>OU426978.1:190267144-190817144 GCA_911387785.2 Aelia acuminata | reverse complement strand
TTGAGTAAATAAAAAAAAAAACCGTGAAAAGGATACAAAATTTATTAAGTAAAGTCCCCCCTCCCGTAGATCAATTTTGATGAAACTTTTACTGTCGCATCTTTGGCATATACATACATCAAATACCCAGTTTGATCAAAATCGTTAAAACCGTTTTTGAGTAAATAAAAAAAAACACGTGAAAATGATACCAAATTTACTAAGTAAAGTCCCCCCTCCGGTTGATCAATTTTGATGAAATTTTTACAGTCATATCGCGGGCATATAAATAGTTCAAATACTCAGTTTAATCAAAATCATTAGAGCCGTTTTTGAGAAAATCGGAAAAAACTTAAAAAGTTATTAAATAAAGTACCCCCTCCCTTTGAACAAATTTGATGAAATTTTTGCTGTCACATCGCGGGCATATCTATACACTAAATACCCAATTTCAGGTTCGCACGATTTATAGTTTTTGAGCTAGTCTGTTCACACACACACACACACACACACACACACACACACACACACACACACACACACACACACACACACACACACACACACACACACACACACACACACACACACACACACACACACACACACACACACACAAACACACACACACACACACACACACACACACACACACACACACACACACACAGACCATTTCGCGGGACTTGATTAATTGGACTCAGGGGACCCCAAAACGTGTATTTCCGTTGAAAACCGAAAGTCGAAATTTTTCACGATCGCAATACTTCCACTTACTATATATTTTATATATAGGTAAGTGAAAGTAAAAAGTTATAGCTCAAATATTTACATTTTTAGTATTCAATACCAAGAATGCACATTCGCTGAAAATTAAAAAAAAAAATACTAGCATTTTCCAACTACGATTTAAATTCATTATTGTTCTCTTGTGGGTGCTTCAGATAATTACATACAAAACAGAACAGCGACTTTACATCTAAGTTTCTACAAAAGTTTCTATAAAGGCATGGAGTATTTTCCACACTTTTTAACATCCTTCTGAACATGATAAATGTTTGTTTTAAGCATCATTTTTCAACTTTAAATCAAAGATGAGAAATTAAATAATATATAATAAAAAAGTAAAAAATCTGGTGCGTGCGCACAACACACAACTTTCACTTACCAAATTACTTAGATTAGAAATTGACGTGTTTTGCTAATTATCATTTCCCAAAGTCACACATTTTTCTACATTCATATCTTATTTTTGTTAATCGTTAAAGCCGTTTTTGAGTAAATAAAAAAACCCGTGAAAATGATACAAAATTTATTAAGTAAAGTCCCCCCTCCCGTAGATCAATTTTGATGAAATTTTTACAGTCATATCTCGGGCATATAAATACATCAAACACCAAATTTGATCAAAATCGTTAAAACCGTTTTTGAGTAAATAAAAAAAACATGTGAAAATGGTACAAAATTTATTAAGTAAAGTCCCCCCCTCCCGTTGATCAATTTTGATGAAATTTTTACAGTCACATCTCGGGCATATAAATACATCAAATACCAAGTTTGATCAAAATCGTTAAAACCGTGTTTGAGTAAATAAAAAAAACACGTGAAAATGGTACAAAATTTATTAAGTAAAATCCCCCCTCCCGTAGATCAATTTTGATGAAATTTTTACAGTCATATTTCGGGCATATAAATACATCAAATACCAAGTTTGATCAAAATCGTTAAAACCGTTTTTGAGTAAATAAAAAAAACACGTAAAAATAATACAAAATTTATTAAGTAAAGTCCCCCCTCCCGTAGATCAATTTTGATGAATTTTTTACAGTCACATCTCGGGCATATAAATACATCAAATACCAAGTTTGATCAAAATCGTTAAAACCGTTTTTGAGTAAATAAAAAAAAACACGTGAAAATGATACAAAATTTATTAAGTAAAGTCCCCCCTCCGGTTAATCAATTTTGATGAAATTTTTACAGTCATATTTCGGGCATATAAATCGATCAAATACTCAGTTTAATCAAAATCGTTAGAGCCGTTTTTTAGAAAATCGAAAAAAACGTAAAAAGTTATTAAATAAAGTACCCCCTCCCTTTGAGCAATTTTGATGAAATTTTTTGCTGTCACATCGCGGGCATATACCTACACTAAATACCCAATTTCAGGTTCCTACGGTTTATAGTTTTTGAGCTAGTCTGTTCACATACACACACACACACACACACACACACACACACACACACACACACACACACACACACACAGACACACACACAGACCATTTCGCGGGACTTGGTTATTTCGACTCAGGGGGTCCCAAAACGTGTATTTCCGTTGAAAACCGGAAGTCGAAAATTTTCACGATCGCAATACTTCCACTTACTATATATTTCATATATAGGTAAGTGAAAGTAAAAAGAAACTTGTAGTAAAATAAAAAGTTATTAAATAAAGTACCCCCTCCCTTTGAGCAATTTTGATGAAATTTTTGCTGTCACATCGCGGTCACACATTTTTCTTCATTCATATCTTATTTTTGTTAATCGTTAAAGCCGTTTTTGAGTAAATAAAAAAAAAACCGTGAAAAGGATACAAAATTTATTAAGTAAAGTCCCCCCTCCCGTAGATCAATTTTGATGAAACTTTTACTGTCGCATCTTTGGCATATACATACATCAAATACCCAGTTTGATCAAAATCGTTAAAACCGTTTTTGAGTAAATAAAAAAAAACACGTGAAAATGATACCAAATTTACTAAGTAAAGTCCCCCCTCCGGTTGATCAATTTTGATGAAATTTTTACAGTCATATCGCGGGCATATAAATAGTTCAAATACTCAGTTTAATCAAAATCATTAGAGCCGTTTTTGAGAAAATCGGAAAAAACTTAAAAAGTTATTAAATAAAGTACCCCCTCCCTTTGAACAAATTTGATGAAATTTTTGCTGTCACATCGCGGGCATATCTATACACTAAATACCCAATTTCAGGTTCGCACGATTTATAGTTTTTGAGCTAGTCTGTTCACACACACACACACACACACACACACACACACACACACACACACACACACACACACACACACACACACACACACACACACACACACACACACACACACACACACACACACACACACACACACACACACACAAACACACACACACACACACACACACACACACACACACACACACACACACACAGACCATTTCGCGGGACTTGATTAATTGGACTCAGGGGACCCCAAAACGTGTATTTCCGTTGAAAACCGAAAGTCGAAATTTTTCACGATCGCAATACTTCCACTTACTATATATTTTATATATAGGTAAGTGAAAGTAAAAAGTTATAGCTCAAATATTTACATTTTTAGTATTCAATACCAAGAATGCACATTCGCTGAAAATTAAAAAAAAAAATACTAGCATTTTCCAACTACGATTTAAATTCATTATTGTTCTCTTGTGGGTGCTTCAGATAATTACATACAAAACAGAACAGCGACTTTACATCTAAGTTTCTACAAAAGTTTCTATAAAGGCATGGAGTATTTTCCACACTTTTTAACATCCTTCTGAACATGATAAATGTTTGTTTTAAGCATCATTTTTCAACTTTAAATCAAAGATGAGAAATTAAATAATATATAATAAAAAAGTAAAAAATCTGGTGCGTGCGCACAACACACAACTTTCACTTACCAAATTACTTAGATTAGAAATTGACGTGTTTTGCTAATTATCATTTCCCAAAGTCACACATTTTTCTACATTCATATCTTATTTTTGTTAATCGTTAAAGCCGTTTTTGAGTAAATAAAAAAACCCGTGAAAATGATACAAAATTTATTAAGTAAAGTCCCCCCTCCCGTAGATCAATTTTGATGAAATTTTTACAGTCATATCTCGGGCATATAAATACATCAAATACCAAATTTGATCAAAATCGTTAAAACCGTTTTTGAGTAAATAAAAAAAACATGTGAAAATGGTACAAAATTTATTAAGTAAAGTCCCCCCTCCCGTTGATCAATTTTGATGAAATTTTTACAGTCACATCTCGGGCATATAAATACATCAAATACCAAGTTTGATCAAAATCGTTAAAACCGTTTTTGAGTAAATAAAAAAAACACGTGAAAATGGTACAAAATTTATTAAGTAAAATCCCCCCTCCCGTAGATCAATTTTGATGAAATTTTTACAGTCATATTTCGGGCATATAAATACATCAAATACCAAGTTTGATCAAAATCGTTAAAACCGTTTTTGAGTAAATAAAAAAAACACGTAAAAATAATACAAAATTTATTAAGTAAAGTCCCCCCTCCCGTAGATCAATTTTGATGAATTTTTTACAGTCACATCTCGGGCATATAAATACATCAAATACCAAGTTTGATCAAAATCGTTAAAACCGTTTTTGAGTAAATAAAAAAAAACACGTGAAAATGATACAAAATTTATTAAGTAAAGTCCCCCCTCCGGTTAATCAATTTTGATGAAATTTTTACAGTCATATTTCGGGCATATAAATCGATCAAATACTCAGTTTAATCAAAATCGTTAGAGCCGTTTTTTAGAAAATCGAAAAAAACGTAAAAAGTTATTAAATAAAGTACCCCCTCCCTTTGAGCAATTTTGATGAAATTTTTGCTGTCACATCGCGGGCATATACCTACACTAAATACCCAATTTCAGGTTCCTACGGTTTATAGTTTTTGAGCTAGTCTGTTCACATACACACACACACACACACACACACACACACACACACACACACACAGACACACACACAGACCATTTCGCGGGACTTGGTTATTTCGACTCAGGGGGTCCCAAAACGTGTATTTCCGTTGAAAACCGGAAGTCGAAAATTTTCACGATCGCAATACTTCCACTTACTATATATTTCATATATAGGTAAGTGAAAGTAAAAAGAAACTTGTAGTAAAATAAAAAGTTATTAAATAAAGTACCCCCTCCCTTTGAGCAATTTTGATGAAATTTTTGCTGTCACATCGCGGTCACACATTTTTCTTCATTCATATCTTATTTTTGTTAATCGTTAAAGCCGTTTTTGAGTAAATAAAAAAAAAACCGTGAAAAGGATACAAAATTTATTAAGTAAAGTCCCCCCTCCCGTAGATCAATTTTGATGAAACTTTTACTGTCGCATCTTTGGCATATACATACATCAAATACCCAGTTTGATCAAAATCGTTAAAACCGTTTTTGAGTAAATAAAAAAAAACACGTGAAAATGATACCAAATTTACTAAGTAAAGTCCCCCCTCCGGTTGATCAATTTTGATGAAATTTTTACAGTCATATCGCGGGCATATAAATAGTTCAAATACTCAGTTTAATCAAAATCATTAGAGCCGTTTTTGAGAAAATCGGAAAAAACTTAAAAAGTTATTAAATAAAGTACCCCCTCCCTTTGAACAAATTTGATGAAATTTTTGCTGTCACATCGCGGGCATATCTATACACTAAATACCCAATTTCAGGTTCGCACGATTTATAGTTTTTGAGCTAGTCTGTTCACACACACACACACACACACACACACACACACACACACACACACACACACACACACACACACACACACACACACACACACACACACACACACACACACACACACACACACACACACACACACACACACACACACACACACACACACACACACACACACACACACACACAAACACACACACACACACACACACACACACACACACACACACACAGACCATTTCGCGGGACTTGATTAATTGGACTCAGGGGACCCCAAAACGTGTATTTCCGTTGAAAACCGAAAGTCGAAATTTTTCACGATCGCAATACTTCCACTTACTATATATTTTATATATAGGTAAGTGAAAGTAAAAAGTTATAGCTCAAATATTTACATTTTTAGTATTCAATACCAAGAATGCACATTCGCTGAAAATTAAAAAAAAAAATACTAGCATTTTCCAACTACGATTTAAATTCATTATTGTTCTCTTGTGGGTGCTTCAGATAATTACATACAAAACAGAACAGCGACTTTACATCTAAGTTTCTACAAAAGTTTCTATAAAGGCATGGAGTATTTTCCACACTTTTTAACATCCTTCTGAACATGATAAATGTTTGTTTTAAGCATCATTTTTCAACTTTAAATCAAAGATGAGAAATTAAATAATATATAATAAAAAAGTAAAAAATCTGGTGCGTGCGCACAACACACAACTTTCACTTACCAAATTACTTAGATTAGAAATTGACGTGTTTTGCTAATTATCATTTCCCAAAGTCACACATTTTTCTACATTCATATCTTATTTTTGTTAATCGTTAAAGCCGTTTTTGAGTAAATAAAAAAACCCGTGAAAATGATACAAAATTTATTAAGTAAAGTCCCCCCTCCCGTAGATCAATTTTGATGAAATTTTTACAGTCATATCTCGGGCATATAAATACATCAAATACCAAATTTGATCAAAATCGTTAAAACCGTTTTTGAGTAAATAAAAAAAACATGTGAAAATGGTACAAAATTTATTAAGTAAAGTCCCCCCTCCCGTTGATCAATTTTGATGAAATTTTTACAGTCACATCTCGGGCATATAAATACATCAAATACCAAGTTTGATCAAAATCGTTAAAACCGTTTTTGAGTAAATAAAAAAAACACGTGAAAATGGTACAAAATTTATTAAGTAAAATCCCCCCTCCCGTAGATCAATTTTGATGAAATTTTTACAGTCATATTTCGGGCATATAAATACATCAAATACCAAGTTTGATCAAAATCGTTAAAACCGTTTTTGAGTAAATAAAAAAAACACGTAAAAATAATACAAAATTTATTAAGTAAAGTCCCCCCTCCCGTAGATCAATTTTGATGAATTTTTTACAGTCACATCTCGGGCATATAAATACATCAAATACCAAGTTTGATCAAAATCGTTAAAACCGTTTTTGAGTAAATAAAAAAAAAACACGTGAAAATGATACAAAATTTATTAAGTAAAGTCCCCCCTCCGGTTAATCAATTTTGATGAAATTTTTACAGTCATATTTCGGGCATATAAATCGATCAAATACTCAGTTTAATCAAAATCGTTAGAGCCGTTTTTTAGAAAATCGAAAAAAACGTAAAAAGTTATTAAATAAAGTACCCCCTCCCTTTGAGCAATTTTGATGAAATTTTTGCTGTCACATCGCGGGCATATACCTACACTAAATACCCAATTTCAGGTTCCTACGGTTTATAGTTTTTGAGCTAGTCTGTTCACATACACACACACACACACACACACACACACACACACACACACACACACACACACACACACACACACAGACCATTTCGCGGGACTTGGTTATTTCGACTCAGGGGGGTCCCAAAACGTGTATTTCCGTTGAAAACCGGAAGTCGAAAATTTTCACGATCGCAATACTTCCACTTACTATATATTTCATATATAGGTAAGTGAAAGTAAAAAGAAACTTGTAGTAAAATAAAAAGTTATTAAATAAAGTACCCCCTCCCTTTGAGCAATTTTGATGAAATTTTTGCTGTCACATCGCGGTCACACATTTTTCTTCATTCATATCTTATTTTTGTTAATCGTTAAAGCCGTTTTTGAGTAAATAAAAAAAAAACCGTGAAAAGGATACAAAATTTATTAAGTAAAGTCCCCCCTCCCGTAGATCAATTTTGATGAAATTTTTACAGTCATATCTCGGGCATATAAATACATCAAATACTACGTTTGATCAAAATCGTTAAAACCGTTTTTGAGTAAATAAAAAAAACACGTGAAAATGATACAAAATTTATTAAGTAAAGTCCCCCCTCCCGTAAATCAATTTTGGTGAAATTTTTACAGTCATATCTCGGGCATATAAATACATCAAATACCAAGTTTGATCTAAATCGTTAAAACCGTTTTTGAGTAAATAAAAAAAACACGTGAAAATGATACAAAATTTATTAAGTAAAGTCCCCCCTCCGGTTAATCAATTTTGATGAAATTTTTACAGTCATATTTGGAGCATATAAATAGATGAAATACTCAGTTTAATCAAAATCGTTAGAGCCGTTTTTGAGAAAATCGAAAAAAACGTAAAAAGTTATTAAATAAAGTACCCCCTCCCGTTGAGCAATTTTGATGAAATTTTTGCTGTCACATCGCGGGCATATACCTACAGTAAATACACAATTTCAGGTTCCCACGGTTTATAGTTTTTGAGCTAGTCTGTTCACATACACACACACACACACACACACACACAGACACACACACAGACCATTTCGCGGGACTTGGTTATTTCGACTCAGGGGGTCCCAAAACGTGTATTTCCGTTGAAAACCGGAAGTCGAAAATTTTCACGATCGCAATACTTCCACTTACTATATATTTCATATATTGGTAAGTGAAAGTAAAAAAGTAATGTTATTTAATCAGGTGCTAATGGCCAGAGATGTTTTTCTTCCAAAATATTATAATAACCTATCAACCCTAAGGAAAGGTTTTATATTACATCTACAATATAATGATTCATTTACACTGTTTTCGCAAACACTCCATTTTTCATTCTTATTATTACATCACATTTCCTCCAAGAAGATTTTTATTTATTCAACTACAAGTTCCTCGATTATATCTCGTTTTTTGTTGTCTTTTTTTCCAGTTTGACAAGCCAACAGTAAAGTTCAATAAAAATAGTGTTATTGAATTTTATTTGTAACTTGGAATTTCTATATGAAAATTTCGCACGGAAAAAATGTAAGGTAAATATAACCTAATCCATGATTTATTTATAGAATGCGAACAATTCTCAAAATACACAGTAATATGAATTTTAATTATTCTATAACGATGAAAAAAGAGCCTGCCATGAGTCAGACGGCTCTGTCAGAATGTTATGGTTGGGGGCTGTCCAATTAATTGTCTCGTTTGAGGCTGGTTCCGTGGACTGATTAAATACGACAGACGATTACTCTCCCTGCCCTATCGACTGACCATTAGTTCAATTTTGTATCGATTCGACACATCATCAATCAGTTCGTATCAATCTGTCTTCGTTAATGAGAGCCAAAATCCTAAGAAACCGAGATGCTGCACTATATTGAACTGTTTCAAAATAGTGCGACAGGACATATGCATGATCGATGTTACATATTTTAAATAATAAAGCAATGGTAGTTTTTAGGAAATATTCATATGTCATGACTGTGAGCGTTTCCTAACTATACAGGGCAAAACATTTTTTTAAGTTTTAAATAATATCTTAACACACGGATTATCGAAAAAGGGAGGCCAAGGCAAGCTGAGCTGATTGCATATATACAGTCAGCTCTACTTGCCTTGGCCTCTCTATTTTATATATATATATATATATATATATATTTATACACACACAAATATTTTTTCAACTTACATATTTTTATTTTTCAACAGCAACGCACCGCAGCCATCAAAAAATTTCAATATCAATTTTGGATATGGTTTTTCGGACTGATGTTGAAGGCCGCCCAGATCATCTTCAAGGTTTTCTCGGCCATTTCTCTTTGAAGAGTGCGGCCCATTTTTTGACAGTGGCCCACGATGGGGCAGAGTCCCTTAAAGTTGCAGACATGTCTTCCAAAATTTCCTTCGGTCCCCTCCCTTTTTTTACTTTCACTTACCAATATATGAAATATATAGTAAGTGGAAGTATTGCGATCGTGAAAAATTTCGACTTCCGGTTCGTTGAGTCAACGTGAAAACACGTTTCGGGGTCCCCTGAGTCTAATTAATCTAGTCCCGCGAAATGGTCTGTGTGTGTGTGTGTGTGTGAACAGACTAGCTCAAAAACTATAAACCGTGCGAACCTGAAATTGGGTGTTTAGTGTACGAGTATGTATATGCCCGCGATGTGACAGCAAAAATTTCATCAAAATTGCTCAAAGGGAGGGGGTACTTTATTTAATAACTTTTTAAGTTTTTTTTCGATTTTCTCAAAAACGGCTCTAACGATTTTGATTAAACTAAGTATTTGAGGTATTAATATGCCAGAGATATGACTATTAAAATTTCATCAAAATTGATCAACCGGAGGGGGCACTTTACTTAATAAATTTTGTATCATTTTCGTGTTTTTTTCTTATTTACTCAAAAACGGCTTAATGATTTTGATCCAATTCGTCATGTTTAATGAAAATTAGGTGTTTTTTAATATCAGGTAAGCTTTATCATTATTAAAATGTCCTGAGGGGGCTTTTTTTTTGGGGGGGGGAGGGTTGAGGCCTTTTTTGTTTGTTTCCTATAAAGTACCTTTGTTTTTGTTTATATGGAGAAATTAACTGTCTCTCGTTACACCTAAAAATAAGAAATGACTAAATATGAGATATGTTAAAAATAAAGAAAACATAAAGAGGAGAAAAAAAGAAAAATATTCAGTCAACTCATAAAACTCGTTGAGCCCACGCATGCGGAGTACGCCTTTAATGACAGACCATTGTTCATAATTAAAGCCGTTCTGTTCATTTGAGAAGTGGCAATTAACAAAACGCATTACTTTCTAATCTAAGTAAGTTGATAAGTGAAAGTTGTGTGTTGCGCACACGCACCAGAGTTTTACAAAATATTTATCACTAAAGGGTGCTCAAAATTAGACATTGCTCACAACAGTCTGAAAGAAACTGACCTGAATTGAAAGGTGGAATTAGAGAGATAAGAACTTATTATATGTAAACAATGACCTTTAACCCCACTCAGTTTATCTGTTTGATCTGAAAGCTTTAAAAGGTATACCAGGCTTAGAACTTTCTGTTCTCGTATCTGCAGCTTGATTAGTACGCAGAATATCTTATGTTAGAGGCGTATAAGCTACGGATTGCGAAACAAATCGTCCAAGACCAAAAATAGAAGAGGAATAAATCTAGATTTATTGACGCCACCATGAAGCTAAATTTTGTTCGCCACCTACAAACCTAAATTTAGATACGAACATCAACTCTGATTTCGAAACAAAAACAGCCCCCCGTCATAGCATGTAGGTAAAAAGTTATTTCTACCCCATATATTAAACTAGCTGTATACCCCGGTTTCACCTTAATCATTAAAAAATTATAATAATTATACAGTTAATGTTTAGTGAAATATAATAATTTAATAATTGGATTTTTTTTTATTCTGTGGTTTGTTACAACTTATGGAGTCATATTCCCAATACCCAAAACAGACAATTTTTTCTTCTATCATTTCACTCTTTAGTTCGCTGACCTCTAACTGCCACATTGTGCCATTCCACTGCCTTTATCTGATTTTGTTTTTTTGACCTTCTACGCTGTCTCCTATCCGGTGGCACTTAGTAGTGGATTTCTTTGGCAAGCGGTTATTATGCTAACGCATCAAGTGGCCATACTGCTTAAAACTTTTAGTTTCGCTATTTTGCTATGTCTCTTATTTATTTGAATTAATATGGGTTTGTTAAGAGGTCCGTTTAGGTCCGTGGATCTTAATTATCTGAATAATTGGGACATACAAAAAATAGAATTACGCAGTGGAAGAATATTATAATTGGTGAATAATATATACATATATACATATAGAGAAATATATCTAATTACTATTAAAAAACAGGCCTGATTAATGCAGGAAGTGGGGTTTTTTGAGTGGGGCCTCCTCAGACATAGGGCTTGGGGTACAAAGTTTGGCCCTATGTTATTAGTTAACATATTTATATAGCTAACATACTATTTGGGCACCTAATTTTCAATAATATATAGTCACTCTCATTAATATCTAGTTACAGAATATTTATATAATAACCCTCGTATAATCTATATAAATAAAGTTGAAATTCTGTTTGTTTGTTTGTTTATTTGTTCTTTATAGAAATCCATACCGTTTGTCCTAAATTATCCAAATTTCGCTCAGTGATTCTTTGATACCAGGTGTGAACACCTGTCCACATTAAAATTGCATACCTTCAGCCAATCTTCAGCTGATAATCTTTATTCTCCGAATTTCGCTCATTGGTTTTTTCAGACCAGGTGCGAACACCTGTTCATATTAAAATTGCATAACTTCAGCCGATCTTCAGCTGATATTCTTTATTGTTATAAAAATCATAATGATCTCACTTTACAATTTTTTTTTTTTTTTTTACGAAATCGACCGTTTCTTTAGAAAAATGAAATTCCCCGTGTGGAACCGGGATATACAGCTATAATCTAAGCATATAAAGGTGAAATTTTGTTTGTTCTTAATGGGAATCCATACAGTTTGTCCTAAATTCTCCAAATTTCGCTCGGTGGTTCTTTCAGACCAGGTGCGAACACCTGTCCATATTAAAATTGCATAACTTCAGCCGATCTTGGGTATATTCTTTATTGTTATAATAATCGTTTTGATCTCGCTTTACATTGGTTTTTACAAAATCGACCGTTTGAGTCGATAAAAGTCTTAGTTTATAGATTTAAAAATTGAAATTCTCCGGGTGAAACCGGGGTATACAGCTAGTATAATATAATAACAATCAATATACATAATATTTATATAATACATGACCTAATAATTATATGTGTGGATCACCACAATGTTTTTAGAACACCGATCCTATCTCTAATTACCATTTTTGGGATTCACTGGATCCAGATATACCGCTGCTTCTGGTACAGATATGAATTTCCATGAAGAATGACCTGCTCTCTGCTTTTTTGTGATTATCTATTACTTTCTTATTTGTATGTACTATTTTTTTTAAATTAAAAGCTTTACAAACTGTTTTTACACCTGTCTTGAATTGAACCTAAATCTCACTTTTGGTCGGTATACATCCATAGTAAACTAAGCGGCATACAGTTTTTATAAATTGCATAAAAATAATATGTTGTTATTTTTTTTTAATCATGTTTCTTTATATTTAAATAATTTATGAGGCAAAGTAAAACGTGTTTTGGTTCAAAAGTGATAGAAGTAAACATAACCGTATTTTAAAAAACTCAAATTTTAACTTAATTTTTCTTATAATACGGAGTTAGTGCCCAGTTACCGGGTCTCTTGCGCTACATGCGAGAATGCTAACCACTACAACACAGAGCTCGGCTCAAGGCAGAGCAAATCCTTCCTCTTCACTGATACCTACTCCCCCTATCTCACAAGTTTTGCGAGTAGTAGCGGGAGGTGGACAAATTTTGTCCAATTTATGATATTTATTGACATAAGTCAATTTTTTTAAATTATTTTAATTAATCTAATCTTAATTTTATGGCTGACCACTATTTTAAATTATTTTTAAATAATTTATTTATTGAAGAGAAAAGATTTGGCTCCGCCGGGAGTTGATTCCGGGTCTCCGGCGTTACATGCGAGGATGCTAACCACTACACCACAGATTAAGATTAGATTAATTAAAATAATTTAAAAAAATTGACTTATGTCAATAAATATCATAAATTGGACAAAATTTGTCCACCTCCCGCTACTACTCGCAAAACTTGTGAGATAGGGGGAGTAGGTATGAGTGAAGAGGAAGGATTTGCTCTGCCTTGAGCCGAGCTCTGTGGTGTAGTGGTTAGCATCCTCGCATGTATCGCAGGAGACCCGGGTTCGACTCCCGGCAGAGCCAAATCTCTTTTCTCTTCAAAAAATAAATTATTTAAAAAAACGTATTTTTTTAAACTCATGAACGACTCCTGTTTCAGCATATTTATGGAAAACGTTAGAAAACGAACAGATTTAATAATTGTAACAAATAAAAAATCATTGGACAAACTAGTTAAAAAGCCAAATTTTAAAGAGAGAATACCGACCATTTCAGGTATTGATAATTTCCGGGATTTCTTCATGATAAATCACAGATTCGCGACTCTGGTGTGGACACCGGGATGCGAAGAAAAATCAAGATGGTTCAACCTAAACCCGATAAAAATGGAATGATAATAGTAAAGAGTCTCCACTCGAGCCAATGTCCGTTGAGATATCATCTCATGATTAACGAAAAAGTGGAAGACTTTGTCTGCATGCGGATGCAGGAAAGTCAGAGCCAATACCGTGTGGAAGTGCCACCATTAAATTCATTTCATCAATCCGCTCTCTCCGGTTAACGAGATCGGTCCCGAGATCATTTTTTTTGGGCTCGTTGGTTATTTTTTTTTTCTCGTAATATTTTAAGCGAATCGTTGTTCAATGTTTTTAACTATTGTATTGCTGGAAAGTAAAAAAATTTTTAGAGTATAACAGTTTTAACGAAAGTTCTTTAAGTTACGTATGGCACAGTACGACAGTTTAAATTATTGAATGGAGCTCACTAAACGAGTAAGAAAAAATATTCTTTAAAAACTACTTTTTTGACCTTTGAGAATTTATATAATAACACTGTTCTGCATCAAAATCCTCCCTTCGACAAAAATTTTATTTTATTGTGTTTTGAAGTGTGCTAAACATGAATCCGAAGTCAGAAAATCTCTATCAGGCACCATTTTTTGTCAAATTTGTGTTTTAGGTAGAAAAGTGGTGTTTTTCGACATTTAGAGCATTTTTTATCATTGACAAAAAATAAAAATTAAATTAATTTCGAAACTTTTATAACTTACCTATTACCAAATAAAAAATAAAATGAAATGGGAGAGCACAAGTATTAGGAATTAAACTGCAACGAATTACATTGACATTTTCGATGAATTTCTTTCATCATATAAGCCAACATGACATAAAAAATTCATTTTTTGCATCGCCATTTGGATTTCTTCCCTCCCAACTTGGTAGCAGTTTCAGATGAACACGGAGAACGATTTCATTAAGAGATAGCCCAAATGGAAAAAATCTGGAGCGTGAGAGCAACACACAACTTTCACTTACCAACTTACTTAGATTAGGAATTAATGCGATTTGTTAATTGCCATATCTCAAATGAACAGAACGGCTTTAATTATGAACAATGGCCTGTCATTAAATGCGTACTCCGCATGCGTGGGCTCAACGAGTTTTATGAGTTGACTGAATATTTTTCTTTTTTTCTCCTCTTTATGTTTTCTTTATTTTTATCATATCTCATATTTAGCCATTTCTTATTTTTAGGCGTAACGAGAGACAGTTAATTTCTTCATATAAACAAAAACAAAGGTACTTTATAGGAAACAAACAAACAAAGAAAAAGGCCCCAACCCACCCAACCCCCCCCCAAAAAAAAGCCCCCTCAGAACATTTTAATAATGATAAAGCTTATCTGATATTAAAGAACACCTAATTTTCATTAGATAGATAGATAGATAGATAGAAATAACGTTTATTCATGAAAAAATTATTTAATACAAAACAAAATAAGAAAATATCAAGACGTAGACAATGGACGCAAGTCCGTCTGTCGAGATATCCTAGCTTGTTATAAATATAAATAGGTTGCAAATATATAACAATAACAGAAGATATGTGATAAGTGGTAGTAATAAAAGCCAAATAACAAAAGAAAAATTATTTCATACTGAACTGAACTGACATATATATACCTACTGAAAAACTCTTCGTATATAAATGGCCAAATTATAAAACTAGCTATAAGTGATTTTTTTTTTTTTTTTCGACTGACCTACAGGGGAATCTATTTCTACTGATTATATTCATAAGTAATTTCTTGTCTATATTTTGTTGCAATTTTAAGATACAGAAATAGATGTTGGTTGCATTTGCCGTTTAGGATATCTACGGTTTCTTCCATATTCAGAGACCGTTTTCCAAAACAGTTAATCCTGATTTCATTTAGAATGGGGCATATCGAGATAAAGTGGAAGGTGTTTTCTATTGTATTGAGGTTGCACATGGTACAATTATTTCTTTTGTTCATTGCAGGTAAATAGTTGAGGTTCAGTAGTTCTCCTCTTGCTTTAAATATTAATCTGATGAAATAAATGTCTTTATTGTCTTCAAAGTACCTATTGTCATAATTCAGAGTTGCATAGAGCTGGTGAAATTCGGCTGCTTTAGCTCTTTTTACGAATATATCTCTTTTATATTCCATAGTTTTATTGACGAGAATGGTTCTATTTTTTTCTATGTCTTTTAGAAAATTCTCTTTTGTTAACACTATTCCGTGTTTTGCTCCTAATCTCTTCAATGTTGTAGACCAGGCTATACTGTTGTCTATTATCCTCCGGGCTATTATTTTTGGAAATCTTTCATTTTCCATTTTTAATAATTTTGCTAAATAGATTAAGCTCAGTTTAAGGGTGTATATAAATAATGGGTGACGTCGGGTTTCTAAATACAACATGTAATTGGGGGTGTTCTGTGGTAAACCAATAGCTCTTTTGATAAAATATCTTTGTACTTGTTCCACTTGGTCTATTTCTTCGTATCCCCACACCTGACCTCCGTAACATATTATAGTTTTTATAACTGAGTCAAAAACTTGGAACTTTTTATTAATATTTATGTTCTTATTGACAATATGTTTTGACCAGATAGCATTTAGGGCGTTTTTACATGTTCTTGATTTTTCCTTGAAATGCGAGTTGAGAGCTAAATTGTATCTGATATTTAAACCAAGATATTTATATGTGTCAACTATTTCAATCGGTTTTTCATTGTAGAGCCATCTCAATTTTTTATCTTGCTTTTTTTGTCTCTTCCTGCAGATCATCACTTTCGATTTTTCTAAATTCAGCACCAAATTCCAATCTTTGGAGTATTTATTTACCTTATTTATCATTTCCTGCAAAATATTAGGATTATCGGCGATCAACACAATATCGTCTGCATACATCAACATATTAATTCTTCTCCCCTCCAAAATTATTCCTCCTTCTACATATTCGACTAGGTCGTTAACAAATAGTGAGAAGAGAAGTGGGCTTAGTAAGCACCCCTGTCTTACCCCGACACTTGAACTGAACTCCTCCGATAAACCCTCTCTTGTCCAGACTCTAAATTTGGTTCCGTTGTATAAATCTTTTAAAACCTTTATTATTTTGGTCGAGAAATTAAATTTGCTTAGCTTATAAAACAAAGCTTGTGTTTCCACTCCATCAAATGCAGATTTAAAGTCTATAAAAAATAAATATACTGCCTGGTCCATTTTAAATTTTAGGTTTATTATACCGAATAATGTGAAAATATTATCATGGGTTGAATATCCACGTCTAAAACCAGCTTGATGTTCGTGTATTATCCTTTTTTCGGTTACCCAGTCTATAAGTCTATTAAGTATAACTCCGGTAAATAATTTCGAAATCGTATTTAGGAGAGAGATACCTCTATAGTTTTCCACAATATTTACATCCCCTTTTTTGTGTATTGGTAAGATTATTGCAATCTTAAAACTGTCGGGAATTTTTTCCTTGCTCCAGATATCGTTAAATATTTCTTCTATTTTTTCCAACATCACTTGAGGGACATTTTTGAAGAATTCAAAAGGAATACGGTCTATTCCTGGTGCTTTATTGTTTTTTGACATATTTAGGACCTTAATAATTTCCGGTATAGTTATAAATTTATCCAATTGCTCATTTTCTCTGTACTCTTCTGTGTGTATTGGTAAGACTACTCTATGAGATGGTACCTAATTTTCATTAAACATGACGAATTTGATAAAAATCGTTAAAGCCGTTTTTGAGATCATCGAAAAAAAGATAAAAATTGGAAAAAAAATTATGAAATAAAGTGCCCGCTCCGTTTGACCAATTTTGATGAAATGTTGGCTATCACATCTTTGGCATATACATACATCAAATACCCAGTTTGATCAAAATCGTTAAAGCCTTTTTTAAGTAAATAAAAAAAACACGTGAAAATGATACAAAATTTATTAATTAAAGTCCCCCCTCCGGTTGATCAATTTTGATGTAATCTTGGCTATCGCATCTTTGGCATATACATACATCAAATACCCAGTTTGATCAAAATCGTTAAAACCGTTATAGAGTAAATAAAAAAAAAAAAAACACGTGAAAATGATAAAAAAATTTACTAAGTAAGGTCCCCCCTCCGGTTGATCAATTTTGATGAAATTTTTACTGTCTTATCTCGGGCATATAAATAGATCAAATACTCAGTTTAATCAAAATAGTTAGAGCCGTTTTTGAGAAAATCGAAAAAAACGTTAAAAGTTATTAAATAAAGTACCCCCTCCGTTTGACCAATTTTGATAAAATTTCGCTGTCACATCGCGGGCATATACATACACTAAATACCCAATTTCAGGTTCGCACGGTTTATAGTTTTTGAGCTAGTCTGTTCACACACACAAACACACACACACACACACACACACACACACACACACACACACACACACACACACACACACACACACACACACACACACACACACACACACACACACACACACACACACACACACACACACACACACACAAACACACACACAGTGACCATTTCGCGGGAGTTGGTTAATTGGGCTCAGGGGACCCCAAAAGGTGTATTTCCGTTGAAAACCGGAAGTCGAAATTTTTCACGATCGCAATACTTCCACTTACTATATATTTCATATATAGGTAAGTGAAAGTAAAAAATACAACAAAAATAGGACTAATAGATTTAAAGGAAGGAAGCTCACCCTCCTTGGCCAAAAACTCGAAAAGGACTCATCGTTCAGCCTTAAAACTTGGACCTCGGTACCTACCGAAGGATCGGCCTTACCGGGCCTTGTTGATCTCTTCAAAATCTATAAAATGAGATTTTTTCGACTCTAACGGTCAGTTTCGTAAAAAAAAATGTAAAGCGAGATTGGCTGAAGATATGCAATTTCAATATGGACAAGTGTTCGCACCTGGTATGAAAGAACCAGAAAGCGAAATTTGGAGAATTCAAGACAAACAGTATGGATTTCTATAAAGAACAAACGAACAGAATTTCATCTTTATTTATATAGACAAACCTGTTTTCAGCAAAAAGTGTTAAATAAATATATATAAAAAGTGCTATTTCAGTTTTTTATTTATTTATTTTTTTCAAAAACAAACTCCAATCTTAAAAATGGTACATGATATAAATTTTTAATGTTGATTAGAATTCAGCACACGTGTAAATATAAGTCGCAAAGAATGTTCAAGGTAGTAAAAAAGAATAATAGGCTATTTCAGGTTTTTTAAATACAACGTCTAATATCTCCAAAATAATGCTATATTTATATTTATATATTCATTATATTTATATCATATATAGATATATATTTTTTTGACCTCTGATTCGAGTTCAGCGCACATCAAAATATAAAAAATAAGGAACAATATCCCAAGGGAGTGAAAACAAAAATTAAATGAAAAAAAAAACGCTATTTCAGGTTTTTAAAATACACGTCTAATTTCTTAAAAATCGTGTTGGATAGATTTTGTTGGTCTTCTTGTTCGAATTCAGCACACATGCAATCATAAAAATCAGTAACAATGTCTCAGGGAAGCGAATTTCTTTTTTTTTTTTTTTTTTTTGCAGAACGGTGTAATTGATCAAACTGTCTAGTTGAATAAATGTAATAAATTAAATCTACAGAGATGCAACGAGTTAAAATTCAAAGCTCGAAGATAAATCAAAGCTTCAAGAATAAAACTCTAGCAGACCGAAACGAAGAAATGAAATATTAGTTTTATTTGTTTACTGTTTATATTTGTGACTGGGCTAAGAAGCCAGCTGCGCCTACCTTGGCTCCGCCCCTAGTCCGATTTATTAGCTCATTCTTTCTGCCTCTCGGGAATTTTACTTCATTCTTGATTTATTTATTGTCTTCTTATGTCTAAATTCTTATCAAATATATCATCTTAAATATAAAACATAAATCTTCTTAGTTACGAGTAGTAGTCTTTCTTTTCATTAAACAACAAAGGTATAGCGCGACTAAGAGTTCATTTCAATGGTATTCCGATATTCAGGATGTATTGGGATTTTAATAATTACGCAATAGTTGATTGATAATCGAGAAAAAAACTAGTGCCAAAAACGTCCTCATTGTCAAGAATCAAAACTTTCCACTTGCGTTTTATATTTTCGAAACAATAATAAAGTAAATATCAATTTTATTGAATTTTACCTCCTTTTTAGCATTCTATGATCAGAAAAGTATTTCTGTTAATAGTCTTATATTTTAAAAGAAGTGCATTGGACACAACTATGGGTCCAAAGTTTCAATTTAACGGCTGTGAAGATGTTAGATTTGTTTGTATAAATGTAGTGAGTTTGTATAATTGTCGAAGAGAAAAATATCACTTATAAAATGAAAAGGATGAAACTTTTGGCATGAAACAGCAACATGATAAAGAGAAAGATAAATCAGGCAAAAGAAAAAGGGGGGATTCTTAATTTTTTTTCTGTTACAAACATTCATCCTTAAAATGAATTTAACATGACACAGATGTCTTCTTCACGATTCAGTCTGACGGAATGTTTAGAAAAGTTGTCCGTGTATTTAATTATTCGTTAGTCATTTAAAAAACGTCTGCCAACTAGGTCAGCGTGGCACCCTTGCTGTTTCTTCTGGACAGATATTAAAAACAAATTATGAACTTCATAGTAAAACATTTACAGACTTAATTCTACATATCTATAATAATGGTAATACCACATCTGTTTTATCACCTTCTTTGTGCATTACAATTAAGTTAGTTTTTGACCAGGCGGTTGGTAATTTTTCAGTCTCCATTATTTGATTGAATAGGTTTAATAAATAATGTTCCCGTTCAGGAGTTAAGTTTTTGAAGACCCCATATATATTATGCAATTATATCTAATAATATTATTCAACATAAACGTTTCTTAGACGACTTTATACTACTATATTAAACTGTTTTAATGTTTAGGAGGACTAAGGAAACGACACATTTTTTTAATTTAAACACATTTTAAATGATAAAATAGTATTAGACATTATAAGTGTAAACTTATATAAGACTCGAAACCACTGTTTTTGTTATCTTATCTATCACGATAGCTTCTCTACCTTAGATAAAACAGTATAAGGTTATTTCATATGCCTCTGGGCAAAGGCAACCATAGTACCTTTTCAATATTCATCTTCAAAGGAGCAAGAAACCTAATATCCCTCACTCGTTCACAAAACCAATACACCGAGCAAAGCCCTCCCGCTACTAAACACAAACGATTTTTCTTTATTATTCCCTTGAAATAGAAAATAATTATGAAAGAATTTGTTAGTATACTTGTTGAAATTATTTTTGTTCCATTTTATTGACATATTCCGCACCTAACTGGATTTTTTCAAAAGTGACAATTAGACACGTCTTCTCAGGTCTAGAAATATCACTGGCAAAACCAAGGGGGGACTTGGGGCAAAAGCTTCCCCCCCCCCCAGATGAGAGAAACTTTCTTTACGACTTAAAACAATTTTATAAAAAAATAAACAGCCAGTACAAATTAAAACTACAGAATAAAAGAATGGTTGCTATTATAAAATCAACCTTTGGGATTCAAAAATTTCTATTGTCTTCGTTTCACGTAGAACTTCACGGCTACTATAATCTTATTGTCTGTGTAAAAAAAAAAATTTCGGTATTCCTAAAAATAATACTGCAGGAAGTAGTTTACCCAGTTCAGTTGGTATGGCATGTATACATATATTTTTATCGTCAGTGTTGCAATAATTTCATTCCATCTTCTAAATATGTTCTAATTATACTAATTTATTTTATCAAAGTAATTCTGAAATGTCTAAGTTTTGTTAAAATCATTTCAAAAGATTGAATGTTAACTAGAATGTCCATATACAATTCAAGAGCTAGGTTAAAATAAAAAGGTTGGTCATAAATGTTTGGAGAATTTAAATTAAGTGTCGCAGTAAGCCATTTTTTGTTCTATTCTTGTACCTTTTTTATGTGCCTGCAGACTTTTTCCAATTATAATGTGAACGGTAATTTGGTACCGTTCTCTCAGATAAGCATTGTTTATTTTTAATAATTTATAATTTAATAGAAATAACTTTTTAGATGGACAAAAAGATCCGAAACGTCGCACATAAAAAAAAAAATATTCGTTTTTAAATAAATAAGTTGGATGTTTATCACCCGAAATAAAAAACAAATTAAAGATATTTTACTAATTCTTAAATTACTAGGATAACTTTTTTAAATTTTAAATAGGTAATTTTTCCATACGAATAGTCTCTTATCCAAACTCTAGCGATTTTTTTGGCGGTGGCTCAATTCATGTGCGAACTATTTTTTCATCTAGCTGATTGGCGCGAGGTGTTTTGGTTGATTTGCCAACTGCACGATTTCCTTTAGTTGATCTTGGATATTCTTCAAAAGAAGTTCAACAACTGCTGATTTCGCTTTCCCAGGGATAATTCAACTTGCTAATATTCATGTTTTATTTCGAAAGATTTTAAAAAAGTAAAAAAAAAAAAAAAAAAACGTTTGTTTATTGAACGTCATTTAATGCTACTATTGCTAATCGGACGATGCTACAGTGGGAGTCCTGAATTTAGCCTATCCTGCTATAAGGATTGGGATTCTTAACGTGTTCTTGCACTTTACTCTCCATCCGAAAGATAGATTTTTTAGATTTGAAGATTTAGATTTTTAGCTTAGAAAAATCCAGGCCATGTGGCGTGCTACGAAACAGCTAGCTACCTTCTGTGCTGTAGCTGGGCTAGCTCACTAGTACAACAGAGAGAACCCCATTGTTTGCCTTAAAATATCCCCCATTTTCTGCCTTTTTTTTTCCTGTTCCTGCCTTTTTTTTTTTTGTTGAAACCTTCATCAATTGTTTTTTTTATATTAGTAACAAAGTAGTATACAGCTACCAAACCTATTAATATACTTAGTTGAAAATATAAAATGATGTGTTGACGCTAATTTCTTTTAATTTTTAAAAAATCTTTGGTTAGCCGTTCTTCGAGGATGGTGGTCCCGAGCCGGTTTGATGTTAAATACTCGTTAAGAACCCCTATCCAAATTATACCTGGATAGGCAAAGTTAAGTACTATCATATTGCATCACATAAAGGGACGTGAAATAATTAAAAAGTATTAGAGTTCATGATGTAAACTTTTTATCTGAAAAATTAATATTCATTCCGCATCATGCTCTTTACATTCTTAAATATATAACAGGATTCACCGACATAATTAAGTAAGTTTATTGCTAAAAGTGATAATGATCTTATTTATCGTTGGAAAAACTCATTTGGTGCATCAAAATAACAAAATCTTCTAATATGTGAAAGTGATTAAGCTTTCTGAATTGCTACTATTTACAATCAACCGACTATATTTCCCATTCTCAATCAAATGAAAATATATTTCACCCTCAAAATTCCTTAAATAGAGGCTCGGTGCTATTTCACACATATATTACTCTCATAAGCCAAAAAGTAATACTGAACCAAGTTTAATCATTTGTTTATGCAGCTACTGTGATTGGAAATAAGGAAACTCCAAAACAAAGTTTCAAAAACGTGCGTTATTATCACTATTTTTTTTGTGGTTCTCATTTTTTGGTTTATACATGTAAATTTAACACTAAATTTTGAACATGTTGCCCATACGAACAATTCGCTAAAGACACTGGTCGGAAACAAAAAAAAGTATGTAATATGATAAAGAAAATATTTAAAATCAATATAATCCAGAGAAAAGACTTCCATTTCATTTATTACAATAGTTGATTACTAAAAACAAGATAAACATGTCGCACGTCGGCAAGAAGATGGTTACTACTCAAGATATATCAATTTTGACTTATGCATAACGTTGAAATCAGAATGACAAAACCTGCAAGGCCCAAAATATAGTCACAGTAGTATTAATAGTTCCGTTCGCGTAAATCGTGATTTACCTTATTCTTTTATGGATGGAGGGGATGGTCGTTTTAAAGCAGATAGAGGGCTACTTATGAGTTACAGTTAGTGGTAATAACTGTCCTAATGGTAGACTATTTGTCATCAAAGACTATTTCCCCGTTGTCCTGTTTGTAATTATTTATTAAAATTGAGAATGCAGTTGAAACTTCACATGTGATTATCCAATAAAATATTTTTTTGAGTTATAACCATCTTTTTGCCGAGCTGCGATGCAAAGTTCATAAATAATTAACTTTTCTGATAATTATTTAATTATCATATTTTTTTTTCCATTTAGTAGGTCATAAAGTTACCTTTCAAGATATTATTATCAAGCAAAATCTTATGAGTGAACTCAGTTATAAGGAAATAAAGTCATCTTTTCTTAATGACTTTCCCGGTAATTTATGGTATATTTCACTGCATTGGTGGAATGGTAAGGAGATCTTCAAATTCGAAATAATATATAAAGATTACAAAAAAAATCATCTAAACAATACATACTTTTCATTAAACGTAACCAACTGATGTACACTTATTCATGAGTTTTAATTATTTTATAACATATATATTGAACACATTTTGGACTAGTTGATTCTTGCTTTAATTTAATTGTTTTAACGTAAAACACAGCATCGAACAAAAATGTGTTTTCGATTCCCGGATTTTCAAGGGTTAAAATATTCACCAGTACAGAATTAAATTGTAGAACAGCGACAGACCGAATCCTCAGTGCCTAAATAAATTATGTAAGACGTATCACTAGATAGATAGATAGATAGAAATAACGTTTATTCATAAAAAATAGTATATAATACTTACAAAACAAAACAAAATATGAAAATACTGAGACGTAAATATACAATAGACGTAAGTACGTTTAACTAGCTTGTTATAAGACGTAGCACTATCCTCCCACCTTATTCAATTGAAGAAGTTATGAAATAATATTTGTTTATTGTAAAAAGCTGAATGAAGTACTCACGATCCCTCCGATCCCGGTGTAGAGGCTAAGCGTGAGGCAAAGTGCGAGATGCTTAAGAGCGTCTTTGAGCTTCCACGACGCCGCCGGTCCGCCCCCGAGGAGCACTTGGCCGTCCGGCTCCATCGGCCACACTCGACTATAAAAATAGTCCGCAGCGGTGGGGCGTAGGGCGCCAAACCTAATGCTAAATCAAGTGTAGGCTATTTTCGGTTATTCTTCACCCGTCAGCTCCCCTGGATAGGTTAACGACAGCCGCTAATCTATTCACCTACCTTCTTCCAGGCCAGCCAAAAAGGACCCAGAACAATAACTTTTTCATTATATTTATAGTTTTATTTTCTCCCTAACTTGCCTTTCGGTAACATAAGAAAACTATCCAGTGTTCTTAAGTTGCTCCATTGGCGGATCCAGGGGGGGGGGGGCTGTGGGGGCTGCAGTCCCTCCCTTTGGAAAACTTTTCGTCATTATAAGATAGAATTTGACTTTCTTTAATGTAAGGAAGCAAGTTAAAGAAAAAATAATGTGCAGAACAAGTATAATTTTAGTTGTGGAAAAGGAACATAAAGGTAAAAAAGCTGATTAGCAGATCCAAATGAAGGGCTGTGGGGCTGCAGCCCCCCCCCCTTTAGGACTGAAGCCCCCCCCCTTTACGATCGGCTGGATCCGCCCATGCGTTGCCCTCAAAACATATTAACTTCATAGTTTTTGTTTGGTGTCGTTCTAGGTCCATAAAGCGGTCCTTATTTTATTCTTTTTAATCCTTAATCTTCTTAATGGTGGAAAATAGTTGACCACTGGTTTGAAGGACTCCCACTGTAGCATCGTCCGATTAGCCTTAGTGGCATAAAGTGACGTTAAACAAACAAACAAAAATACCATACATAATGCGAAGAACAGCCCACAAGTATTTATTTATTCAACACCCTTCCCTGTCTTTCGGCAACACGGGCTTCACCAACATTAAATATAACGCTTATGCGTACGTTCATGTTGCGCAAGTCATCTTCCATTTCTTTACTGCCTCCAAACTCCTCTTCCTCTTCCATCTGCACCTCCTCTATCTGGTGGCCTTCCAGGAACAGGGTCTCCTTCTACCTAGATTAAAATGTCCTGGGCCTATTGCTGTCTTCCACCTACACACAAATTCATTGTAGTACGGGTAGTTCCTGGTAAACTATGAAAGGAATAGATGCGTAAATTTATTACATTTTTTTTTCACAATATTTCGAGGGGTGTTCTATTCCCTATACCCCCTTCTGGGACTGCTCGTGATAGCAATTTATTGGAAATGGTTGGGTGCGCGGCCATAAAGTACAACGATTATTTAATGACCAAAGAATACAAAATAGATGTTCTAGAATTGCTAGGAGCGGTTACAGTGCGTGATCACATGTTTGGCTCGTTCTATCATTTCCGGATGGTCCCAAAGCAGACCTGATATAAGCAAGCGATCGACTACTAGGTTAATCTTAAGGTACCTTTACTCTCTACGAACTTTACCCTCGAACAACCTTCACGTCGACTGTTCGGATATTCTAGGTACTTCATCTGTTCGCCTGTATTCGGGGGTAGAGCAAGTGTCACTTTTGATTTGGGGTTTTCCCAAGTGACAGGAGTTGTTAGTGATAATTGTGCGAAGTTGTAATTCGTCTCCTATTTTTTAGATAATATAAAATATATTGATAATAAAGATTTTTTCTAGCGTTGGGTGCGTCAGCCATATTTGTTCGCTTACCGTCACGAGAAGTATAAATGACTGTTCGTGGAAAGCCGGTACGGCAAGGTTCGGGGGAGAACCTGTTCAATGTTGAGGTTCGTTGAGTGTAAAGGCAGGCCTTAAGCAGGGTCCACACTATGCCGGGGTAGGCCGGGCGGGCTGACCCGGGCGGCCTAAGCCGCGTTGATGTATCCCCCCCGGGCGGCTTTGCCGGGTTAGAAAATGCCGGCCCGGGCCGTGCCGATCCTAACCCGCATAGAGTAGGTACAGATCAAAGGAAGCCGAGCCGAGCCGAACAAAAATATAGAGTGGGGACGTGCCGAGCGGCCCCGTGCGGCTTCAGTTACATATTTTCGACTCAGTTTGTTTAAGTAGGGTTTTTTATTGTTCATTTTAGGTGATGGAGTGGAATGACGAACAAGTTTTAGTGTTAATAGATTTATATAGAGAACGTCGTCTTCTATGGGATAGTTCAGATTCCCAACATAAATTAAAAAACCAAAGACACGACAGTCTCACAGAGATTGCTGTGTCTTTTGGAGTGGATAAAAATGAAATTGAGCGCAAATGGAAAAATTTAACCAGCCATTTTTGGAGGGAAAAAAAGAAGTCGGCTTCGTTTTCGGTTTGGATGTCGTGCTGGCCCGAACGTACCCGCCCGGCTTAGCCCATCCGGGTCAACCCGCCCGGCCTACCTCGGCATAGTGTGGACCCTGCTTTAAGCCTGGACAGCGAAGATCGGTTACTCTTGAGTCACTGTTAGGTATTGTTTTGTTATGATGTATTTGATTGCAGTTCTCATTGTATTGTAATTTACGTAAATAGAATTACCAAAACTCGTATCGTTGTTACAACATGTAATATTAGGTTTATATTCCGTCCAACGTTTCAGATTTCCCTTAATGACCCTGGTTACAGATTTTTTCAGAGCTAAATATAAAACTAAATCGGAAATGTTATGAAATCAAAAAAAAGGAAAATATTTCTACTCCAACCATTCCCTCTATATACTTTTCTTAGTTTCTCTAGTAGTCTCCCAAGTGCAAGGTCTCTTCTTACGGTCAATGAAATTTATCTAGTATTCTAATTATATTCTGATGCTATACATACCAAGATAATGAGTAAAATAAATAAACATAAATACATTAAAAAAAAGTCATACCTATATTTTATTTTCAACTGGAAACAGAAAGGTAACTAGATAAAATTAGAGAAAAAATAAATAACAGGTAAGAGGTGAAACAATCTCTTTTTAAAATGATTCCATAGTGATAAGATGAAAATGGAATAAACCCATAGATATGAGAGAAGAAACTCTGGAACTCCATGTGTTAGGTGTAGAAACCGTTAACGCAGAAATAACTAGACAACATTTTAATTACCGAAGAAGTGCATTGTGTGTGTCACTAAAAAGAACCGTAAGAAGCTCATATAATACAATTCTCTGTGACGGATTTATTTTATATTTTCAGTTTTGCAAATATTATTCCTTGTTTACTGGGATGGACTATATTGCTTTGGTCAGGCATATAATTAAAGCACTTATTCAATGATTTATTATATTTTTTTGAGTTGATTCTGATTGAAAATTGATATGCATGAAGCTAATGGCACATTGTTGTAAAAAGAAGAGGTGAGAATTATCATATATATATGGATGTGGTCTTACGTATTCTGAGGTTTGCGTCTTCTGCCTGGAAAAGGAACCTTACTCAAAAAATGAAAAGCAGGTCGGGGACCATGCATATAACGACTCTGCTTGGAGTTATGCAACCGTATCATACATAAGTGAGTAATGAATACATCCCCTAAAATCTAAACAAAAACACAGGATCCTCAGCACCTTGTACACCAAATATAGGAAACAAATTTTAGTATAAAATTTCAGGAGTACAAACCGATGAGTTCCATCTACTTTGACTATGTTTACTACCAGTTTTCTCTCCTTGTTTGCACCTTGTATAATTAATAAAGTATAAGTCCTACCATGTGTGTCTGCAGGGGGAACAAAAACTAGGAATTAAATATTTGTATTCATTTACTATATTTATTAAGTATTATATAAACAAATATTTAAATTTTTAAGTATGAATAAGCTTTATTTGAAGCATTAATTGAGCCTTAAGTAGTCGGAATACTTAAGGCTTCACAGCCTCATAAGAATTTTGTCAGCCTGCCCCCCCCCCCCTTGACGAAACTATTACAGTCTGCCCTCTCAAGAAGATATCCTGCAGACACATTTGATTCATACCATTAGTAATTTTATGTTTCTGTTTACAGGGTCTAGTAAAAACTTCACCATAACATAAATGATAACCTAAGTGTTTTAGGAAAATTACTTAATTATCTGTTTACAACTTATCTTCACACCATCTATATATCTGTGGCTGCAGTGGAATGTGAGTTAAGTCCAAACTAAAAACAGTTGTTAATTGGTTTGCACATGACTTTGCAGATTTATAGCACTTTTTTATTAACACCTGTATGAATAAATTTAAACATTCAGAAGGTCGCTAACAGTGTAAAGTGCTAAATAAACTAACAAATAAATGTTTATAAAATCTCAAATTCATGTTCAAACAAAAAAATATTTATTTTTTAATTAGAACTTAACACTTATGTTATGTTGCACACACAGATATACATTGCCATTTAATTTCTGTTGTTGGTGAAAATTTCAATTTTTTTTTAAGTTAGTTGTTGCCTTGTTATCTCTCCTATAATGCTAATGTCTAGGATGATTTTTTCCGTTCTTGATGTAATTTGGAACTAGCAGTGGATAGTTTCTTTTTTCAACATTGGTCTATTTACAGCGATCCATTTGGTGAGGCACCTATTTATTTCCTTTAGATTCGACTCTGCATCATCCTATTATTAATTACCTAGTTCTGATACTAATGTAAGAAATTTTGTAAAAATGAATTTTGAGGCAGATCCTATCAGATTTGGAAATTAAAGGAATACACTGTTCATTCATTCCAGATTATATTACTTATATTTATGTGTTCTAATCATCCCAAAATTTCTGGCTTTATTCTGATAATAAATGTTAAGATAATGATGTGGTTTAAGATAATAACCTTAGAATAGTTTTATGTCATACATTGAAATTTTTATTCATATTTAATGAGTTATTTAAATATAATTATTATGAAAATCCTTGTTTTAAATTTAAAGGAAATCTTATGAGGAATCGAATCAGGCCCTGATTTCATAAGCAATCTCATCCTTAAACCAAATGCCAATTCATGTCATTCACTGCAGTTGAGATCGTTTTTGTCTTAAAGAGTCCTAAATGGAAAAAATAAAATTATTAAAAAAAGAAAATCATTAAAACATCTAGATCAATTGAAATATAAAATATAAATTTAATCATAAACAAATATTCGCAATTTGCATTAAGGAATTATTACTGGTATCTTGCTAGCAAAATGATTTTTCCGTCTTACCATTGGAGTTTGGTAGGCTCGTTTGACATCATATTGGGTCTCTGCCTTTTTTACTGCAGCTGATTCAATCATAAAGACACAGAATGAAAGAAGAACCACCATCAATAAAGTCATTATTCCAAAATATTTCATTTTCACCTGTAATTTTTTAATTAAATATGTTTTAATTAAAAGTAAATGCCATTTAATAAAATACTAATTTACTAGAATACTAATTTTAACAATCATAATGAAGGAAATTCGTTGACCGTAGAAGAATATGAGATGGAAATGGTTGGGGGTGCGATCAAATGAAAACACTATATGTGAAATAACATATATATTGTGCCGACGTTTCGACCCGATATTCAGGTCTTCTTCAGGGCTAAATATAAAACAAGATAGCAACCAATAAATATGAAGAAAAGAAAAAATAACAAATAAATAAAATAATGAGTAATATATGTATCTATATACATATATATGCATGAAAAAATGAAAATGAGTAAATAATTGCATAATAGAATAATATAATTTTTTTCCTCTTTTTTTTCCTCTTTTTTTTTTTTTTTTTTTTAAATATAATTTTTGTGTGTGGAATTAGATATTTAACAAAAGAATATGAATAAAAATTTTGGATTTTAAGTAATACAATTGTCAAATATGGAAAGCTATACAATAAAAAATATGTCTATAATATACTAAAGAATAACAATATTAAATGGGATATGGAATAGATTTAACGAGGAAGCGGAAGGAATATGTGCGAACAATTAACAATCATTGTTAAAATTGTATTTTATCTTGGAAATAATGAAATAAGCGAATACATTTATTTGGAATCCTATTCATCTCTAAATGTAATTGTCCAGAACATTTGTTGACAGTATAAATGTTGATGGTTTGGGATGGATGTTTCATTCAACATTTTACTATATGCTTATTTAAGTAATAGTTTTTACATTGCATAAGTAATTTTAATTAAAAAAGTAAAGGATGTAGTTCTGTTTAATAGAGGAGAAGTTATTCCCATTTTGGTATTATATTTTGGATTTATACCTTTTATTAGGTTTCTCATAATTTATTTATGTTTTTAATAATTAATTAACCATTGATTAATAATAAATTTGATGAAAAAAGTTTGTTATTGCATTTCATTTCGGCCAGTTTAGATGTACCTACATATCATATGTATAACTGTGCAAGGGCTCAATTATTGCAATATTTGATATGAGGTATTGTTCTAGTTTTTAAAAAGTATATACTGCTTTACAGTGGTAACTAATAGTGCTGTTTATCAATCGATAGTAAACTTTGTTAAAAGAATTTAGTATTAACCCTAGAATTACCGACCTCTCCCAGGTCGCACGGATTACCAAGGGCGGGGGGCTCCTTGAGCCCACAACCTTAGAAACTTTTTATTTTGGTTCTATAATTTTTTTAATTTTTTTATTTCTATTGGAGTATGTTGAATGAATGTTTCTTGTGACACCTGTGAAAAAAAAAGTTCGGATGGGGAAAAAAAGGATGACTTTAAATTAAAAATAATTTTATTCTACAAGAGGAACATATCTAAACATTGTTAGAATAAAAAGTTATCTATATCTAAGTTATTATAACATTATAATTGAATCATAATTTAAGAAAATCTAATTATCAGATTCGTAAATGCAATTATCGGTGCTTTTGCACAATGATTTTTTTTCCGAGTGTTTGTTACACACTGAACGTTTACATTTGAAGCAACGCTGCTTAGATTTTGATAGGTTGTTGTATTTTTCTTTTTTTGATTTGGTTTCTCTAACACAAGTGTAACACCTTAGCCTTTCTTGATGAACCTTGTTCCTCCAATTGGGGATAAGTCAGTTCTCGCCCTAGAACATGCTCCATGGCCTTCACTGAAGATCTAGGAATGCCCACAAGATTTTCACTCCTTTCAGCAACACACAATTTTACTAAACTCTCAGATAGTTCAAATAAAAAGTACTTTCTACGGCCAGCACTATTTCTTCTCCATGTTGTGTTTTTAAGAGTAAATACTGTATAAGAATTGAGAGCTGTTATGTCCAAGAGGGAGTAGAAAAGAGATAATGGCCACCTTTTACATGAATATTGTCTCACCATGGAATCAATTGTATTTATTCCTCCCAATAATTATAACCATCTCAGTAATATATTTTTATATGAAAAAAAATTATAAGGGGAGAATATTTTTTATTGGAAAAAAAAACTTGAGAAGGTATGTTAAAATTATATCAAAGTAATTATTATTTGAGCAATATAATTAATAACACTTGAATTACTTGTTAAAAGTAGTATTAAATATCAGTGGGCTCGAGGAGCCCCCCCCCCCTCGGTACTTCTAGGGTTAAGGAATCAAGGGTGGTTCTAGAAAAAAATTTTGGGGAGGGAGGTTTTGAACAGCTTAAAAAATGTAAAGCAATGTAAAAGTAAATTTAAAGCATAAAAAATGTACACATAGTAAATACTACGCTATTAGAAAACTTGTAAAAAATTAGATGCATAAATTTATTCCACAAATTCTGTTTTTCCAATTATGGAGGGGGGAGGGGGTAGTTATCAATCACCAATATCCCCCTCCTGGAACCATACCTGCTAGGCATCATGTATTTAAAAAATAAAACGAGGTGGTTGAATGGATTGGAATAAAATAATAAATAACCAAATAAAAGTTATGGCACTATATGATGATAACACTAGCTAGCCTACCATGCTATAATAGCGAAATAAATGCGAACAATTGGTTGACCCCAAAAATTATTCTAATGAAAAATTCAGTGGTTTAATAATTTTTATTTGTGATTTTACCATACAATAAAAGGTAGGTACTTCAAATAATAATAAAAAACCTTATTCTAGATGCAGTATAAATCAAAAATCTTTGTTTACCTGTCAGCAACAATAACACCATGAATAAGTTGTTCCTTACCAAAAGTTGCAAAAGTCTAGACTTTGTTATCAAAGAGGAGAAATAGTAACCTAACTAAATCAACACCACTTCCAAGGATAAGGGTTGTTCTGATAGAATGCTATGTAGATTTATCAAATATTATAATAATTTAGTAAATAAATAAAATAAAATTATATAAATTAAATGTAAGCAATAATTGAAACTAAAGCATGTACCCCTAAAAAAAAAAAACCATCAATAATTATGGATTCCGTACTTTGTAAGGTAGAACTTTTTCCTGGTCAACGGTGATTTGATCAATTGAAGGAGATGATTTGATACAGATCATTCTTAATGTATCTCATTTATCTTCTTAATTAAGAGATATCACTGTGGAAAGGAGCTGGGTCTGCCCAAGGAGAGCCTCTTGACCCTAGCGTCGATGCAGGGTTATTGTTATTGTAACGTAATCAAAAACCTACTGGGCCACACCTGTGGCCTTGGGCATAGACATTTATTGCCTTACTTGCTGAGCTTTATGATTGAAACTAAAGGGAAAAAATAATCCTTTTAAAATTTATTTTTTAAACATATAGAAATATAATTTTTTTTTGATATTTCCAACTTTCTAAATTTATATAATATACCTATTCTCGTTTTTTATGGGTAATAATTCTGGATTCTTGGAAAAGAGAAGAGGAATAATAGCCAGCAAGCTTTCCAGCGTTGCTGACAAGAGACAATAAAACCAAAATACTTTTCAAATGCAGTTAAGTTGTGTATAATGTTAATTTAATCGATAGTTGTTGAATAGAGAATATAATCTATCCGAATATTTTTAGGTAATCATATCCTTATTAAATGTTTCTTGAGGTGATATTAATAAAATATTATAGAGTAGACCAATCTATTACTTTTTAAATTAGACATTAGAGTATAAATTTCATTTTTAACTGTATATAAACCGAAATAAATTCTTTTGAATGATTCATTCTGAGGTGGACTATGTCAATCTAACAAGGTTAAAGATCAAAAAGCTTTATATCAATCAATGGATTTTTTTCTCTTATTAATATCATAGACTAGTTTCTGAAAACCTGTGTGAATACAACTATTGATATCTTACAGCTTTTAAAAAAGATGGATAAAATTTCTAATAACTGGAAGACTTCAATAAATGCTAAGAACAAACTTTTATTAATTATTATAATTACATTAGATATATCGATGGTTAGTTAATATTATTTCTTAATATAGACCTTTCATTCTAAACAACTGAATGAAAAATTTAAAAGCATCATAATGCACATATTAGTCATAATACGGAAGCTCTGGGGATCGATCACAGAAGAATAAAATGCAACCCACATCTATATATTATTTATAATTCATAAGACAACTTATGATATGGTATGGTTTATTCAGACATCATTTAACTTAAAACATTTTTTCCCAGAGTTGATTTGACTTCAATATAAAACTAATGAATGAATGAATATATGTATGAAAATAAATATTTGACTTCTGTCAACAAGAAGAAAAATGAAATAAGAAAATTATTCTCTTTTTTTTTTTTTTAAGTTTGTTTGAAACACTATTAAATTATAAGAATATAAATATTGTTTATTTTAAAGTAAATAATTTAATATAGGCATAAAATACTTACTTGGTTATAATTCCTAGCAAACTCTGGAGAGAGAAGCGTAGTTTAAGATACAAATATAAATGAACTGTAGAGAGATAAATTAGTGTGATTAATCTCGTGAACTATAGATTATGGATTATCTAAATTAGTATTATTAAATATAATTCCCAGTATTTGATTAACATCTCGACTATTTGCATTTTAGTTTTTTTATTGTTAATTTGTGGAAAGTCCCATTATTTGACTTGACCTACAAATGCGTTTGTTATTGTCCTCTGACATTTTTATGTATATTCACTGTCTCATTGATACAGTGTAACAATAATTTTTACCAAAATACATTGCCTAATAATTATTAAATCACCTGAAAATGTTTGAAATAAATTAATAAGGGCTTTTTGATCCAATATTATCTCTTGTTTAACTTACATTTACATTTGGAATTATATAATTTACTTATTTTTTTCTATTTTTTTATGATACTTATTAATTATTAATTTTTTAAAATCACAATCTTTTTTTCGCAATCTAGATCTCAAAGTTTAACAATATGTAATCCCTATATGTATTCATTTATATATTTTTTTAGCCAAAATACAGGATTTGTAGATAATAACACCGTTAATTACAAGCTCATGTTATTACGTTTGAATTACATTTTAAATACATATTAAAGACTCTAGATCGATGTGTATGCTGTCTGACAAAATTGGTTGTAGAAGAAGTGATTGGAAGGAAACTATTATGATTTAAGGAATTGTTAAATTGGTCCGAGAAAGTTAAATGCAACTTCAACCCAGTTTTCACTTCTAATGAGCAGTTGAGGAAAGATTTATATGCATTGAAATCTAGCCTGATTACATATCATGACACATATTATATTATAGAGAAAGAGAGAAAGAGCATTAATCAGCCAATATCATTTAATCTATAAATAATTATCTCTTAATATTGATTATATTAATTTAATCTATCTATATCAGATATAAGTATCATATTTAATATCAGAGGTGAACTTCTCAACTTGAATTACAAACCAATTATTCAAGGGAAGAATTAAAATTGTTCTATGTGTTATATTGGAGAGAAGGAAGATGTATTTCATCATTCAGGTAAATCTTAGAGGCCATGAGGAAAAAATATTTTGGAGCACTGACCATGACTGAAGGTGAAATGGTCAAATATCTAAATGGTGAAGACAGGACAGCTCTACTTAGTTACCTGAAGGAAGCCTACATCTATCGTTCATTTCTTATCCAAAATTTTAATTATTAAAACATTAATTTAATAACTTAATATAAGTGATGGCCCTTTGTTATTGAATGATTATAGGGAACACTATATAGTATAATTAGATAATGTCCCTATATATAGTATAATTAGATAATATATATATATATATATATAAAGAAAATGACTTACCAATCAGCCGGAGTCCATCAACTTCAAAGGTTCTGACGGAGACCTGGCAAAACAATTTGAGTACTTAATTTTCCAGGGAGGTATATATTTTTTTTAATTAAACAAAAAGATGATTCTAAGTACTGATTTTGTGCTATCACTTACATACATAAATGTTGTGAGGTAAACTGCCTTGTAAACCTGTACCATCTTTGTTTGCCATATATTCTGCGAGAAAAGTATATATATCATATTATTATAGATCTGGTAATATATTAGATATACCTTGCTGATTTTATTTTTGATTTCTTCGAATTCTCAATCAGATCTGTTATAATGAACTGTTCCTATGTAAGAAAAGTCGTCCATTCATCACAAATCATATGTGTGTTTTCATACTGGGCTTTTGGTAGTATTTGGTGTCATTTCCTTCAGATATAACTCCTCTTTCCAGTCAGCCAGGGCTTTCTGTAGACCTTACTAATATTTACAAGAAGGGCATTGTAAAAGTATAAAGGGCTCTTGAAAAGGAGAAATTGCAAACTCCATCTGTTAATTAATATTGGAAATTTTGGAAAGTGGCCTTTTTCATATTTTATTATTTCATCCTTCAAGAATGGCTAGGATGGTTTCCCTATCTATCTGCTTTATTCACATGAAATGCACATTGATGAGCTCTGTCCCATTAATATACGCTACCACTTTTACACCGTGATGTGTAAATTTTACTGTTGTAAAGAGACCTTCAGGAAGTTTTCAATCTTCAAATTATTCCATATCTACTGATTAGTTAGTTTCAACAGCTGCCTTTAAATCAAGGAAGACTAAAACAAAAAATACTAGTCCACCCCTAATAAACTGTCAAACTGGTCTAAATACAACCGGTCTCAGCTCAAGCTATCCTCCAATAATTCTTCTTGATCTCTCTTTGAAACACATGATTTTATTTTTATATATATTTTTTTTTTAATTTCCATCCTTTCCAGTCTCTTAGGCAATGCAGATTTTTTTCTGTAATGCGATGAGAAGTTCTCCAAGGCTGTGAAACAACACACTTCTGCTATGTTTAACAACATAAAATTATTTTATATGTTGAAATTTAGTAATCATTCAAAAAGAATGAATAACTAAATTTCAACACATATGTTTAACTGTGACGGTATGTCTAATGGATCCTATAGTGTGGGCAATTGTCCAGCCCCCCAGCCTGGTTACTACACTGCATTTTGGCGGCTCCTGGCGGGTGGGATCGCCAAACAGAAAAGATTGACACAGCCGTGAATGACAAGACGTTTAGCTCAGTAGGAAGAGTGCTGCAAAGGAGATGCAGAGGACTTATTCCTCCCTTATTTTTCATAGAATAACCACAAAACTATGTATGCTACTGAAGATCTCATGGCTTCAAGAACAATCTGTAGCCAGATTCAAACTTGGTCATAGCAGTTTAAAGGATTAATACCATAATAATAATATTTAATCTTTACTCTTAACACATTCAACGCCAACGCCATATTCTCTAGCTGAACCAGGTGGCCAGAGGGTTCTGGGTCATCATTGAGCCGGTACAGCATCAGGCTGTACTTGGCCATCAGAGTCGCCAAAGAGTTTGTTAACCAGCAACGCACCAGTTTAAAGGGCTGTTACCTTTCATTTCGTTATTATTTTTTTTTTATGTTTCATATAACTGTTATAAAAATAAATTAAGAATTTGTAAGAATGATCTATTAAATTTATAACTAAACAATTCTGAATGAATTTGAAGTAAAAAACGTGAAGAGTAGTTTCTTTGAAAGTGAAACTAATTGTGGGTATGTGAATTTTCATTTAAAAAATCATCATCAAATTACTGTAACACATCATTATTTTTTTCTTTATAAATTTTATTTTTAAAAAACTTATATATAAAAAACGAAAAAAAAATTAATAACTAATATATATACAATATTGAAAAAACAATATATACAATACAATATATATATATATATATATATATATATATATATATATATATATATATATATATATATATATATAATACAAATTTACATTTTAAAATGAAATTCCCGGAAGCAAAGGTCAATGCAAAGACCGTGTTACCCTTCACAATCGGGACAAATTACAATGGTAGTTACCCGACGATTTTTGGTAGAATATACCCTGCAATTCTTTTGCTTACGTGTATCCACTATAATTTTGCTTCCGTGTATCCTAATCCACTCTAACTGGATAATGTAATATAATAATAAAATATAATATAAGCAGTGAGAAAGGTTTTAAAATCAGATATTATAAGCAAAATGAAAAAATAGAATTGTTAAAAAAAAATTAATTATAAAATACTTAGTTCTTTTAGATGGCTGTCGACTGGCATTCCTCTTCTTAGGTCTCATTTCCAATTAAATTAAATTAAAATTATAAATAAAACACTTAAATTAACAAAAATTGAGAGAAAACTTTAAAAAATCACAACTTCGGCTACAATGCAGCTATCCGGAAACCAAAAACGCCGAAATGACCGCCAAGGACCAGTGCAAGTGGCTGACTAACTAAAGTAAAAACTTTCCTACCTGGCCATCGCTTTTAAGTGGAACAGGTAAAATATACCTGAGTACAGCCCTGGGCTGTAGTTGGCCACCTGGACTCGCCGCGTTGAATGTGTTAATTGATTGATGATTTTGGAGGTGAACTGATTAGAGATACCTTAGTTTTCAAACATCAATATTTTCAGCCATATGAATTTTTTAGACTCCTGTTGAGTAAAGTTGTAAATAGCTATGTAATAAGGTTGATCAATCAGTAACAAAAAAGCATGAGGTTATGAAATCATGGACACTTTCAAATTTGAAAAAAAAAAATAGTTTATTTCAATAATAGTTTTTTATTTTTTTTATTATAAAAAATAATAACTTATGCTGAGATTCTAATTTTTGAAATAATCATTTTTATACGCTTACTACATATTTAATAATTAATTAAAAAAATCATCAACATATCATTAAAAAACAAAACAAAGGAAGACTAGGAATTTTAATACATATATATATTTACAACAAAATACATTCATCTACTTTTACTATATAAACAATATACATGATATCATAAACAATTAATGAGACTACAAATAGCTTTGCTTTTCACCTTCTCTCTTTCAAGAGGAAAGATTTCAGTATTATTTCAGTCAATCTTAATTTGAATTTTATTTCATAGTTCAACAGTCATGTAATTTATACACAGGATTCATTAAAGAAATAAAAATTAAAAAATTAATTTTTCAACAATGTCAATATATGATAATAAAATAGTTTTGTTTGCTCATCCTCAGTACTATAAGGATTGTAAAAATTCATTATTTGCAGGTTGAATCAGTTTGGATAGCAAAGTCAAGAGGCAATCATGAATATCCACTAAAATTTTAGCATTCACAGCTTATTTCATTTCAACTGAATCATCTAGTATTTATATTAAGCACGTGATAGAATTCACCCTGTAATCAAACACAGAAAAATGGTAGCATACAGTCACGCAACCAGGATTACTGTCAGTAGGGAGGGCTTAAATCATTATATTGAATTTTAGAAAAAAATACCCCACTCTATCTGTCAAGTACAAAATGTACTATTATTGATTTGACAATGAAGTGAATGGAAAATTGCTGCTTAAAATTTAAATTTAATTCATTATGTGATTTTAGCGAGAAGAAAAGTGTCACCTGGTTCAGCCACCAAGCTCCCCCCTTGGTTGCGCCAGTGGTAGCATAAGAATTAGGTGTTTTGAAATAATGCTTTTGCTATAACCTTGTCTGCAATTGCTACATCTTAAGTTTAAATTATCATAAGATTAAATTATCAATATTTTTATTTATTTTTTGAATACTTTTATCTTTTATACAAATTTAGATTTAAATATTAAGAACCAATGGAGATTACTGAATTTAAATAATTGAAAATAATTAATTTTTTAATAGTACAATATTCTTGAAATCTACTGAAGTAAAGAAGGTGTACTGTGTTTTCTGGTGTTCTGAATTAAATATAAGAGCTAAAATAAAAACTTAAGAATAAGAGTAAACACAATTTTATTAATAATTAATTGCCGATTAAAAAAAAATAATGAAATTAAAAAAAATATCAATTTCATGATCATCACAGCTAATAATTAGGGTCGAGACTGGTAACTAATAGTTTCCTAAAACCCATAACCTCAATTCCTCAAAATTACAATACTACTTCATATAAAGTTTGACAAGTTCTCAAGATTTCATGGCAGAGGCTATGAGCAGAGCGATTGATTACACCTATATTGACCAAACTTTTCCTCTTCAGGAACTAAAAGCAGCTTACAATACATCTTGAAGACGATGTCCACAATGATTAACAATATGCTATTTATCAATTTATACACTGCTATGATACATCAGTACAGTATTAAAGCTATGTGTAAATATTTATCGAATTATATTTCTCATTTCACTACAAAATCTAATCTACATATAATTTTGAAGATAAGTATAGAAAAAATAAATGGTTCCTTTACAAGTATAGATATTTTTAACAATTTTAAACTTCTGAAACTCAAAAATAATGAACTATATTAAAAATATTTAAATTGTTAATGAAATATGCTTAAATGTACACCTATTTTATAGCTATAGATGTTATCACAAAGCTCATTTCTATCCTATTCATAAGCCATTCAAAATAGGTTTATTAGAATACAATTATATAAAGAGTATAGTTTACTCCGAAGGATGTCTGTATACTTTGTCAAAAAATTAAGAATCAGACCATTAAGTTTATTTTGATAAATATAAGGTAATTTGAATTTTCTTTCTTAATTTGTGTACCAAACAGCGAACTTGTAACTAAGCTGTTAATATACTAATGTTTCTTTTATCTGCTTTTTACTCTCAATGTTAAAGAATATACATTCATTAATTTGAAATTAATTCTAATATAATTTAAAAACATGTGATTACAATTAAAAAATATGTCAATTTAGGTATACTTTTATAAATTTCTTTTTCCCTTCAACAGTAAAAGTTATTGAGAGAAAAAAAAACTAATAGGAGTTAACAATGATAACAAATCACCTCTGCTGAAAAATTTATAAAAATCTTTTGATTCCTATTATTTTTGTTCTTAAAAATCTTTTGATTTCCTTTATAACTTTTAAGGAGAGGTTTTCATTCATTTTAATATGATGTATAAAAATTATGTGTTATAATTTTACACTAAATAGTAATTTAAAAAGCATGTAAAAATTATCATCATTAAATTAAAGAATAAATTATTATTGCTTTGTAATAAATTTTATTACTGTTTAGAAATTAATTTATCAACATTCAAACAAAATATTTTATGCCTAAAAGATTTGTTCAAGTTTTGCTGTTGTTCTTAAATATAACCATGTTTTTTAAAAATCAGACTAAGACATGCTTAAGACCTAAAACACGTCTAACTCTTTAAACATAGCCAAATTAAATTATTTTTAATAAACTCATAACAGTATAATAATCAAACTGTGATAATAGATTCATTACAAACTCTCAAGACAATTTAAGTTACAAGTTCAAATGTGAAACTATACCATATTTCAATATATAATTAATCTAAAATAGCTTATTGGTGCTATTATATATAAATGATGGATGGATCTTATTCAAAGGAGTTTTTAATATTCTTATGTGAATAACAAAATAATTACGAACATTAAAAGATAAGTAGTAACATTTTGATCCCATCATAGTAAATACTATTCAATTAAGTGTAGCATTTATACCATAGATATCAAATGTATAGATGAGATATTGAAAGAGCTGAGATAGACTTTTTACAAAAAAAAAAAAAAAAATCTAAACAATGCTTAAAGAAAGGAACCAGTTTTATCTAAATAATTTTATTTTGAAAAATCACAGTAAACTCTCTCTTAAGATGTGCTGTTTGTTTACACATACCTACTTATATTATATGGAAATATTGATTTCTTATCAATGACTCATTTTTTTTTTTTTAATGTTGATATATTTTATACGTTTATTAATTATCTAATTAGTGTCAATTAACATAGTAAAATAATATCTGCTGTAATTCACTATAACTAAACTAGCAATAAGCAGAGGTGAAGATGATATTCTTTGAAAACACTTCATGACTTGATGCATACCAACCATCCTTCATTTTCTCAAATGACTTATTGGTAGAGAAATGCTATAGCTATTGCTAAACAATAAAAACCATAATATTGCTCATTAGATGCAAGTCCCTCACCATGCAGTACCATTATATAGCTAGTGCTGTAAGTCTTCTGTTACCCTGTTTTAGCCTTTATTAGCCTTAACTACAGTCACCTGTTTACCCATTGCCCAAGAACTTCATTAATCATTCTGAGCAATGCTGGAATCTATGATTTATCAAGCCAAACACATGATAAATGGTAGATTTGTATATATTGATGAAGCAAAATCAAACGTTCTGATTTCACTAAGATATAAATTAATGCCGAACCATAACAGGTTCTTAAAAAATGCATAATGTATATAATGTTTGTGGATTATAAAACTATGTTTTTAATATTATTTGCTGATTTTAATTAACAAAATGTATCTCACATATCTGTAAAATGTACTTATGAATACAGTATTAGGGAGAGTCTACTGCGTTTTTATTTTAAATAAATTTGGTTTAAAAATTTCATTTAGTTAATTTACAATTTAATGTAAAAAATAAATAAAAAAAATAACAAAAAAGGGAGTAACTTCAATAGACAACATAGTGCTCCATGATACCTATGATAGGCAGATAGCCTTGTTAAACTGTCCTGCAGTTTAAACAAGGTGGATCGATACCCTTCATTCCTGCGCTATACAAGGCTGGGAAGGCAACAGTTCTTGTCAGCATCCGTTCCTCAAGTTTGCTGAAGAGATCTCGTTGGATTCAATCCATTTTACCAGGTCCAATGGCATTTCTGGTTTGGCATATCCTCCTGACTCTGGGCTCTTTTCACTGGACATTATCTCACGGATCAAGTCTTCTGATTCAACTTTCAAAAGTCGTTGGCGACAGATCGCTATTGCCAGAACAAAGTCATCTGTCGGGGAAACAAATCTATGCTCCATGTAGATACTTGATCCTTCCCAGTAGATTATCTGGAAAAGATTTTTATGAATTATTATTAATTCAAGAATTGTTTTGATAGCTATCTATAAAAAAATGGGCTTATTGCTCATTTCGAAAATGGGCATATTGCTCATTTCGAAAATGGGCATATTGCTCATTTCGAACAATATATGCATACTCTTTTCTCAGAAAATAATAAACTATATTTCATTTTGATGACATTAATTTGGTCATCAGGGTTTGACCATATAATATCATTAAAATCTGCCAGGCTTTTACCCAATTTTTTTTTTTTTTTTTTATGTTAGGTTAAAAGAAGAATGAGAGACTTTTTTTGTTTCTCTAACCCTTCTAATATTAATTTATTTATTAATTACAAATATAAAGATATACATTATTCATTTGCCTATGAGAGAGGAAAAGGGTTTCAGTGCCTTACATACTTCGGTTGTGGTGGAGCCTGTGAGAGGTTGTCAAATGGGTAGGTAGGGGTCAGGTGGGGGAGGGATATGTCTTAAGGCCTCTGAGATAATGAATGTTGTCTGATTTTGGAGTTCAGAGATCTATATCTATATCCGTCTTCTTTATTTACATTGTTAGGTTGTTTATAATTTCAATAGTTTCCATGATGGATCTGTGGTGGTATTTGCAATTATGGTTATGGCTTTGGTGTCTTAGAAGGCAATAGTTATGTTGTGAACGGTTCTGCTAAGGTGAGATCACTCACTCTCTTCTTAAAAGGAACGTAAAAAAAAAATAGCTACTCAATTTCCATTCTCTTTTTTTAAAATTAAAAATCACATATATATTTATACCGAGAGCCCGTAGAGAAAAAATGATATTACTTGAAGAAATTTTGATAGCGACTTTTTTTTTTAAATTCTCATTGTATTTAAAAACCATAAGGCCTTTCTTCGGTTAATTTTTTTCAAATTTTACATTTTAATCAGTTTTTCTATAATGGCATGAGCCAAGTTTAAAATTGATGAGCTCATTTTACATACTTAATGCTTTACTACTTTTATGTATGACATGTTTAGATTGAAAAAGTCTTTTTCGAGTTTCAGGCGCTGTTGCACGAGCGTAATTGATTTTTTAGCTAAAGGATAAAAATTGCCGATTTTTGATAATCGGTTTTGGCGAAACGAATCAACCTATTTTAACTTTAAGTAACTGAAAAATTACCAAAACTTTCCATTTTAGGCAGCCACCGTTTTTACTGGTGGCGTGTGACCTCGCTGGCGCGCAAATTTTCTTAATGTCAATACCATAAAAATTGTCTGCAGATATTGTCGACTCTTTCTCAATGGCTCTGGTCCAATTCATAAGGCTGTCCACAGCTATGCTGTCTTATATTTATGATTTGGCTCCGAAAACTTATAACAAAAGTCTTATTTAATAGAGAAATGTTTAAGTCTAATAATCTGCATTGGAAAACAGTAGAGATACTGTTGACAGTACATTACCTTAGACACTATGGAGTAGATGGAGCAGAGCTTAACGAACTTCCTGTAGCGGATGGTGGCAGCACCTTGCACCACGGCACCCCCCTTCCCCTGGATGGCTCTGTAGAGGCCTGTCCTCTGGTAGAAGTCAGCCCTCGCGAAGTCCAGCTCACGGAGGAACCTGGCGTTGTTCATGTGAGAGAGAAGGTAATCCACGTCCGTCGTCAGGCAGAGTCCTGTAAGAGGAGGTACAAGTAATTAGATAAGAATAATAACAAGAAGAAGAAGAAAAAAAGAAAAAAAAAAAGAATTATGTTTCTTGATCGCCGTTTGTTAATATCTCCTCTAGATCCAGTTCATCCTTTAGGACTTCCCAAAGCTATCGCAAAATCAGGAAACTTCTTTGTAAAGGCTGAATGTATCTTTGCATTTCACCTGAACTCATTTTCGAATCGGACGGTAAAATTTAATCATTTATTTTTGGACCACTTATCTTTATTACTGTGACGTGAATGAAGCCAAATCAGATGTTTATTTTGGTTACTTTTTGCACGTCCTAGAATGCCTGGAACGGTTGCAGTCATGTATTAGAAAGTGATCACATGTTTGGAATGTTCTAGGCTATTCTGGATGGGTCCACAGCAGACCAAATATAAGAAGACGATCGAATAGTGTCTTTAGTCTTGCCATGAACCGCGAAGCATACCGTTACTTTTGAGTTACTACTTATCATGTTTATTTCTAATAAAGCATTGTTTAATATGAAGTAGGTTTTATAGTCATTGAAAATGTCTGATAGGTCTTAAATGGCTAAGGAAAAAATCTTCCTATAAGATTATAAAGGTAAAAAAAAAACAAATATTTCAAAAGATCAAAGATAATTTCCCAAAACGAAAATTTCAAAGGAAACTATTGGTTTCCATGGTGCTGTAATAAGTATGTTCCATGTATGTTCACTTAAACCATGCACTTAAACACGATGGCAACTCTCGTATGCGCAGTATACCTTAACTAACTTCTCATTGTTAACAAGGAAAGGCGCACTGCGCATGCGAAAGGAGTTGACAATGTGTTTCAAGAGCATGTTGGAACATACGTAAACTATTGATTTAAATAAAGACCTAATAAATGTCCCTGCCTGAGAAGAATAAAATATCACCGTCGTTTTATGAGGTAATAAGGTACTCAAGGAGGTAATAAGTTAGGTTTATAAGGTACTCAAAATAGAAAATTTTGTTTCAATTTTTTATTGGGCGCTGTTATGAATTCATGAATTATTTCTATCGATCTTTATTTATGAGTTCAGATTAAATCTAGATTATTATTACTATAATCTCTTAAAAATATATTCACATAAAAAACTCAAAAGAACCCCTGGAACTTTTGGAGTGCACGAGTAAATGGGGCCAATTTCATTCTTGGTACACTATTATACGAATTACTGACCCCACTTTCCAATAGAAAAAACAAAACAACTTTAATTGAAAAATAAAGTTTAGTGTTCACTCTCTGGTAGCATTTAAGTATGCCATTTTCAAAAAATTGACTATTTTAGTAAAAACAAAAAAAAGGGTGTTCAGTGAAATATGTTTGATGCGCGCACCGCACCAGATTTTTTGATTATTATAATGTAAAAATTACCGTTCTTTTATTTTGGTTGTCATAGGAAACATACGACTTTAAGTCGATTAATGTATCAGGCGAAATTATTGAGACTTCTTTGGAATGATTTTATTATATTTATTTATTTTTCATAGTTATCACATTTAATATGTTTAACCTTGTAAAATTGCACATCTAGTTAGTTACATTAGCGAAATCAATGGCCAATTACATTTTTGTTGAAGTGGCCATGGAAGTGGCACTGCCTGAATGCAAATGTTGGGTTTTGAAACGATTAGCTTTCTATTCTAAATACAACCCATCTCGTTACAACACTTACAAAGGCTTTTTAGGCGGATATCATACAATCTATATATAGTGAATTAACATGGATCACATCTTCTTCCTCGCATTAAGGGTTCCATCCAAGTTTTGCTTTTTTCTTTTATCTATCATCAATATGATGTTTGAAGAACCCGTATAATGGATATTAACATGTACAAGCGTTCCAACTACAATATTTTCTCATTTAACATCTTGCAATGACCCCCATTAATCTATTTCTTATAACATCCTATACACTACCCTCCCTAAGAGGTTTCGACTTACTCATATTTCGTTCATAAGTAAAACCGCGCTGATTACTAACTAATGAGATAGGTTCATTATGGATCTCATTTAATGGATCTCATTTTCATGCTTCCTTTATTATTTTCCTTTTTTATATTCCTTCATATTTATTTTATATTTTGTATTCCTTTATAATCATTATTATTATTATTTAATTAAAACAAGGCGTATAATAATAAACGTTTTGAGGTTTTTGTGAATAAACAATTAAACGACTGTTTTGGAATGCAGTACAGGCAAATTAGTCAAATCATTAGCCAATGGGAAAAATATTTTATAAAGTTTTGAAACTTTGAGAAAATGGTCTCGTAAGGGGTGTAGTAGTTAGTTTACTGTTAAGTTTAAAGTCCGCTGTTAAAAGCAGAACTGTGAAGTTCCGCACCCCCCCCCCCCTCCCCCCCTCGGGTTTATATATCGAAGATGTATGTTATATATTTTCCAGACGAAAACCCTAGGCGGGTTGACTTTTGTTTTGTGGCGGATCCACAGAATAAATTTGGACCTTTTTAGGAAAATATAAGCTCAAAAGCATCCATCAATGCCCAACAGACACGTGTCACAATCATATTTCCTATCATATTTCCAATCATACTCCTAATAGGACAGTAGAAGTGAGTTCATGGTCTATTAATTTAAAGTAAGAAGCCGCAAATAATTATTATCTTGAAAGGAGAGGAGGAAAATCTCAGATATAATTGATCTCCCCGAGCTCAACTTAATTAATTCTAAGCCGTCGGATCACAGGGCGTAATAACTCAATTATTCGAGAGCTAATAATTACCTCTGGAATGATCTATGCAACTATTTGTTATGAAACCTCTTACGTCCAAAAACTTAAGTAACATTTTCTCATATAGAAATCATATACTACACAATAGAGTTTCTCAAAGCCCAATACTTAAAAAAAAGGAACTTGGTTGTTTCATGAGGGCTTTATGTTCCAAACACACACTAGATTTAATATTTCTATTATTTTTCGGCTTTTGTTTATGAAGAATATTCCTATAAGTTTGTATGCAATCTATGCTCTATTAAAGAACCATATATGTCTAAGTATTTACTATGGATCATCAATCGTTTTTAATTTTAACTTTAAATATAATTACTTATATGCATTTCCAGTATATTAAAAAGTTATATTTTCCATTTTTTAAACATTGCACTAAGATCATTTACGGAAAAAAATAACGAAACTGAATTGAATTATTTTTTAACTATATCGTGGTAACAGTATCTTCACATTGTGGTTTCACTGATCAAGAATCCATATTAACCCTTTGCGGGCCAATGCCGACCTGGGACCGGCATAAACAACTTATTCATACGGTCCGCGAGTGTCTATCCGTCACCAGTCTTACCGGTCCTTTTGGATGGAAAGCATATGTTTGACGAGCTGGGACCGGCAAACATATTTAACGCTAGAGGTCCTAGGCCGGCTTCTCACCGGCATCGATTTTTTGTCCCTCTAGACTTTTGCCAAGTTCTCCTTGGCATAAGGTGAATACAAAGCACTATTCTAAACGATCAGATGATTATTTTGGTACCAAATAGTACCCTCAACAACCAATAAATGCTCTGTAAATGTTCTGTGAACTACAGTGCTCTGAGGCTTCTTAGCATGGGCGGATCCAGCCGACTGTAAAGGGGGTGGGCTGCAGTCCTAAAGGGGGGGGGCTGCAGCCCCACAGCCCTTCATTTGGATCTGCCAATCAGCTTTTTTACCTATATGTTTCTTTCCCACGACTAAAATTCTACTTGTTCTGCATATCATTTGTTCTTTAACTTGCTTCCTTACTTTAAGGAAAGTCAAATTTTACCTTTTAATGACGAAAAATTTTCCAAAGGGAGGGGCTGTAGCCCCCACAGCCACCCCCCTGAATCCGCCAATGCTTCTTAGTTTGTTGTAATTTCTTAAACCTTGAAACATTTTAGTGTCCGTACATAATTTTATTATTTTAGTTGTAAGTTTTGGTTATTTTTGGAGTTTTAAATTGAAAAATGGAAGGAGAGAAACTAATATTTACTGTAAGGCATGCTCCACAAATCCGGCTCTTCTTATTGTGGAATGTTTTGAGAAGTACCCCCTACTATAAAAAATTATCGATAAATTAAATTATATTAGTTATTTTTATGTTTTAATTTGATTAAATATAGATTTTTGAGAATAATAAGCGTTTTTTCAATTTTTATTACCTCTAAAACAAAATGTGCTATTTGGCAGAAAACTACACGGACCACCAGAGTGCGATGTAAACTGACATTGACTATTGGCGGGGGTTGTTTATGCCGGTATTGGACCGGCATCGGACCGTGTGGCCAATTCATGAAATCAAGGGTTGGTCCGCAAAGGGTTGATCCCATAATGGAGGTTACCAAATGAAGGACCACTATATATATTATATATCCGATTTCGTAAAATTTAAAATAAATATTATTATTATTTCGCTTAGAAAAACTTTCAAACCTACTTTGAAAAAAAGTTGGAGATATGCCCTTATTAAATACATCTCATTTTTCCAGAGATCATATGTCTTTTCGTTAATCCAAAAGAGCTTGACAAAGCCGTCCTTGACCAATGGAGAAGTAATCAGAATTGTGATCACAGAGGACATAATGAAACTACTGATTGTCATTCAAGGGGCTATAGGCCTTGCAATAGCACATCACCTCTTCAATGGGTCCTTTCTTCTGCTTTACTGATTCTGAAGATGGATTCCGATTTAATGTTTCACCGCTATGAAGCCGTATTTTGGTCCTGATTTAACTTTTCAACAAAACATTCATGTAAATATGTAGTTCTCTTTGAAGTTATTATAAATATCAATTATATTCCATAGTCCAGAATTAGATTCAATCTTAGTTTTATTCTAGGTGTCTTCTGACATTGAAGGTAAAAAAAAAAAAAACACGGTTAAGGAAAACCACAAATCAATCAGGAGGAGGGGGACACACTAATATAATTTACCTTAAGCGTAGTTTCTGGTTCTGTTTTTTTGTTTATTTTGTCGGCAGGTATTTTGAGTTCTTTCCTCTTATTACCACAACTGTCGGCGTCATCCTTACGCGTCGCTGGTGCATCTTCCGCCTTGCATTTTTTCAGGCTTCTGGTTTTGGTTCGCTATAGCAATCATATCGCAAAACCTCCAATCCAAAAATATTCCTTGCAATTTTAATGTATAAATAAGTTGGTTCATTTACTACATTTTAATGGCGCTCATTTCTATTTATATAATAGCAAATTATGAAAGCCGTCCTAGCTTGGTTCGACAAAGTTCAATATTTAAAGGAAGTTGGTCTTCCAGGAAAACTAACTGCTTGTCCGTCCATCGAGTATCCTCATTGGCTCATACACAATGATGGTTTATCTTTTCAATTACGATTGAAGAAAACTAGCCGCTGCATCCTAGAAAAGGATAATATCTTTTTATATCGCAAGTGTCTAAAAAATAATATATATTCTATGTATTGAGCACATACACTGAAGAAAATAAGAGGATGTGAGGATCTATAAGTGTTTTTTACAAGACTTTTAAATTACAAGTAAAGAATTCATTTTTTATATGCGAAATTATTTACGTTGAGCCTAAAGAATAGTAGTCCTTACTAATAATGAATACTATTTACTGGTTGAAAAACCTTAATGTCCCCAGATCAAGGGGCGTATCTACAGGCCGGTCCCTGCAAAAAATAATAATATTAAGAACAAATTAATTACAGTAATCTGAATTATTCGAATGAATCATCGAAACCAATTCAAATGGCTAATCACATTATTCAGTTGTCTCAGTTGCTGTACCAGAACCCTCAACGGTCGGCAGTAAGCTTGCTAAGATAAATTTATGCCTTTAAGCATGTTAACATCAATCCTAAAATTCAAACATTTTAAATTGTGAAAAAAAAATTCTACTTTTGCACTTATAGATTCCCTGAAATTAAATTATTTTCTCCATGTATCCCCATATGTATAACTTGAAATTACTAGAACTAGAACTAATAAATTAAAAGGAGAATGGACTTTTTTCTCAAACAACTGGTTTAGTTATGTATAGTGTATATGGGTGATTCTCAAACTATGGGCTACTTCTTTTCACCCCATATTCAAAGCCAAACCCGGCATTGTGGCCTCTTTTTACTTTCACTTACCTATATATGAAATATATAGTAAGTGGAAGTATTGCGATCGTGAAAATTTTCGACTTCCGGTTTTCAACGGAAATACACGTTTTGGGGTCCCCTGAGTCAAAATAACCAAGTCCCGCGAAATGGTCTGTGTGTCTGTGTGTCTGTGTGTCTGTGTGTGAACAGACTAGCTCAAAAACTATAAACCGTGCGAACCTGAAATTGGGTATTTAGAGTATGTATAAGCCCGCGATGTGACAGCAAAAATTTCATCAAATTTGCTCAAAGGGAGGGGAGTACTTTATTTAATAACTTTTTAAGTTTTTTTCGATTTTCTCAAAAACGGCTCTAACGATTTTGATTAAACTGAGTATTTAATCTATTTATATGCCTGAAATATGACTGTAAAAATTTCATCAAAATTGATCAACCGGAGGGGGGACTTTACTTAATAAATTTTGTATCATTTTCACATGTTCTTTTTATTTACTCAAAAACGGTTTTAACGATTTTGATCAAACTTGGTATTTGATGTATTTATATGCCAAAGATGTGATAACCAACATTTCATCACAATTGATCAACCGGAGGGGGGACTTTACTTAATAAATTTTTATCATTTTCATGTGTTTTTTTTATTTACTCAAAAACGGTTTTAACGATTTTGATCAAACTTGGTATTTGATGTATTTATATGCCCGAGATAAGACTGTAAAAATTTCATCAAAATTGATCTACGGGAGGGGGGACTTTACTTAATAAATTTTGTATCATTTTCACGGTTTTTTTTTATTTACTCGATTAACAAAAATAGGATATGAATGTAGAAAAATGTGTGACTTTGGGAAATGATATTTAGCAAAACACGTCAATTTCTAATCTAAATAAGTTGGTAAGTGAAAGTTGTGTGTTGCGCGCACGCACCAGATTTTTTTAGATGTAAACATTTTCTCTCAGCAGATATATGACTGATGAAATGAAAATTATAACATATTTCTATGTTCTTCTGATCAAATCTGATAATTTTATATCTTATTCGTCATTCTCATGGGCTATCACCAGTAACAATTTTTCTTACATAATATATATTTTGGTTTATAATACTCATTAATTGACAAAAATGTATAACCCTGATTGTAATATAACGGAAGAAGAATTAAAATAACACGATTTTCAACCATTTGGTGTAAATGATAAACCAATAAAAAATACCTAAAAATTGTCACTGGGATATGACGCCATTACTGTGGACGGATGAATCATAAAATCGTACACCAACCAAGAGGGAATTAAGTGACCCAAAGAGAGAATTTCAATAATGTCAATACTGTCGAGTAAAATTTCACCTCTTTTTATTACCTTCTGCACTATTTCGGCCCATGCCGCACAGTGGTCAATAATTGCTTTTTGACGGACATAAATCTGCCATTTCCACAATTTTACAGATAAATTGATGGTATCTTTTTTATTACCTTCTAAATAAAATTCAAAAACCAAGGAAACAATTCCCGTTAAGATTGTAAGTATAGGTGTTAAGATTGAAGTATAAGTGTCCTTTTTGCTTACCCAAAACCAGGTTTCTTGAGTGTTAATAGATAGTTATCGTTAGTATGCAAAAAACACGGAAGAACTCAATATTTTTCAGAATTTTCTTTTTTATTTTTTTAGTCTGAGGGTGGGTTTTCATACCACCGAGTATCCAAAAGAAAGTTCAAATTGCATAGAAGTTATGGGTATTTTAAAAACAACTAAAAATTCAACATTAAACACGAGTTTCTCCTTTTAGAAATAAGATATCAATATACCGATTTCACAGAAAGTTTACATTCAACGGCTAGTATATTACGTATGAGCAACATGAATTTGGTTCGCTTTTTATGGTACAAAAGCAATTTATATACTACTTTTTTCAATAAAATCCGTTTTTCTCGGTTTCAAAAGGGTGCTCCCCGGAGTTATCACGGGTGTAATTTCTAGTCTTACTTGTACTACGACCACATAAAAAGATCAGTTAAATTCACTTGCGCCTTTTTTAGAAAAGTATGTTTTGTATATGTTTACAGAAAAATTGGCAATGTTTGGCCCTGTAATCTGCTCTAAATGGTACTGGTACATTTACAAGCTCCTTCTAATCTATAACATAAAACGATTACATCTATATTTAAGGTTTTCCCTTATAAATGTATACTGCGGTATAAAATTTTGAATAGCTTTATTGAAAACCTTGAGTAGGTATGTAGCTGTTATCGAATAAGTGGTTTCACAAGTAAACAGAATTTTGTTTCTATTTTTCAGTTGATTAATTGAGATGAAAAAGCTACTGAATAGCTGAAATCACATTCATATTTGCTCTTCATTAAACTTAAAACGAATAAATATAGACTTTCTTTGTAAAAGAAAAACCAACCGATTTATTCTCACTTAATTTGTCATATCAATTTACACTCGTAAGGGTAAGATTTTATGACTTTTCCTGCAAACACTTATTATCTAGAAATAATAACTTTCTACCTATAGTTATTCAGGCATTTTTGTAGTGGAGGGTAAAGGAATTAGGAAAGAATGAGTATGACTCTGCTCTTGTGTTGCTAATCGACTTTGTCTGCCTTATTTAAGATAAAGTTATGTTTTCTCTAGACAATCTATAGCACTACAAGTCTAATTCAGTCCTTCTTGTTTTGTTGCGAGGAAAATGGCAAAGTCCACCCTAAAGTATAGTCCAAATATTTTAACGAGTGTAAATTGATTTGACGAATTAACTGAAAATTTTATACCGCAATATAGATTTATAAGTGAAAACCTTATTTATAGATGTAGTCGTTTTATGTTATAGATTAGAAGGAGCTTGTAAATGTACCTGTACCATTTAGAGCAGATTACATTGTCAATTTTTCTGTAAACATATACAAAACATACTTTTCTAAAAAAGGCTCAAGTGAATTTAACCGATCTTTTTATGTGGTCGTAGTACAAGTAAGACTAGAAATTACCCCAGTGATAACTCCGGGGAGCACCCCTTTGAAACCGAGAAAAACGGTTTATATTGAAAAAAGTAGTATATAAATTGCTTTTGTACCATAATAAGCGAAACAAATTCATGTTGCACATACGTAATATACTAGCCGTTGAATGTAAACTTTCAGTGAAATCGGTATATTGATATCTTATTTCTAAAAGGAGAAAATCCAGTTAAATGTTGAATTTTTAGTTGTTTTTAAAATACCCGTAACTTCTGTGCAATTTGAACTTTCTTTTGGATACTCGGTGGTTATGAAAACCCACCCTCAGACTAAAAAAATACAATAGAAAATTCTGAAAAATATTGAGTTCTTCCATGTTTTTTTTGCATACTAACGATAACTATCTATTTACACTCAAGAAACCTGGTTTTGGGTAAGCAAAAAGGACACTTATACCGAAGCAATCTTTTTGGGAATTGTTTCCTTGGTTTTTGAATTTTATTAAGAAGGTAATAAAAAAGATCCCATCAATTTATCTGTAAAATTGTGGAAATGGCAGATTTATGTCCGCCAAAAAGCAATCATTCATAATGAGGGTAATAAACCGAATTTTTCGTTGTCCTTTATGAATTTACGGCTTAAAAATATTTTCTTCTTTTTGCCCTTAACTCGCTCTATTAAATTATGACATTCGTTCTTTCGTAAATCATATAGTTTTTAAAAGAAAAATTTGTAAATGTCATTTTTTCATTCTCGTGGAGCTTTCCCCGCCTCATTCTCGTGGATATTTCCTGTCGTGGCTAATTATTTATCCATGACAATGACTATTGTAAGGCAACATAATGAAAGAATATAAAACAGCTTTTAAATAATGAACATTTCTGTATCATACCAGGAGGGGAAGAAAAAAAAAGAAAAAAACATTAACTGACAGGATGTAAAATATTTACAAAAATGTGTCTCATCGACTAAAACAAACTAAGCTATTCTAGTTTTTGCTGATTTGAACCTTTCAATGTGATTTAAAAAAGAAGGATACATTTTTGTGTATCCTTTTTAAAATACCCGTAACTTCTGTGCAATTTGAACTTTCTTTTGGATACTCGGTGGTATGAAAACCCACCCTCAGACTAAAAAAATACAATAGAAAATTCTGAAAAATATTGAGTTCTTCCATGTTTTTTTTGCATACTAACGATAATTAATTAATTAATTAATTAATTAATGAAATTAATTAATTTCATCCTCCTTCCAGCAATATAAATTATTTAGGTGAATCGGGGTCAAAGGCTTGCTTAAGTTATTTTTCGATGCCTTTTTTATTTCTGGAAAAAATATGATTTTATGTTTAAGAATTTTTTTTTCTTTATAAAAAATTATTATGGCAATTCTTATGGTATCATCCGATTCTGTATTAAATGTGGAATATACTAAACAATAAATGGAATTAAGGCATTTATACAATTAGTCATTGACGTACCTAACTGAAATCATTGCCGTGGCAATGAAATTTTATATTAAATTATCTGAATTTCAAGCAATGATCATGACCTGCTATTATGATAGATTTGCTATGAATGGGTCCTAATACATGTACATTTTTTTTTTTTTTTTAACCACACTGAAAAATTTCGAAAATGAAACGTAAAACTTGCTCGTAGTTTGAGAATCACCCATATGTTGTTTTTTCAATAAGTATTCATCATTTTTTAATGCGTAACAGTTTACTAACACTCTCCAAGCGTTAATTTAGAGTTATGTACATATCATTTACCAATCTTTTACTTTTTTATAATTGTTTATTACCCCTGTCAAAAATTGAAAAGTATGAATTTTGTATCACTGTGGAGTAGCTATTATGGCCAACTGGATCAAATGACTTATCTCTTTTACAGGTACTCCTAATTGAGAAGTTATTTTACGAAAGGTAATAATTGTAAGGATCACCGATAATCTTATCGATTTCTCTAGTTCTAGCTCACGGCGACTCTCTCCTGATATTGTTTTAGGAGCCATTATAGTATGGTTCGCTGCTCCTTTGTTTGCCTCTGTGTGAGCTTATACCTCGCTGACGATCTAATAGGATCTGAGGCATCATAGCTACGCTAACGTAAACTGAATAAGTTTGTTTATTTGTTTAACTTCTGTTTACTCTATCAACTCTAATCGTACGATGCTACCGTGGGATTTGCCTATCCAGGTATATTTAGAGGTGCCTTTTCACCTTACGAACTTTACCTTCGAACACCACCCTCGAACAACCTTCGTGAAGCCTGCACGTCGACTGTTCGGGTGTTCCAGGTACTTCCTCTGTTCGCCTGGGTTCGGGGGTAGCGCTAGTGTTACTTTTGATTTGGGTTTTTCCTAAGTGACAGGAGTTGTTTATGATACTGGTGTAATTTGTGAAACGTTGTAAATCGTCTCCTATTTTTTTATTTTTTAGATAATATAAAATTATTGATAATGGATTTTTTTTCTTTATCATAAGCTAGCTTTGGGTGAGTCAGCCATATTGGTTCGCTTAACGTCACGTGAAGTATAAGGTATTCGAAGGTGAGGTTCGTAAGGTGTAAAGGCACCTTAGGGTAAGGATCTTTAACGAGTACCTGACATCGTACAGGTTCGGGACATCCATTTTACGTCTTATCCAAGGGATGGCATTGCCAAGGATTTCTTACTTCCAAGTAAAAGCAAGTTCTTACTTCCTCTAAAATATCCACCAGGCCACCGCGGGACGCGAACCCGCGACTTTTAGTATTGCAGATTGCTATGTTGATCTATACACCACAGGTGACCCCAAAAATAATAGTATTCTTTAAATTGAGAGTTAAGAACCTTTATGTGCTTTTGATTATCTCTTAATTATAATGAAATATGATTTCTAAAAACATTAGTGAAACTTTAAATATGAATATATCTGCTAAATACTTAACTTTAAATTAGACATTGGAGAAACCCGGCATATCCACAGATTCAATTCAAAAGAGAAAAAATATTTTAGTCAGTAACCTTGTCATAAAAATGGAGGCTCAAGTTGCATCAAGTGGTGGTAGTAGGTTTTGTTCTTTGTTCTTGTATGGAAAGAGACTCTGATGCAAAAAATAATTTTTCAACCATTGAAGTTTTTTTTTTTTATGTGGTCATGTGCACCTCGACCACCTCAGGTATATTGTGCGGCCAATTCAATGCCTGCACCTTAAGTTATTCTAAGGATATCAGTAAATTTTACAGAGCATGTTGGGTCGACCAGATCGTTTATAATCGATCACACCAACAGAAAGATGATCACCTGTCTTACTCTCAGTTCAACAGAATCTGCCCAAAGGTGATTCTGCTATCTTGAGTGTGATTATGTGATATCTGAGTTTACACCAGTAGATTAATATATCTTTTTTTTTTTTAAGTGCATTCCGATCAAGGTTTAGTAACTTGTTATTTCTTTTGACGGATATGACAATATTGGAGAAACCAAACCGTATTTCTTCAAAACATTCACACGATCCTTTAACCTTACTAGTACACCTGTATTACCGCTCTTCTATACCAAACCCATTTATTGTATGAATAATTGAGTTAAATTACTGTCATTTTATAAGCTTTCTTTGATATTATTGCTAAACTAGACATAGTACATAGTGTATATATTATATACACAAACGAAAATAAGTTTCGGCCCGACAGCAGATCCACGGCCGAAATTTGGGTTCGGTTTCGGCTGGAAATTTGGTTTCGGTCGGACACTAAAACTTGTTTATATACCGAGAAAGTGATGACCGCTAAACCTTTTAACGAACGGATAAAGCAGCTAATAATTTCAAAGACAAAGGCACAAGAAATTATATTGATGGCCTCATACGATAATGTCATAACTGTATTTCCACAGGCAAATCTATATATTATTATTAAACTGAGTGAAATAAATGGTCTGCGTATTTTATTAAAAAAATAAATAAAAAAACAACATAGAAATCAGACTGTTGTTACAAAGTACAGCCTTATGAATCCAGTTCCTTTTAAACTTTACTTAGCGAAACGAAAACTCTCACCTTTAAATTAAGCTGTCTTTATTTAGTCTCAAATTTAGGCTCTAATGAAATGATCTTAAATTAATCAATGGATTATTATAGTTTGCGAACTATTCGCTCGGGCCATGTAGTACTACTTATTTTAAATTAAATGAAGGTGTCTTATCCGATAGTTCATTGCATTAAAAATCGTGGAAATGTGCAAAATAAGTTTGCTTTCAATATCAGTCAAATACCAGTCCCTGAGCTGGAATAACTCATGGAAATTTTGAAGGAAAAAAAGTTTTGGCAGAAACATTAGTTAAAACGTTATCACATGAGGCCATCGATATACCATTGTATTCAAATCAGTTGCTAAAAGGAAGTTCGCTATTGGTAATTTATCTACTCAACTATCTATATAAGGTTTTCTTATTATCTTATAATTTATATTCAACAAGTCCTAAAATTATTTTTCAGCATCAACAGAAGAGTCAGTTTTCACATATTAAGAAAAAAGAGTAATTATTATTATTATTTCTTCTCGAAGTAACTGATAAAGATTTTTAAATCAATTAGTGACCAGCAAAAGTTTTCTTATACCGTGTGAAAATAAAATCCAAGAAATCTTTTCATTATTTTTCTTTTTATTTCTTTCTATAAATAATATCAGAAAATAATATATAAATATATATGGTTTATTCTCATTTTAGGGGCAACTTTTAGTCCATTACAACTTAAATGGTTAAGCCTAACCTGATTTTTTTCCATTTCTATGCGGTGAAGGTATATTTCTTCATAATAAAATATTAAAAATGAAAATATTAATGAGTAATATGATTTTATAATTACTTAAGCTACTAAAATGTCATTACCACGCACTGTCCCACTCTGGATTTTGTAGTACATATGTATTTTTTTCTGTTGAAACCTACGTTTAATGATAGTGAAATTTATTTCCACTCATAAGGAATAACTGGAGCATTCTGAATTATATTTTTTGTTAATTTTAGTTAAATGTAAGTATGTTTAAGTAGTTTCGAAACTTTGTCCCTTCACTTTAACGTCATTATCACTCACAAAACAAAACGGCAGAGATAAAGCCTTGAAAAAGGAGGAACAGTGGGGAAATTTCTTTTGAGTATAGTGATCACCAAGGAGTTTAAGGAAAACCACCTATGGATTAACCGACTTCAGTTGGGAGCCGGCCTCCGCGCATGTGCCTCGTAAAAAACGTCAAGTAATGTTATTGTTGTCGTTACCACCGCATGTGTTAACAAGCTTTCTTTTCAAGTTATTTCATTCTTTATATCATATTTGTTTGAATATCGTTTGTCTAAGTCAGTTGGCAAAAAAAAAATCTCAATTAGTTACAAAGCGGTTTTGGCCGAATAAAATACGTAGAAATGTCATTACCAAGTTGAAAACTCGTGTCATTCCCACGCCCGACTATTAGCTCGGTAATGACATAAATTGTGCCGTAAATGTTTTTATGAAAATTGCCCATAATCTGAGAATCACCCATATATTCATTAGGTAAATCGGGGACAGATTTTTACTTAAATTATTTTTCGATGCCTTTTAAAATATACCTATAAATATGATTTTATGTTTCAGAATTTTTTTCCCGAAATGAAAATTTTTTATGGCAATTCTTATGGTATCATCCGATGCTGCATTAAATGTGGAATAAACTAAACAACAAATGCAATTAAGGCAGTTTTACAATTAGTGATTGACGTACGTAAGTGAAATCATTGCCGAGGCAATGAAATTATAGATTGAATTATCTTAATTTCAAGCAATGATCATGAAATGCTTTTATACTAGATTTGCTGTGGATGGGTCCAAATACATGTACATTTTTTTTTTTAACCACACAAAAAAATCGAAAATAAAATGTAAAAATTTCCCGTAGTTTGAGAATCACCCATATATACGAGTATATTATACACTTCAATAGAAATTCAGTTTTAATACAGCAAAAGTTTCATACATAACAATATTATTTAATAATTTACTGGTGACACTGCCTCTACCCCAAAGGTTCATTGGCGTCTAATTTTAATTAATATCCATTTATAAAATTCTTCTCGTTTTATAAAGAGTTTAAAGATCTTCTCCATCTTTTAAGATTTCCTTTACTGAATCAGAAAGACCATTTTTTTTTCTATATTTATCGTATTGTGGACACTCTAGCAGCAAGTGTTGAATCGATAGGGGGACATTACGACATTTTATAGTAACAATTTATCAGTTTCGAAACTAAATAATTTTAAATTAAGTTATAATTATGAAATTAATATTTTGTAAGTAGCTTTATTTTGTTACATTTAAAGTTCCTATGAATTGATTCGGTCATCTTTGAAGTCATTGGTGGAGTATTTTCTATCATTCTTCTAACAATCTTGGTTTAAGATTTTTTACTGACTTGATTGATGGGATTCAAATCTGTTCTCTGGTGAGGAGCTTCAAATACTTTTGGTAAATTTATAGCAGCCTTATAGGATAGATAGAAACTAATGGACCTTCGTAAGTTAATGGCGATAAAGTCACAAAATACGTATTTGACAAAGTGAGTAGGTAGTTTTGAATTGCACTGAAGTGATTTGATTTTATAGATAGTAAATTAATTAAACTTCTAAGGAATTTGAATATGAAATGTTATTGAGTGACTATTTACCATAAACCAAAATTAATAAAATAAAAATAAAAATTGAAATTAATTTGCATGTTATAAAAAACCCAACAGTACATACGTATTATACGGCCGGATTAAACAGTTATCCGCCATCTCATTTACAAACTGACAAGTACTGTTTGTTGTTTGTTTTTTTAACGTCCCTTTATGGTGCTGAGGCTAATCGGACGATGCTACAGTGGGAGACCAAAATTTAGCCTATCCAGGTATAATTAGGATAGGGATCTTTAACGAGTACCTGACATCGCACAGGCTCGGGGCCTCGATTTTACGTCCTATCCGAGGGACTAGCTAAGGATTTTTTACACCCTTTCAAAAAACCTAGGGTCACCGCAGGACGCGAACCAGCGACCTTTAGTATTGCAGGTTGTCATGCTAACCAGACGTCAATCCATACAAGAATCAACCCATGCCTAGTTTTTACTGATAGTTTACTTTATATTTGTTTTTAAAATTAAACTTTGTTTTGTTGCTGGTGATTTTTGCAAAAAATCTATGTTATCCTCAAAAAAAAAAAAAGACTGTATATTTAGTTTAAAGAAGTGAGAACTCTCTTGGGCTGGGGACCTTCACTATTGTTCTAGCCAATGAAAGGGACAGCCGATGTCATTCATTATCTGCTCATTCCATTTCTCACTTTCTTCGACAATCGATTGCGGCTTGAGATTGTTCTAAGGCCACCAGCAATCAAGATGAAAACTAGTAGTTATATTACGTTATTTTTTTAATAGGTTAAATGATGGTCAGGAATTTCAGTTTACAATGATTTTATTATGGTAAGCCAACGTTTCGATCCAATTTGTGGATCTTCATCAGGGCTAAAAGAAAACAAATATATGAGTATCTATGCTAGAGGGTGACAATAAATGGATACATTACAGAACTGATAATAATATAAAAGATGGTGTATACATGAATATTAAAATAAGAGGCTGGTTTACAAGATAAAATAGAATCTGATATTTACCTACTGAGTCCCGGTGGATACTAAGATTAAAGGTAAAAATAAGGTGAGAGGTAGTGGTAGGGGGTTAGTTTGCCGACATCAAAGGTTTATGACGGGGAAATCCAACGCTTTTGAAGTGAAGGCACATGACAACTGAGTGAACAAAAATATTTAAAAACTAACAAAGTAGATGGTATCGTATACAAATAGTTGTGTCTGGACTCAATAATAACATAAAAATGAGATAATAAATAATGTAACAATGCATAAAAAATTTGGAAAATATACAGAAAGAAGCATACAATACAAAAAATAATAATAGTATAAGAGGTACAGAGATAATTGCAGGTACCTATGAAATCAAAACTAGGATTTGAGGATGCGGAAGATGTTAGAATAAGTGGATGAAATTATCTCTTTATCTGTTTTGTGATTTACCGGGTTATTTGTTTCTAGATGGATGAAAATGGATTCAGAGAGGAGACGTTTATCGTAGTTAGATACAGTAGCTAATATGGAGGGGTTCTCAAAGTCGAAGGAATGGTTGTGGGCAATGGCATGTTCTGCTAATTTAGATGTAGACGAATTACGCGTGGAAATACTGTATTTATGTTGATAAACTGAAATTCCTGACCATCATTTAACATATTGTAATTGAAGAACAGTTGACCATCTCTCATCTCCACTGTTATTTTTTTGTTATTAACATTTCACAACTAATATTATTACTTAGTTACAGGGATTCGTAATTTGAACCAAAACTGATTTATTCAAACCCATTTATTTATTTTGCTATACAAAATACGTTTTGTAAGAAAAATAACGTCATCGGTTATTATATAATCTTCACATGATGTTCGATATATATTGAAGAGGTCATATACATTTCCAACAAAAGCGATTCAAGAGACCAGAAGGTGAAACAAATCATGTAAATATAATAATAATAAATACCATGATGTAAAAAAAAAACGGGGGGAGGTTATTAAAAAAGGTTATTAAAAATGTATGTCACAATATAAGACAATAAATATATGCACAATCATGAACTTTGTATATTAGAGTATTATAGTTTATTATTATCTATACCTCTATGTGGATCATGTATCATTATCCATCAGCAACAATGGCAGGATCATGAGAACTACATAGTCTCGAAACGTCGCCATAATATAATCTATATTTTAATTGATGAACCTCAAGAAACCTATTATACCATTTAATATCAACAGTTAGGAAACCATATCATTTTATGTGTCTGTGTGTATCTACATAAAAAACAGGTCATATCACTGGGCCGGAAGTATAATATCCACAAATATTGAAATTTGACAGTATTAGCAACAGAAAATTAATTCCAATTTCTTTTTATATAATGGCCAATAAATTCTATAAAATTTGCTAAGTATACTTGTGCCTACTTAAAAACTTATAATAAAAGCATTTTTGAACGAATCAACACAATAAATATAGTTTTCGACTTTTGCTGGATCTATCAGTATGATAATTAATGGTCCACAAAGTTGGATCGAAACTTCGCGATGCCAACGGGCCGCCATCAAACTTATAAATATTCCTGTGATTGCAAAGCCCAACTGTAAATATAAATGAGAATAAATTTGGTAATAAATAATTTTAAAATATAAATTGCCACTAAGAGGGTGACAACCGGTGGCTATGAAGAATATTAATGACATATGCTAATGATATTTTTAGTATTCTTTCAAGAACAACAGGATGTTTTCCCCAAATTCTATGTTTGGTATGCCACTATTGTTCGACTAGCCGATGAGTCCAGGTAATAAATTGACAATTTTGATCCGACAAGATATATGTTTTATTTGTAATTATTACAATAATTTGTTGCCTTTTTCGCTTCATCATAAAAATTGATCTCATTTCATATTTTATAATTACAGTTGTATAAATTTAAATTGTTTTGACATACAGTGTTCATAATATTTTCCATATTTTGTATTTTGATGAATAAAAGAATTCTAAAACAATAACAAAACAAACTTTTTATTCCCAATAATTTCATTATGTCCGTTTTATATTACTTAATTCTTCATCAACCAACTTCCCAAACAAGTGAAGATGAAAAAATGTCTCAAAATGTTTTTCTAACGGTGACATTATTAGTCTATTCTACTATGGTTAGTAATAATACAAATGAAATGTTACTTCTAACAATTTTAATCAACTGTAATATAAAATAAAAAAGGACATAAGTTAATTTTAAAAATAAAAATGTGTTGGATTAAAGTCAATAAGCAACAATTGTGGTAAAATAAATTGTTAATTAAAATAAAAAAAGATTATTGTTAGATAAAAGAAATAGGCTACTTTTTTAGGCCTAATAACTGACAATTTAAATGTGGCTTTGGTGTTTGAATTTGGTACAAATACCCCATATGTTCCGGCGAGACCGCACCCCCAGATATCAAGACCTAAATCCGCCCATGAGCAAATAGTATGATCATGTGTAAGTTTTAAACAATTTATTAACTAACACAACTTTGCGTAATATTGTAATGATCGATTGAAGTATTCATTAATATTGAAAAAAATATTTAAGTGTGTAATTTATAAGTTCTATTGCATTTTTGCAACTGTCACGCTCCCTTTCTAAGGGCGTTCACTTATTACATCTCTTTAACCTAGTCTTCACTCAGTTACATCCTATAACTTCACTCCAGCTTTGAATTGTTCTAAAGTAAAACAGAGCCTAGCACAGGACACGACTATTAATTTAAACGAAGCTGGAGTATCTTGTGTGTTGTCAATATGCAGCAAAGATGAAGAAATTACAGCTGGCCATATATTTATATGTAAATTAATTACTTTTGGTAACTGAAACGAGATAAGCAATGATAAGCGACAGAGTATAAATGTCTTTGTAATTATTTCGTGTGCAACCATTAACGGTTCATAGGAAGCAGGGGACTTCAGGACTTAATCAAGTAGGACAAAGCAATAGAAGGACATGGATCCAGTCACATTACAAAAATAAGACAATGCAAAGAAGTGACTAAGCACTCTTTGCCGGAAACACGCAACCCAATAGGATAGATTCGCCTTGAGAAATATAGACATGCGACTGTGATAGACTGTCTCTCCAAACATCTGATTTAATTAACAAAGTAATGATGATTGGGGTATTTAGCCATCATAAAACAATAAAATAAATTTCTAAAAACCTACGTGTAATACATTGAGAGTAGAATTTGGTAGCCTCAATCGGCCACCAATAAGATTTCATAGTTAACGCTACTAGAAAAGACATATTTTCATAAAGTGAGACCTCCAAATTCGAAAAACGTCCCGAAAAATAAATAAATTCAAAACTGCAAAAATTATAAAAAATCAAGTTACTCATATAAATGATAGATATATTGGCAATACTTAGATCTCGAAACATGTGCTTATTCTAACATCATTGTCACAAAATATATATATAATGGATATAATTGTAGATGAGTCCATATGATCCTGTACCCCGAAACGTATGTATATGTAATAGAAAGTGAAAGCTAAGGAATTATAATTCATTTCATGAAATTTGCTCAGATATAAAATAAAGCAATTTTTTATATTTCGCTTTCTATCATTTAGTTTATTATTTTTGATTATCCAAAGTTTTTTTGTTTTTTTTTTTTGTTTAATTAAAGTCACTTTATATCTAAGGCTGATGGGATGATGTGGAAGTCCTAAATATTGCCATTTATGTATAATTTGGATAGGGATCTTTGAATACCTGACAAAGAAGTACATTAAAAAATCCTAGGGCCACCGCGGGATTTGGCAGGAACCCCACATGTGAACCCAATTTTGGATACCCCAATGTAATATTTTGGATACCTTTTCATAAATATGTCAATCGTTTCGGTATCTGAAAATAGACAATACTTTTCCTCCCAGTTCCGAATGGGAAATCAACTCTCCCCCCACCCCAAAAAAAAGCGATGGCTTTTTTCGATTATTGTTTATTTTTTTTTTCGTGTATATCTCAAGTATTAACTATAATTAATTTCATTGCTTGGGCTTCACACTTGACATAAATCCTTGCTCTCAAAAATTTCGACGTTCGATCTACTATTTCTTGAAAACGCTACGAATGTCAGGTCCAAAATTAGGGTACTTTAGTAAGAAATTATGCCTTTCCTAACGAAAGACATCGATTTGAGAGTTTACATCGATGGTTTACATAGGTTTTCCCACCGCTGACCTCACGAAGGACAACTTCCCTATTAGTGGGGATTTAGCAACGACATTCCAATATGGACAATGCGCTGCTCATAAACTAGGCATCGTCGTCTGTTCAGCATAAGCATAATATGACGTCATTGAAAATAATTATTTACATTGAACTGCCATGTTTCCCGATGGAACATATAAGGTATTTAAAAAACATATTTTAACCTCTCTAACTGAATAAAATAAAATCACATCCACACTTTAATTTTTGAGAGAAGATGTGATTTTTATATTCAGAATAGAAAAATAAAAGTCAACAATGGATTAAAATTATTAATAGATATTTCATAATAAATGTTTTAATTTTTTTGTTCAGATTCCTCATAATTAGCATAGTATATCGGTTAAAGGTTTTTTTATGAAATTTATAAATATCTAGAGAATTATCAATAATTATAATTCACCTGATATCGATATTAAGGTCAATTATTATGTTCCAGTAGAAGTTTCGTGTGTTCTGCTCATGAAAAAAAATATGGATATTGAGATTATGCATGCGAGTCGTAATTTGATTTCGTTTTACATATTGCAAGAGTAAAAGTCGCATCCTCATCATAATCAGTAAGTAGATTATAAGAGTTAATTTCAAACTCTGATTTTACCTACTTAAATAAATATCTTTTAAGGAAAAATATTACCAGGCACTGCAGGTACGTAAATAAAATTCTAATACCGACTTAGACCAACCAACTACCATATAAGTATCCTTTATTTCCGTTTTCATAATAAAGTACACGGGCGTCACCGCCGGGTGGGGACAGGGGGGACGCGTTCCCCCCAATATTTTGACAGGAAGGGACTGTCCCCCCAATATTTTGGCAGGAGAGCAACCAATTGTAAACAATTAAATAAAGATGCGATTTTACGAATCCATCCGATGTTGACCAATAAAATATAAATACAAAATATTAGTTAATTCCAGCAAACTCTATTGTTAAAAGCATAGTTAGCTGTATTGTATATTTGATGAATTATATTTTTTTTTTATTTTAGCTTTAACTGTTTTGTTTTATTGCTCTCCATTTCTTTTTTAAATCAAGAAGCTTGATCCTACTTTCCATCAATTCAATGAAGCTTATAGAAGTTGATGGAAAGCAATGAAATTAGTTGGATCGGGATCAGAAGAAAAACTTGGATAAAATTCAATCAAGAAATTTTGGCCCACATCCTTCAACAATAAGCCTTAACAACTCCCTATTTTAATGTGTAACTGAGGCATAAATTGACAAGTTTTAAGAGACTATAAATACCTTTAAAATGCAGCGTTGGAGGATGAATTTAAATGCCCCAACAGTTGTTTTTAGGAGTTATTATTTCAACTTTTAGCCCCTCGAATTTCTATCTATCCTATCTAGGAAAATATTGAACCGTTCCCCCCAATAATTTGGTGCTTGTGACTCCCATGATGGGAGTAGTCATGTCATTTATCAACGGATTGATAAATGACATGGCTAAAACTGATATGCCCATTAGAAAGAGATTAAAAAGATCCTCTGCAAAAAAATAATCTGAAAAAAATCGCAAAAATACTGTACTAAAATTTACACAGATATAAGAAAACCGGAACATAAGAGTCGGATAGTTTTTTCATGTAGCAAATAATACATTTCGGTAAGCAGAGAGTTTTATCAACTGACAAAAAAAAAAAAAAAATCTGGTGCGTGTGCGCAACACACAACTTTCACTTACCAACTTACTTAGATTAGAAATTAATGCGTTATGTTTGACCCCTCCGTTTGACCAATTTCGATGAAATGTTGGCTATCACATCATTGGCATATACATACATCAAATACCCAGTTTGATCAAAATCGTTAAAGCCTTTTTTGAGTAAATAAAAAAAACACGTGAAAATGATCCAAAATTTATTAAGTAAAGTCCCCCCTCCGGTTGATCAATTTTGATGAAATGTTGTCTATCACATCTTTGGCATATACATACATCAAATACCCAGTTTGATCAAAATCATTTAAACCGTTTTTGAGTAATTAAAAGAAACACGTGAAAATTATACAAAATTCATTAAGTAAAGTCACCCCTCCGGTTGATCAATTTTGATGAAATTTTTACAGTCATATCATGGGCATATAAATAAATCAAATACTCAGTTTAATCAAAATCGTTAGAGCCGTTTTTGAGTAAATAAAAGAAACACGTGAAAATTATACAAAATTCATTAAGTAAAGTCCCCCCTCCGGTTGATCAATTTTGATGATATTTTTACAGTCATATCATGGGCATATAAATAGATCAAATACTCAGTTTAATCAAAATCGTTAGAGCCGTTTTTGAGAAAATCGAAAAACCCTAAAAAGTTATTAAATAAAGTACCCCCTCCCTTTGAGCAATTTTGATGATATTTTTGCTGTCACATCGCGGGCATATACATACACTAAATACCCAATTTCAGGTTCGCACGGTTTATAGTTTTTGAGCTAGCCTGTTCACACACACACACACACACAGACACACACACACACACACAGACCATTTCGCGGGACTTGGTTATTTCGACTCAGGGGATCCCAAAACGTGTATTTCCGTTGAAAACCGGAAGTCGAAAATTTTCACGATCGCAATACTTCCACTTACTATATATTTCATATATAGGTAAGTGAAAGTAAAAATGTATAGGCTATTTGGTACTGGCTTTTTCAGGTCATGACCTCCTCATATATTTTTGCTTTTTTAAATTTTTTTGTAATTTTATTCGAACAATGCAATTAGTTAGTTACTATGCCCTCAACAAAACACTTTTGGTTTCTTAGATCAAAATCCATCTTATTACAAGATAATATTTGTAATCTCATATAAAAATGGTGCTGTCATCCAGGTGATTTTGAGACACCCGAAATTTCGGACTAAATCCCGGGAATTTAAATATAATATTTGTATGTAAATTGGATCTTAGCAAATTTTAATGAGTAAAGTATATAAATTATTCGTAATAGTAAAAACAAGCTGACATTTTAAATCATAAGATCTTAGTTTTCTATAACAATTTTCGTATTAGCGACTTCCATTATGACGAAGTGTAATGAAAGGAAGGCATTTCTGTTGTTCTCATCTGTAATTCTAGGAATATTTAACTTACGCTGAAAAAAGTAAGAACTTTAATCAATGAAGATATTGAAAAATTGGCTCTCAATATTTGAACACAATAAAATTGTGTTTATGATCTACTGACTGTCTTTCTGCTGTTTTCTACATAGGTACTATCAGAAAGGCGTTGTGGGACATAATTGATGATTATGAGCTAGCTTATTTACCATTAAGCATATAAACAAGTGCAATATTAATTTGATGATATCTATTCGATTAACATAATTCATTTAAATAATCCAGATTTCTTCTTTAAATATTGCAGATGATTCTTCTAATAAGCACATCTATTTTTTTTATTTTAAGAAATGGGTGAATTTCAAATATTGGAATTGTGTTTAATAAAAGTGTCTTTCAATGAAATAAACCCCTTTCTTTAAGAAAGAGCATCGGGGGTAGATTTTAGTAATCTTAGAAGACTTCATTACTGCGAGTCCTTTGAGCCAATGGAATAATTAGGATGGTAGACATGAGAAATGAGTCAGAAGGAATGAAAAAACCGTTGTAGACGAAACAGCCTTCGGACGTTACCGCATTGATTTCCGGTTACCATTTATGTAAATTATACACTTACTCATTAATTATAGACGTATAATCGCTAACTGTAATTAATAGAATACAAAATATGTGTAAACTAATTGCAACATGTTGGGAGTAAAATATCCTTTCTTTCCTCCAAAAACATATTTTAAAAAACTAAAAAAATTTAATGTGTTTTTTAACAGATATTAATGACATAAAAAATTAACCTTATGAAGCCATTGGCGCGAATGAGTTTTGCCATCTCTTACATGGAATAAGCATAGTAACGTTATTCCAGATAAACAGGATTCTACAGTTGTAGATCTAAGTAAAAAATCTATCAAAAATAAATGAACGTTTTAAAATTTAATCGTATAAATCTATTATTATTATTATTTATTGAAGTTATGAAATTCTTATGTTTAATGAAAATTAAAGTTTAATATCGTGATTAAACCAGAACCTTCCGTAAACTGCCCAAGGTTGTATCTGTTTGGTCCAGTCGTTGACCCCAATTTAACAACTCATTCCTTAACAGCTCAGTTTAGTACAACTCTATTCCCCTTGCATAATGCATAACAGCAGCACCTGTTCTGCCAACCACTACATTAGCAGACTAAAAGCCGAGTAGAAACAACTAGATAATAACTTAAGTTCGGATTCACGTGCGATTGCATCTTTTTATTGGTAATTAAGAATAACGCCAACGCAAGTTACGTATCCGAATTCCAGCCTCATGGGGTGTTAACGTTGCAAGACGCGTGTTTCGCACAAAGATACTTATAATACTTTTGTTGTTTTTTTTGCTAGTTTAAACAAAAATGTTAAATTTTAATTTTATAAATAAACATAAAAAAAATTGTTAGAAAATGTGAATTGATCATTGGAAACAAAAATAAATGGAACTTAGGCGGTGTCAACAAACATCTCAAATTTCCTTTGTGTTATTCTGTCTATTTTTTTTTTTTTTTGTAAATTATTTAAATTTTATCTGAATCAAATTAGCTTCTGTGGTGTTGTGCTTATACTTTAGGAAGAAAAAATTAAAAAGTTTATAGTAGAAAAGTAATCTTAAAAGGAAGTAAATCTTAAAAAATTGCAGGGTAGATTGAAAAGTATTCTGAACTTGACCGATGTTACTACAGCGTTTTGCAAATCTTATGAAAAACAACTTGATTTGGGAGGAACTTTTTTTTTTTTTTTTTTTTTTTTTTTTTTTTTTTTTTTTTTTTTTTAGTTTAAAAGATTAACAATCCAATTGTAGGAAAACCCACAATATATTATTATATCAACAACCTTTTTTGATGAGTTCAAAGATCTGACTTGACTTTTATTAAATGCCATTCAGGAGATTCGCAGGTTCCCATTAAAAAACAACAAGAAAACATATTTTTCAATATTACCAAAAAATCGGAAAATTTCAAAATACTATAAAAATCTAAAAACCAAACAAATATTGTATTAAAGTAAAATTAATTGGTCGCCTGAACGGTGATGCCGTTAGAAACGAAGAGTTAAAGATGCTGAGTTGCTTCCGATATTGAAAAGAAAATGCGTTTTATAAAACGAAGGAAACTAATTTTAAGCGACAAGAGGCTCTGTATTACCGAAATAGTATTTAGAAATGTATTTAATTATAAACTGTAATTAATAAAAATCAGGTGGTCATCCACGATAATGATTAAATTAATATAAAATAATTTAAAAAATTGACGAAAGTCAAGAGATGCCGAAAAGTTGGACAAAATTTGTCCACCTCCCGTAAATACTCGCAAAACTTGCGAGATCGTGGGAGAGGTGTCAGTGAAGAGGAAGGATTTGGCACCGTTTGGAAGCGACTCCGTGGTGTAATGGATAAGCATCCCGCGCATGTCACGCGGAAGACCCGGGTTCGATTCCCGGCGGAGCCAAATCTTTTCTTTTCAAAAATAAATTATTTAAAATAAAAATCAGAATTTTAGTTTAATTATTATATTTTTATTTTTTATTTTTATTTATTTTTTTTTAACTTTTAATCTTTATTCACACCTGTTAATTAATATAATAGTAACAACCAGTGAATTTGCTGACAATAAATTCTTAACAATGGCATGAGAGGCATGAGGGGGAGGATTACCCAGCGGCATCTCCTCCTGGCTTCAATGTTACTAGGTTTGACCATTAGACGAGGAGGTCCCTCATCCAGCTCCTCTTTAGCCTTCTGCGGGCGGTACCTGGCATGACTGTTGTGGCCATGTCATTAATGAGTGAGTTGGGGTGTCCTTGTAATTTGTCATGGAATCTTTTGTAGTGGGTTCGTATGTGTTCGTTGATAGTCGGTATGTGTAGGTCGATTTTAATTTTGAAAGAAAGATATGTATCTGTTAAGGCGACACTTCACAAGGTAGGTCAGATTAATACAATCACATTTCAAGAAAAACAGCTGATGACTACAATACAGTTGTTAGAATATGCTAAAGAACTATAATATTTGTTCTTTGGTCCAAACCAGGGGTTCGAAAAAAAAATCGAATTTTTACAAAAATATATATATATATATAAATAAAAAAATTTGTGTATTTTCGCATATTAAATTTGATAGTGATGTCGAAATATTATTATATGTTTACAATAAAAAAAACTTCTGTAAATCGCCAGAATCTTAAAAGTAAGTATGGAAAAAATATTTATCGTGCCTCGGGATCCACCTGGTCTAGCTATAACAACTCATGTCATTTTTTGAAAAGAGTAATTTTTGGTGGTTATTACAAGGCATTTCTACATAGTTTAAATGTTGTTTATTTATTTTTTGTTTGGATAATAAAAGAAAACGAGTTTCCTATCTCAATCTGTTGAGGAGATAGAATTTTTTTTGTTTCTATTTTTAAAATCATACTCTTTTCTGAAAAATGACAGTTTTCTCTACTTTGGTTCAGCGTAGAAACAAAAACGATGATATTTTCTTAATCAGCATTAAAATTTCTAAAATGTGAGATGGGTCTGATTGTTTTAAATCTACTTTCAGTGGTACTTTTAACGCGCTAAAAACATTTATTAAAACTTAAATTTTTAATAGTTTTTGAAAATTCCTCACTCCCCAATGAAGCACCCTAGAAGCTGTCAAATTTCCTAAAAACTGCGAAATTTAGTTAGCTTTTTAGTGGTGTAACCCATGATACAATTGCACTTCAACTTTTGAGTCTAAAAGAAGTTTTTCTGATGGAAAACACGCTAGAGAATGTCACTGCTGGGGCAATGAGGAAGCGCGCTAGAGCCTGCATCCTAAGTAATGGATGCCGAACTTCCCATGAGTAAGAGTTAGTTTTACTTTTTTAAGACTAGAAAGAACAATGTATGAATTCGAAATAATATAAAAAGGGTAAGAATAATCTAAAATAAAAAATAAAAAATCCTACATTACAAATGTTGAATATAAGCCGGCATCCAAAGTAATTGAACACGCACTGCACTAATCCATTTTAATATGGTTCTACAATAGTAATATTTTTTTTTATCTTCAACATTTTTTATGAAAGATTTTTCAAATTTCAGTAGAAGAGATGAAAAAAGTTTAATTTATTTTAAAGAAAGTATTTTTTAAATTTAAACTAAGGATTTTTTATTTTTTATTTTAGATTATTCTTACCCTTTTTATATTATTTCGAATTCATACATTGTTCTTTCTAGTCTTAAAAAAGTAAAACTAACTCTTACTCATGGGAAGTTTGGCATCCATTACTTAGGATGGTAGCGTGCTTCCTCATAGTACTCTAGCGTGCTTCCTCATTGCCCCAGCAGTGACATTCTCTAGCGTGTTTTCCATCAGAAAAACTTCTTTTAGACTCAAAAGGTCAAGTGCAATTGTATCATGGGTTACACCACTAAAAAGCTAACTAAATTTCGCATTTTTTAGGAAATTTGACAGCTTCTAGGGTGCTTCATTGGGGAGTGAGGAATTTTCAAAAACTATTAAAAATTTAAGTTTTAATAAATGTTTTGTGTTTAGCGCGTTAAAAGTCCCACTGAAAGTAGATTTAAAACAATCAGACCCATCTCACACTTTAGAAAATTTAATACTGATTAAGAAAATATCATCGTTTTTGTTTCTACGCTGAACCAAAAGAGAAAACTGTCATTTTTCAGAAAATAGTAAGATTTTAAAAATAAAAACAAAAAAAATTCTATCTCCTCAACAGATTGAGATAGGAAACTCGTTTTCGCGCCCATTCTACCCCGTTCAACATGCAGTATTACCCATTTTTTGTTTTACACTAGGTCTGGGACACCCAGTATAGAATGAGACTCAGATTGGCAACCTCCCCCCCCCCCCCCCCCCAACAGGAAGGCGCTTTTATTTAATCCCCGAGACTGATGTATTTTTTATTTTAAGGCCCGATGTACTAGTCAAGTTTTAATACATTTTACAACTAATATTAATCGAATTTACTCTAGAAAATTTCAGCTCCTCGGCTAGATAAAATATTTACGAAAACTTTAAATGCGGTGGATATATGAAAATATTCGCAGAAGAAGTAACCATGACATTTAAAATTATTTTGTTAGTCTGTGGATACTCGGCTTTCAATTAAAAGGTTGCTCTCAACGAGGTTGCTCAATCACGAACAAAAAGATTCTTGCCGTTCCGGAACTACGGATATGTGCTTATTACGTTTTCCTATTTGAGGTGTCGGATAACATGAGGCTTGCCTACTACCGACCTGTCAGTAACGCAGGAACTTTAAAAGAAGAATTGTGCAATAAAGATGGAATACTACCGACTTGAACTGAAAAGCAAAGAGAAATCAATAATCAATAATCAAAGCAAATAAATCAATAAGGATTGATCATAATGAAAAAAAAAGCTTATTTAATACTTGTTTCATAAATACATTAAAACAAAATTGTACAAAGTTTCCTCATCTATGGTAAGTTACTATAAACATGACTATACATTATCATCCGAAATTCCCGATTATGGTGGACAGTGAACTGGGGACAGGTTTACGCTATCACTCGGTCGGCCTGAGCTGCCTCCAGACAATTAACGGGCCTCACATTATGGAGAGATTGCCGAGGGAATTTCGGGTTTCATGGTTTACCCAGTTTAAAGGGATGCTTGTGTTACTGGGATTGAAGGATTCTTCCTGGTCTAGCTCATACTCCTCATGTTTATTGGTTATTATTGGCGTCGAGGGTCGTTGAATTAATATTGCCATTTTCTCGGTGGCTGTCCTGCTTATCAACGTCATATCATCGGCAGTTTTGCGCCGATTGCACCTAATTCACTGGATATATTCCTCTTATGAGATCCACATGGTCTTACCTGTAGGACAAGTTTCTGTTATCATTTTGAGTTCTCTTACTTCATCCAAACGACTTCTTCCTGACTTCTAGGTGACCAATGAAGCTGATATATATTAAGTAGTAAGACGTGCTATTCTATGAATTCGGATATTTAGTATTTCTTTTCATTGTTATCATAAATATTAGATATTCTTCTCATATTGACCAAGAAGCAAATACTGGTATTTCTTCCATATTTTTTCTTTCTTGTCTGCAGTTATTACTATAACGTCCACTAATGTCAGGCCCTTTACAAAAACTATCCGCATCTTCCATACTTATTTTACAATTCGTGATGTTCCGCGCTAGCAAATCTCAGATTTAATCGAGGGGTCAAGGCTGTCTACCTGTCTGCCTCCTCTCTCAATTACACATGATTCAGTCTTTCCTAACACTTTTTAGACGTTATTTTGATGCATTTACTGCGGATAGACTTTTGCATTTGTTTATTACAAAATATTTAAAGTTTTTTATCTAGTTCGTTATTGAACTATCCATTTAAAACAAGAATTATTGAAAATATTTTTTAAAAACCTAGAAAAAAGGAATCTTCACGTTTATTATATCTTTAATTTATGAAAAATAATTATATACATTAGTTAATCATTCGGTCAAGAGAGCGGCTTATAGTGTCATTAGATTACGCCATACGGCCCTAACAGTTTAATCACCATTCTGCACCTCACCTTATCGTTGCAATGGCCTCCTTCATTATGTACTAACATGTCCGATAGCGTGACGTTCATTAATTAATGTTCATATATTGCACATAATTATCATCAATTTATCGTTTTAGTGTAAGCATTACATTTTTTTTACTTTCACTTACCTATATATGAAATATATAGTAAGTGGAAGTATTGCGATCGTGAAAATTTTCGACTTCCGGTTTTCAACGGAAATACACGTTTTGGGGTCCCCTGAGTCAAAATAACCAAGTCCCGCGAAATGGTCTGTGTGTGTGTCTGTGTGTCTGTGTGTCTGTGTGTGTGTGTGTGTGTGAACAGACTAGCTCAAAAACTATAAAACGTGAGAACCTGAAATTGGGTATTTAGAGTATGTATAAGCCCGCGATGTGACAGCAAAAATTTCATCAAATTTGCTCAAAGGGAGGGGGTACTTTATTTAATAACTTTTTATGTTTTTTCTCAAAAACGGCTCTAACGATTTTGATTAAACTGAGTATTTGATCTATTTATATGCCTGAAATATGACTGTAAAAATTTCATCAAAATTGATCAAACGGAGGGGGGACTTTACTTAATAAATTTTGTAACATTTTCACGTGTTTTTTTTATTTACTCAAAAACGGTTTTAACGATTTTGATCAAACTTGGTATTTGATGTATTTATATGCCAAAGATGTGATAACCAACATTTCATCATAATTGATCACCCGGAGGGGGGACTTTACTTAATAAATTTTGTATCATTTTCACGTGTTATTTTTATTTACTCAAAAACGGTTTTAACGATTTTGATCAAACTTTTAAAATACAAAATAAAAATTAAATCCTTTATCAGCTTCTTTATCATCCCACGAAATTGGTGGATCTTGTTTTGTAACAGATTATTGTATCTCAAACAAGAGGGGCAGATGTGGCATTAGCACTAGGCTCCAGAATTTTTTGATAAATTTTCGAGCAAAATTTTATTTTTTTGGTTCACTAAAAATATATATTGCCTTTCAGTTTTAATTATAATTAGGATTTATAAAAAAAAAAATAACTGTATTACTAGACGAAAAATAACTGTGATCAACATTATACATAATATATATTATATACAAAATTTTGTATATTCATACGGTCAGTAAGCTTGTCAATTTTGACAGCGCCCATAAGTGATAAAAAGGTTTGCAGTGTAAAAAGGTTTCTATGCAAAAGTTGCTTCTATAGTAATATTTTAAGTCTTTAAATGGATCATGGGTCGTATTTAAACATTTAATTGCGATTTACAACGGTGCTGTGTAATCATATTTTGATTAATTTTACTTAATTAATTAATTATTTAATTAAGTGTACAATAAATAATCATTTTTATTTTATCCAGGCTAGGCCTATAAATAATAAAAATAACTTTCCTTAGCCGATCAAAATACTAAAAAAGAGTGTAACTGCCTCGAAGTATAAAACGAACCAAAAGTAGAAAGTTACACACTTAATTTCTGTAATAGCAGCTATTTCTTCTAATTTCGCATAAATTAAAAGTGGCAGTGCCGTTACATAACTGGTTTATAGGATCGTTCTTTTGCAAGATATTAAATATTCGGAAATTCTAAAATAACGGAAACGTTTTTGGGAACCTTAAGGGCCTATTCACACTATCCGCTCCACTCTCGCTCCGCTCCCGGTCCGCTCCCGGTCCACTCTCGCTCTACCCCATTCACACTAGCGCTCCGCTCCCGCTCCACTCCCGGTCCGCTCTCCTAATGTCTTACCATATTCACACTATATAATTTTACACCGTTCAATTTTGAAAAGTTTAAGCTATTAAAGCCATTAATAATCGAAGTTGTCTGTATTCGGATTTTAATTAATGATTAACTTTCAGTTATTTAAGTATTAATTTATTCTTCAATTTTACGGCCAAAAAAAAAATCAATTTTTCGTTTGTAGAAATAGCTGGTAAGTGTACTTTTCTTGATGAAGAAGATAATATTATCAAAAAATATAATAAGAAGAATATATTGCAACACAATGATAATTAATAATAATAATTATAAATTAATTTAATTAATGGTGAAGAAATAATTTAAATTTTTTTCGGAATGTATTCGAATACGCTTGAAAATTTCAAGTTGAAATCGGCAAATGCTACAAATTTACCGATTGTGTTCTCTTCTTTTCCTGATTAATATTTTAATTATTTTTTGCTTTAATATATTTTTTTGTTAATGATCTGACATTTTTCATAATATACTGCATTTTTATTCGTTTCAAATTAAACGTTATTTTATAATAGCAATGAGTATGTAGTCAATAAATAAATCGGTGACCATTTTTTACGAGTACATTAATTCATAGCAAAATATATCTCAAACATAACATGAATTTTTCACGTCGAAAAACCGCGCGTATTGTTGGTGATTTTTTTTTTTATCATTTCAAGCGTATTCTGATACATTCGGAAAAAAAATTTAAATTATTTCTTCACCATTAATTAAATTAATTTATAATTATATATATATATATATATATTTTAAAGTTGAACTTTTTTGGCCGTAAAATTGATGAATAAATAAATACTTTAATAACTGAAAGTTAATTATTAATTAAAATCCAAATACAGACGGCTTCGATTATTAATGGCTTCAATCGTGAACGGTGTAAAATTATATAATGTGAATATGAAAAGACTTTAGGAGAGTGGAGCGGGAGTGGAGCGAGAGTGGAGCGGGAGTGGAGCGAGAGTGGAGCGGGAGCGGAGCGAGGCCGGACCTGTGCCAATATTGTGATTAACCTCTCTCTATTCCTCTGTAGAATATTTTGCCAGTGAGACCGGACCTGGAGCGGAGCGGGAGCGGAGCGCTAGTGTGAATGGGGTAGAGCGAGAGTGGAGCGGGAGTGGAGCGAGACCGGAGTGGTGCCGATAGTGGAATTCACTGTCTATTTCTCTTTAGAATATTTGAGCGGACCGGGAGTGGAGCGGGAGCGGAGCGATAGTGTAAATCCGCCCTAAGTCCTAGCGTGAGTGCTAAGAGCGGTCCTCAATCATTCTCGCTTGGGAAGCAACACCTGTTTCAATGCGTTGAATTTAATTTTCGCACACTGCCTAAAGAAGATTGATGACGTATAATATGACTTAAAGACGTACCTAAATACCTTAAAATCTTCAAATACTTTAATAAATTTATTAATTAAAAGTAACTTAAATATGATTTAATAAAATAGTTTTATAGATAATAGTAAAAACCATATAGAGAGGTTATTTTATTATATTACTATCTTATAATATTATTAATTTAAAAATTTATAATATTATTAAATTTATGCTTCGATGTTTAAAAAAAAAAATCGATAGAGAACGAAAATGTTAGTGATAATTTTAAATTACGGTTTCAAAAGTTTTTTTTTTTTTAATCGTATTTTATTGAAATGTTCTAGATCTTTGAATTCCGTTAAACCTTGAACAGTTCTACTAAAATAGACATCCTTAAAAAAAAGGAAGAAACAAAACAAAAACAGACGGAAGTGCGATGTGGTGTAATGGCATTGCGGAAGGTCGTCGTAGAAACGATTCAGGCGATTGGATTTTCTTTGTTTACTTCCTCAAGAAAGATAGTTGTATACTAATTTGTATTTAAGAAGTGTCTGCAAAGTGGCTAGTTATGTAGCATCGTGAGTTTTGTTTGTAAGTAATGTTGAGCAAGAGAAATAACTGAAAATTGCTCCTGATCTTGCTTAAAGGAGGTATTTAGAAGGGGGGGGGGGGGGAGATTAGCCAAGTCCTGCACATCCATCCGAAACCATGTAAAGTTGGGTCATGGATCTGAAAGAATTATTTAAATTATAACGGTAAAGTTTTTGTAAATATAGCATTCCTCTGTTAAATTCCTTCTTCAAAGAAAGTTTATAAATCTTGAATAAATATCTTCCTCCTTTTTTCTCTAAATCTATTAACCGTTATACTAAACAAATATAAGTAGTACTACATAATCAGATAAAATTATTATCTGCTAATAAAGAACCCATTAAGTCTTTGGCCATATTGGAAGCTTGTAGTGTTTTTCCCTAAATTACAGTACAGAATAGTAATAGCACAATAAAAAAATGGCCAAAAATGATATAAAATAAATCCATCGATTCCTCAGAGAGAAATAAAATTCGAAATGAAAGTAGATAAAGGGTTCATATATTAGTATATTTAAACTAAACTTAATCAATCAAAATGCATCCTTTGGGTAATGCATTAGGCCTTAAAAAAACCTCTTTAGCTATCGGAGTCCCAGATGGAAAAACGACGAAATGCACTTTTAATGTTTTCCCCCATTATGGAGTCTTATTTATTAAACTTAATTGTTTAAAAGGTGGCATAAGACCATTATTATAATATTTTTTTATAATAAAACAACAAAAAGTTGTAATAAGTAAAAAGCCGCCGAAAATCCCTTTTCAAAAAAAAAAAAAAAAGTTACATCTAGCCTAGTTAGTTAGATCTAGCCATCTCAGAACAGAAATATAGAATAACCATAGTATGCCGCGCATGGCCGAGCTAGAAGCAGATAGCAAAAAACCACTCAATTATTATTCTGTACAACGATTTTTAAAATCTGGTGCAATGCGTGCAACTTTTATTTAAGTAGGATACCTTCCCGTGGACTAAGAAAAATACCAAATTTCAGCTCAATTTCTCAACCGGTTTTCAAAATATAGCCGTGGAAAATCGCACAATTTTCACCTGTCGCATCGCCTGAAAATTGAGACTACAGCTCTTCTAGGCAAGATAAGGAGTTGAAATTGGTGTCATTTTAAAGCTAAGGCCTTCCTTATGATATGAAACTCAATAGGGGTTAAGAGAAATTTGTTTTTAAAAATTTGAATCAAAATTTCAAATTTGAATTTCTCAAAAAGGTATTTTTTAAAAATCTGAAAAAGTCAGTATAGTTGGTAAGGTTGTTGTTAATAAGTGTTATAAAAATTATGATGGAATAGCAATGGGTTCATGCTTAAAATAATTATTGAAAAAACTGAGTTTTGCTTGTGGATGGAAAAAAACCATTAGCTATTAAGCTTCTCAAACTGTACCCTATTTTATCAAACTAATTTCTATCCCACACTTGTCAGAAATCTTTGAAACATTGTCTAGTTCTGATATTGTGATTTGAGACATCCGTTTTATCACATTTCTGAGTATTTTTTTATCTTTTACAGAATACTTGGCTTTTTTCAAAGGATTGTAACATTGCAGTATTTTGTAATCTTTCCATGTCTACTTAGCGTAAGCAACAAAATTCCAATGCTTAGAAAAAAAATCTGGTGCGTGCGCGCAACACACAACTTTCACTTACCAACTTACTTAAATTAGAAATTTGTTAATTGCCACTTTTCAAAGACACATTTTTCCACATTCATTTCTTATTTTTTCTTTTTGTTTGCTCTACAAAAAACACTAGTTTTTTTATTATTAAATAAAAGCTCTGATTTTATAATTCTCTATGCAGTTGTTGAAAACTTCATTTACCATGAAACAAATAATTTCCATTAAATGAACAGATTGGCTTTAATTATGAACAATGGTCTATCATTAAAGGCGTACTCTGCATGAGTGGGCTTAACATGTTTTATGAGTTGACTGAATATTTTTCTTTTTTTCTCCTTTATATGTTTACTCGATTTTTATCATATCTCATATTTAGCCATTTCTTATTTTCAGGCGAAACGAGAGACAGATAATTTCTCCATATAAACAAATACAAAGGTACTTTATATGAAAAAAAAAGACACCTTCCTCATTTAAGCCCCCTCAGAACATTTTAATAATAATAAAGCTTACCTGATATTAAAGAACACCTAATTTTCATTAAACAAGACGAATTTTTACAGTCATATCTCGGGCATATACATACATCAAGTATCCAGTTTGATCAAAATCTTTAATGCCGTTTTTGAGTAAATAAAAAAAACACGTGAAAATTATATAAAATTTATTAAGTAAAGTTCCCTCTCCGGTTGATCAATTTTGATGAAATTTTTACAGTCGTATCTCGGGCATATACATACATCATATACCCAGTTTGACCAAAATCGTTAAAGCCGTTTTTGAGTAAATCGAAAAAAACGTAAAAAGTTATTAAATAAAGTACCCCCTCCCTTTGAGCAATTTTGATGAAATTTTTGCTGTCACATCGCGAGCATATACCTACACTAAATACCCAATTTCAGGTTCGCACGGTTTATAGTTTTTGAGCTAGTCTGTTCACATACACACACACACACAGACCATTTCGCGGGACTTGGTTATTTCGACTCAGGGGGTCCCAAAACGTGTATTTCCGTTGAAAACCGGAAGTCGAAATTTTTCACGATCGCAATACTTCCACTTACTATATATTTCATATATAGGTAAGTGAAAGTAAAAATAGCTAAACATAAAAAATATATTTGTAGTTATAAATATTTGTTATTAATCAAAGTTATTTTTGTAGTGCCAGTTAAAGTTTTTCTGAAGCATTCAACATTTTAATTCATTAATTTAGACGAGTTTGAGTAATCTTATTTATGTGCGTAGTGGAATAAAAGCATGCAAGTTCTTTTTGTTCTTGTACTCTCCTGCACCTACGTCGGATGCATGCAATCATGATATAGTCACTTAAGGTGTCCTTACTCATAATGACATTTATTGTGATATTCCTTGACACACACTAGTGCAGCCGTGTATTCCTATCAAAATAAAGAATCCACACCTGAAATAATTTTTTTCTCGTAAAAAATTTAATCTCTTAAAAAATTTGATCAAGTAAATAAAAAAGAATCTGTTATTTTTCTGACGTGGATGCAGGAGAGTACTACGCACATAAATAAGATTAGTCGAATCATTGTCAAACTCGTCTAAATTAATGAATTAAAATTTTGGGTGCTTCAGAAACACTTTAACTGGCACTACAAAACTAACTTTGATTAATAACAAATATTTATAAAATGTTTTTTACTTTTAGCTATTTTTTTCCTAAGCATTGGATTTTTGTTGCTTATGCTCAGTTGACATGGAAAGATTACAAAATACTACAATGTTACAATCCTTTGAAAAAAGACAAGCATTCTGTACAAAATAAAAAAATACTCAGAAATATGACAAAACGGATGATTCAAATCACAATATCCAGAATTAGACATTGTTTCAAAGATTTGTGACAAGTGTGGGTAAGAAATTAGTTTGATAAAATGGGCTACAGTTTGAGAAGCTTAATAGCTAATGGTTTTTTTCCATTGAGCAAAACTCAAATTTTTCAATAATTATTTTAAGTCATATAATTATTATATAACTACCTTACAATAAGGATATTTTATATAATATTAATTATTTTAATTAATATTAATTATAATATTTATTAATTATTTTAGCTAATGACCTATTCACTAGAAAGGCTTCGAGCACTTAACGGAAAGATAAATATCTAAAGGGAAGTCCATAAGGTGAATAGAGGATATTATCATCATTTTTATCTTAAAAATAAAAATTAAGAAACGTCAGCACTTAAATATGATATGTCTTAAAAGAGGAATTAGTGTAACTGCTTTTAGTACAATTTTCCACATATAATGCTATCAACCATTTTTCTTCACTAAAACATAATTGTTATCCCAATCCTAACAACCTTCACTTTTCAATAATATGATTAAAAATTCAATAAATTAAAAACATACCTATATAACGTTCAATCAGGCGAACCAATGCCAAACGAATAGATATGAAATCGTCAAATGCAAATTTTTGACTGTTATCAATCAAGCAGAAAATTATTCTATTCGTTAGAAGCAGCCTCTCCTTCTTGAAAAGCACTGTTGGAAAATTCAAAGAATTCATGGCCAAAGATTCCAGCAGAATAATCAACTCAGTATTCATGACGAGGCAGAAGGAAGCCAAGCATACTAAGGAGTTTGCAAAGATACAGGCTTACGAGCAACTCGTAGCATAAATTGTACCTACAATTCATATGTTACACGGACGTTTCATGAAAATTACTAGTGAATATATTTTTATGTAGGTTTTTAAATTCATCTTACTGCTCACATACAAAAAATTGTTTTATATTTTTTATTATTGTACCACAAAAAGTCACATATAAATTAACATGTTGATTGGAAGGATGAATAATACGAAATCATGTACAAAAACAAAAAACAAAAATCATGTAAATCTTTAAATAATAAAAATATTCTTTCTAAAAAAAAAAAACTTTTGAATATTTATTTTTTACAATTGTTTTGAATATACTCAATATCAGTTTTGATTATGTATATTTTATAGAGGTCACTGAAGACCAAGAGAAGAGAATGCTATATCTATTGGCTAAGTTCAATTGAATACGTGGCTGGAATAAGACAAGCAAGATCCTCCGCCATGGTCTAAGATGATATATTCAGATTCGGGTCATTCCATATCAAGTGGTCCAAAGTGGTTCCTCGATCATTTTAGAAAAAAATTATAATTTTACCACCAATTACGTATAGAATCAGTAGTTCAAATCAATTTTTTTTTAATTTTTAGGATCAACCGTTTCAAAATGGCAGCCATTTTTGTTTCATCTTTCAGGCCGATTTTTGTGTTTTTAAGCTCTCACATAAAACTCATTTTCTCAAGACTGATAAGTCATAGACTAATAATTCAAACGCGATTGTTTTCCTTAAAGTCTGTTCTATATTTCGTGTTTTCTTTATTATTTGAATATTTTGAAGTCCAATACTTGAAAAGTGCTATTAAAAAAACTGCTTTAAATTCTCAAAACACAGTAAGTTTTGATTATAAGTGCATGTACGCTAAAGCTGATTTTTGGCCTGATAACAAAGAGAACACGAAAAATAGAACAGACTTTAAGGAAAACAATGACTTACCAGTCTTGAGAAAATGCGTTTTTTTTCATTGTTAAATAAGAACAAAAATGACCATTTTCAAAAATTCGTAGCTACCAAAGTACTCAAATATACAGGTTGAAATTTCTTACAGTAGGCTTATGTTGCATGTAAACATAACATGTAAAAAACTGAGATTTTTATTAACTAGCCTACCAGAGATGTTAGAGCCTAATGTTAACAAACATTAAAAAATGTAAAGTTTAAAAATTCATAATAAAATTAGGTAATGAATATACGGGTTAAGGGTACTTTTAATCAAAGCTACTTATCTAGGTTTATTATCATGCCCAAAATAAACTTTTATGTACATGCCCTTATACCCAAAATTTACCCTCAAAAACGGTGTTTTGAGAATGTAAAGCAGTTTTTTTAATAGCACTTTTCAAGTATTGGACTTCAAAATATTCAAATAATAAAGAAAACACGAAATATAGAACAGACTTTAAGGAAAACAATCGCGTTTGAATTATTAGTCTATGACTTATCAGTCTTGAGAAAATGAGTTTTATGTGAGAGCTTAAAAACTCAAAAATCGGCCTGAAAGATGAAACAAATATGGCTGCCATTTTGAAACGGTTGATCCTAAAAATTAAAAAAAAATTGATTTGAACTACTGATTCCATACGTAATTGGTGGTAAAATTATAATTTTTTTCTAAAATGATCGAGCAACCACTTTGGACCACTTGATATGGAATGACGCCCATTCGGCAGTCATTCTTCTACTAATGTAAAAGACTTCAAGGTATTTAAAACACTATGAGCATTGGGCATGGGCAGGGAGGGGCTCCCATAAAATATATTGGGAACAATAGTATCTAATTAAATAAATTTGTATTTATTTACTAAATTTATTATGTATTGTATAAAGATAATATTGGTTTTACGAAATATCAAGACGTTTTATTTGAAAAATCAATTGATCCCTAACAATCAGAATAACTCGACCCCCCTCCCGTCAAAACCAATTTACCAGCTCCCCCCTTCGACGAAGTACCGCGGACGCCCTTGCTACCAGCATCAAACGTTCGATTCCCATCCTAGATCTAAAACCTTGAATAAATGCTAACCTATAAGATCCCTAGTGCAAGAAGCTGGCCTATTATGTAATGCTTAAAGGTTAAAACTTTTGGAGGGCTTCATTACATCGACCCATACAAACAATAGCCTTCACCAAACCCATACAATATTCTACTGCTTTGAATTGTTAATATCAAACTTTCGTCTAACTTATGGAAAGAAAAAAAGTTTGATATTTATTTATTTAATATTTATTATTTTGTTATTATTATAATTACTATCTTGTTGCTGGAAACCGGGTCAAAAAAATAGGAAGAAAAAATATGCCATCATATATAAGGTGAGAATTCTCTTTAATCCACTTGACAATTTTACCTTTTTTTTATCCTTAATTAATGAAATTTATAATTCTAAATGAATATACCGAAAGCTTCTAATTGAGGTTAATAAAGAAAATAATTTTGAAATGTGGATTGTTTCCCCCTTTGCAAATCTGCAAAGTGCAAATCCCTTACTAGTACAGTCTACCTACTGTACGAATTATTTTTTTCTATTGTAATTTTTCTACCAATACGTTTTTGTTTCTGTTTTCCTCATCTTATTAACTGTAAATTTTGCTTTTGTATTACTTTCTTTATTGTACTTTTTCATTCATAATTTGTATGTTTTCCTGATCTCATTACCTTTTATTTTATTCCCTTTTATTACATCACATAGTTTTAAACGTAACATTTCAACGTAGGTATTCTTATTTACTGTAGAGGCTAAAATAACCCTAGTGGTTGAAGAGTCAATGTTAATTACAAATAAATAAATAATTAGTATCTATTTTAAGCTGTTTGAAGGAATATTAATAATATTGAAATCAACGATTGAGTGATGAATTTTTTATATCATGTTTATTAAAAAACAAGTCAAATTATACAATCTTTTAAATATATAGATTATATTTTTATGTTATTGATTCGGCGTACAATAAAACCAGACTTCTTATTTTTCATCTTATGTATTTTTTCAGTCTTATTAGATAGAATATTAGAAGCACAAATACTAAGTCTTGTTGTATTTTTTAATGGCAAATAGAATAAAAATGACTAAATTAAGATGGCTGTTGACGAGATGACAAAAGGTTCGTCTACCATAGAATGACGCATAGACGTTGGTCTCGCTTAGCCGTTTCGTGCAGACTAGTCAAGGCTCATTTGATTGCCGGAGTTCCAATTTCTTTGAAAACACTAAACTCTTTATTACTTCCTATTCATCTACATCCTGCATGCGAGCCAACGTCTCGTTTACAATCAGGACAGAGAAATCCTTTAAAAAATATAACATAAACTAACATGCAAAGATATTCTGGATATCATTCATTCATATCAATCATATTAATCTACTCAAACAAGACTGATTCATGTTAATTAATTACATATTTTGATAATTATTTTAAAAAATCTATGGGGCGCTCAGGTTTCAAAGTATATTCGTTTAGACATAGGTATAAATATGAGATGAATTAGGTAAAAAAATTGAATTTATTTTGTAAATATTACTCAGACCTAGGCAGTATTTCAAGTAAAATATTTTTAAAAAAAAACAAAACAAAATACATTTTTCATATTCACAGAATTAAGTTATAAACTTCATTAGATTTAATTGTACTTTTTTTCCAATACGATATATATATATATATATATATATATATAATATTTATTTGCATTTCCTCTCTCAAAAGACGAAATAATTATATAGTAGTTTAAATAATTAAATAGGTACAATAAATTCATAAACAAATGAAAATGAGGCGTAAGTGTTTTTTGTTAAAATTAAAAATTCCTTTAAGTATTTTCTATTTGAAATAAATTTTCTTTAAAGATTTTTAAAAATAATTTGCAGCTAAAATACACTGTATTTTAATAGACGAAATAGACTAAAATATTTGATATTTTAAAATACCTAATACATTTTTCCTAGGTCTGGTATTAATGATAAGTATCTTGAAAAGAGTATCACGTTGATATTTGTCATTTCATAAGATCAGAATAATTTATTCGATGAAGACTTTAATTTTTCTGTCGTTTTTTCACAATTCTCATATTTACTAAATAAGAGCAATCCAGGTCAATCACATGTAAAAAAAAAGATCTCACCTACCTCAAAGCTCATTTAGGAATTAAAATAAATAAGTGCGTTGCAATCCTAGGTAGAAATAAAGCGGTTCTAGTTGAAGTTATGTCAACTTTGAGTATGGAATGTAAGAAGATTGGCCTGGTAGTGAACGACGCGAAGACCAAGTACATGGTGGTATCGGCCTCAGACTCCAGAAGAAAATCGGATAATTTTAACTTTGAGGATCATGTTTTTGAAGCGGTGGATAGTTTCACATATCTTGGTGTACAAATCAATAACGAAAACCTGATCAGCCCAGAGATAAGAGGAAGAATAATGGCAGGCAACAGAGCGTACTTTGGCATGTTACAACTTTTTAAATCCACGCTCTTGTCCAGATATACAAAACTAAAGCTTTATAAATCCTTGATCCGACCGATTGTGTGCTATGGAGCTGAAACATGGACCCTGAAAGTGGCTGACCAGCAGGCTCTGAGGATATTTGAAAGAAAAATAATTAGACGAATATTCGGTCCCCTGTGTGTTCGGGGAGAATGGAGGATAAGGACGAATCAGAATCTGGATGAGCTACTAAAACAGGAAGATATCGTGCGCTTTGTAAAAGCCAGAAGAATTAGCTGGATGGGACACGTAGAGAGACTGCCTGATGTCGCCAACACAAAGAAGGTACTGAGAGAGGAATTCCCTGGAAAAAGGAAAAGAGGAAGACCAAGAAAATCTTGGCGAAGTGACGTGGAAGAAGACCTGAAGAGAATGAGAGTAGAGAATTGGAGAGGCAAAGCGCAGGACAGAGAAGTCTGGCGAAAGATCGTGAAGGAGGCCAAGGTCCACCCCGGACTGTAGAGCCAGTTAGTAAGTAAGTAAGTAAGTGCGAAAACTGCCCAGCCCCCCGAAATCAACCAGTAAAAATCGTAAACTGAATCTCTAAATTTGTCAATATTTGTGCCAACAAATGTTAATATTTAATAGCATTGTAATGGCAATGGCACCCCTTTGGGCGAGATATCTTCGGCCACGCTGACGGATTTCGAACAAAATGCTAGAATATAATTTCTTTTCTATTATTTTGGAGAGTTAAGATTTTTATTATATCTTGAATTCATCTCATAGTTTGGCTATCTATCATAGCATTCAATCTAATTGCATGAAATGCTTTAATATGCTTTAGGATTTCCACAAAAACTTTGATCTTGGTTTGATCCTCCATCCATCTTTAGACTAAATGAGCTAGTTAGGAAAGTGGCTGGAAAAGAAAAGACAGCCATTTCGGATTTGGCAAAGAACAGATCCAATCATCTGAGTAGGCGAAGTCTTCCACCTCTATTGTTGCAGAGGGTACAATCGACGGCTTCTTGGCATTGTTCCAAGTTAATTTCTGCCAAACCAGTGACTTTAATGTAAATCGATTTAAGCCCATATGATCCGTAATAGACTGACACCAACTAATTATAATTAGCTCACAAAAAAGAGGCAAAAACTCATTTGTGATGTCCATTTTCAGCTAATCACAGAAAAGGGTCACGAGATTTGGTAAGATAAAACAATATGAAAAGTGGCATAAAATGCAATTCGAATGACTTTCATTTTCGCATATCATTGCTATGTCTCGATAATTCATACCCATAATATATATTATAGATAATTATATATATCATAGCTAAAATTATATAAACTAAACTCTATTATATGTACTCTCAGAAGAATCAGATATATTGTCAAATTCCCTTGATTTAGTTTTCGCGTTATACCAGATCAAAAAAAACCCTAAAAATCCAATGAAACATATAAGCTCAATCACATAAATAATTATTTTAAGGGCTTATACATTCTCCATCTCTTCGCTTTGCGTATTTAATTAAAATTTTTAACCCAATTGATTCGGCTATTAATTGGTTACTCGCCAGCAAGGTAATAACAAATAGTTCTAAACCGTTTTAAGACCAGCACCATAATACTGCACATATTAAAAAAAGAAATATTGCATAATAAGTAACAAATGCATTGAATCAATGCTGGCGTTTTCCTTCAGTTTCTTGCAGTAAGCAAATAATCGGTTTACTGCAGGCCAGGGACGTCCTTGATATAGAGCTGACACAGGGCTTCGTCCGGCTGTCACATTCCTAACGGATAGGCATATTTTTATTATTACCTTATCAATGAGGAAGACCCAATTATGGTGTATCTTAGGATAATCTCGTATCCCATGATCGTTACTCTCTAAAGTTAACTGTCAGGACCAGAAAAATTAAAGTAGGAAATTTTGAGCATTGCTGGAATAGTAAGAATGCCGTGCACTAGGAAGCCAAATCGAATGAATGTTCAAAACTTCTCACCTATAAAAATAGGGACTTAGTAATCGAAACAAAGATTTCTCACAAAGATCTTCAGAGTAATTATGTGAGCTAGAACAGTACCCAGCCATCGCAAATTATTGTATCGAATTCCAGCCAATACTTACGCTTGGGTCTTGGCCAAACGTTTATCTCCAATATTAGTGCTATTTAATCTTCATGTGTTTTTTTAGTTTAATTTCTTAGATATTAGAAGTGAGATTAGCTGCTAGTGGATCACATCAAAGGGTGTTTACCGGCTAATTATTTACTGTTATTAATGAGACTCAAGGCTTTGTTTTGGAAGCTTCCTAAATAGCCTGATAATTCATTATAATGTTTATTGTTCTCAGCCTTGAACGGCATATCGAATTTTTTTTATTCTTTGTGATTGTTTCGGATTGCAAAGTTTCAACAAGTGGTAGAAATCCATTGGTCAAGGGCAGTCGGCGAACTGTGGTCTTTGAATTCTTGGCTGCGGCTCTTCCATGAAATTTTCAGTGCAGTCACGGAATATATTTATTAACTTGTCTTGTAAGCGACGCGTATACTTTTTAAAACATAAGGCTGCATAAAAGAGGCACATTTTTAGAATAGCCTAATAAATAAATTTAATCAGTATGGAGAGTCGCTCGCGAACATGCGTATCATTATCTCTGTAGCGTAATGAAATGTATGGATGATTATATGAAATAATTTTTAAGTAAAGGCGGGCAGCGATTCGAAAAACTAAGTCGAGCGACCTGGGCGATGATGGAGCAGTGAAGGCGCATGCGATTCTTGCGTGAGTTGTGCAAGCGAGCCCGAATCTGTGACGTCAGTTAAACTAATACATATCTAGAAAAGCAGAGCTTGAGAGTGTATTTTAATTCTAATTATATCCATAAAAATGTCTCTACCAACGCAAAACCTTAAATGTTAGGAAAATCTGGTGCGGTGCCATCAATAACATTGCATGCTAATGAAATATCGAGTTTTAGATTAAATGATTGAATTTTTGGACGTTATTTTGTGAATAGGAGTCGATAGAAATGGTTAATGATAGCGGTAGACAATCAATTGGAAATATTTATTTTTTTTTAATTTTAAGCGCATGAATATTTTTAAGATATTGTATTCTACTATGGGAGGGAAAGGTTATTAGAAACTTTATTTGAATCAATAGTTAAGAAATTATTATTAAAGTAAGCTGTATTAATTAAAATTACGGATTTTCACATAGTCTTTTCCAATGATAAACATTTTGAAGAGTATGCACTCGCCTTCTCCCACAACAATGCTCTCTACTTTTCTCTAAATAATTGTCTTTGTTATCGTTTGTAAAAACAAATTTGAAAAATGTTAACTCTTGAAATGTTGATTTAAAATAAGACGGTTGCAATTAGTACCATAGAAACCAATAGTATTCTGTTAAATAATCTGAAAGTAAAAATTATTTCTTTGTGTTATCTCTACATTTATCCGGTGCCTTCTAACACATTTTACTACAGATTCTTTCTATAATACTCAGCTTTCTAGCAATAAATTATACATATCTATACGCACAAAGACACCATTTTGCGGGACTTAGGTGATTGACAATAAAAATTGTTTTTTTGATTTTTTTGAACGAATAAATCAAATTGAAAAATCGAGAGAGAAAATAAGCTAAAATTATTCTGATAATTTCTATCTACCTGGGTCAAAAATACGAATTTTTGATTCGTCACAAATGCAACGAACCAATTTCCTTTTCACTAATGTCGTTTCCTAGAGAATATCTTCGGCTAATATAAAGAAAGTCAAATTACCTTCTACGTTAAGAATGTTGAAATAGGTCCTGGAGTTTCCCAACGAAACTATTTGGAGAGATGGTGATGTGTTTTGTGATAGCGGTGGATGATATGTGGCAACAATAGAACGATTTTCTGCAATACAACGCATTTCAACAACCTAACACAAGGATAAAAAACAGAATAAGAAACATAACTTTATTTATTTTTTCTTCCTCTTCTTCAGTGAACTGTAGTGATTAAGTTCCGCATTACAGGCGTTGGCCGTGCTTCCGCAATGCCTCCGTATAGTTGCAGTACCTACCCAGAATTACAAACGACTAACAAATTAAGATAAAAATACAGGAGGCCAATGCAGTGAGGTCCAAAATTATATTTTTTCGAGTTACTTTTGAGAGTAAAAATATGGTAGGAAAGCAATGAAGTTGAAAAGATATGATAAATAAAGCCCCGTGTTTAGCACGATTTTCGTAGCATTATGAAAATAAAAAAATCATCTATTTTTAATGTTTTAATGTCTATCGTTTCTCCTTTGCCAGCAACTAAAACCTTTCATTTTTTTTCCTCTAGGAACCAAGGAAAAGGTTCCGCCAAGACAATGCACGCTAATTACATAAGACCTGTGCAACAGCGGTCCCATTTCGATATAACTAGGGACATCCTGGAGAGGCATTGGGCTGGAAGAACCGGGCCGAGTAGCCTGGACAAACGACAGCACGTAACAGCTCTTCACTTTTCAGAGCTCCGAATACAGAGTTTAGTGTAAAGGTAATTATTAATCGGACCCTAAATGGATAAATGCCCATAAACATAAACTAGTTTGTTTGTGGATATTGGATTTGTTCTCCTTCACATCTTTTGTATCTCTATACATATATATTTTTTTTTTGGGGGGGGGGATGAGAGATGAAAAGATATTCTCTCTCGCATCCTCCATTACTTTGGGAGCGATTGCCGTCATCCTCCCCTCCATAAACATCAACAGAGAATAGAAATCAACGTCCATTTCGAACTGTATTTTTGTTAAAAGTTAAGCTTATAAGAAACAGTGCTTCCTTACACAATACTCAACCCAAGACCCTTCATGGGTTGTAGTGGTACAGGTTTTTTCCCCCCAGGTATTTGAGGAGGCCATTTAAGAAGGTGTAAGTAGAACGGAGAATGATGTAACTCTTAGTAACCAAGGTCCGGCAGGATGGCACTTGCTCCTTAATAGTAGGCCTTCTGCCTTCGTCCTCATTAGTTGTTTTCACTTCTTTCACTTTCTTTGGTATGGAATGCCTAGTTTTATGACGGATAACCAAAAATATGTATACATTATATATCTATACAGAAAACTGGTGCAGGATTTAATAGGGTGATAAAATCAAACAAAACAATAGCGGGCATAATAATAACGGAATAAATTTTATAGTTGGAATTATAATATAATAAAAACTTTACTTCATTATTCGAGGCGACCAAAAGTTAATGATCTGAAAAGTCTAATCATAATTCATGACTGAATTGTTTGGTCTCTTTTAAGTCAATCTTTTCTAAGCCAACTTATCCTGATCACTCAGTCCACCCATCTACAAGGTGTGAGAAAGAAAGAAGAAACAGGTTTTGCAGAAATCTTCGTTAAATATTCAAAGATTCTGTAAGAGAAATAATAAGGCCAACAACCTATAATAAAACCAAACATGTCTATATTGGGAGGAATAATTTGTATCGATTCGTCCGAAAATTATCTATCCCTTTCAAGACAAAATGAACAAACTATAGATTTTATTCTTTTGATTAAATATTGATGTTGAAACTAATAACTAACCTATACTTCCGACCTAAATCAAAGATCAAGACCTTAAAAACTTTATTGAAAAAAATATAATCTGCCTTTAAGTATTTATTACTTGTGGAATATTTATATCAAAATAAACCAGTAGAATTCCTACATAATAGATGGCCGCAAGATCAATATTGTATGTCAAATTTGTCCGAAAGATGACTAAGGAAACCGATCATCTCGAAAACGACCTCTTTTGGTTTGTTTATCTCATTCGAACGAGCGAAAGTTGGCAGTCGCGATCTAACTAAAGCAATGTTATTTCAACACTAGAAAATCTCTATGATCGATATACCTACGTTTTCGTAAAGTTCATGCTTTAGAATTCTGTCAAAATTAAGCTAGATACTTACTACTAGTTTATTATCGTTTCATAAATGGTAAGACTCCAGTTTTTACCTGTAACAGATTAAAAAAAAAAGATTAGTTTAGCGTTTAAATACATCTACTAAATGGATTATACTATAAATCTAATACTATATATAATTATAATTATACTATGTATCTAAAATAGATTTAGAGGTAAGTGTGATATTATGGACACCTATTTTCTTTTTTTTTACTTTCACCTACGTTTACTACATATGAAATATATAGTAAGGGAAAGTATTGCGATCGTGAAAAATTTTTACTTCCGGTTTTCAACGGAAATACATGTTTTGGGGTCCCCTGAGTCCAAATAACCAAGTCCCGCGAAATGGTCTGTGTGTGTGTGAAAAGATTAGCTCAAAAACTATAAACCGTAATAACCTGAGATTCGGTATTTGATATACGTTTATGCCCGCAATGTTACAGCGAAAATTTCATCAAAATTTGTCTTACAGAAGGGGTACTTTATTTAATGACTCTTTCGTTCTCGAAAGTTCGTCGTTCTCTTTGATTTCCTCAAAAACGACTCAAACGATTTTGATAAAATTGGATATTTCATCTATGTATATGCCCGTGATATGACAGCAAAAATTTCATCAAAATTGATCAAACAGAGGGGGCACTTTATTTCATAACTTTTTTCCCATTTTTACGTGTTTTTTTTTTCGATTTTCTCAAAAGTAGCTTTAACTATTGATTAAACTCGTCATTTAATATCAGCTAAGCTTTATCATTATTAAAATGATCTGAGGGGGCTTAAATAGGGTAGGGGACTTTTTGTTTTCCTCTAAAGTACCTTTGTTTTTGTTTATGTGGAGAAATTATCTGTCTCTCGCTTCGCCTGAAAATAAGAAATGGCTAAATATGAAATATGAAAAAGAAAATTAAAATTAAAACATGAAATATAAAAATTATTTAAAAAAAAAAAGTATTCCGTTCATCATAAAACTCATAAAAAACGTTGAGCTCACGCCTGCGCAGTATGCCTTTAATGAAGTTCTGTTCATTTAATGGAAATTATTTGTTTCATGGTAAGTAAATGAAGTTTTCAACAACTATGTAGAGAATTATAAAATCAGATGACTTGGAGTATTATGCTTGCATTGGCGAATTCTCACATGTAAAAACTTTTATTTAATAATAAAATAAAATTAGTGTACTTTAAAGAACAAAAAAAAAAAAATAAGTAAGTGAATGTGGAGTTATGTCTGACTTTGAGGAATGGCATTTAACAAAACAAGTAAATTTCTAATCTAAGAAAGTTGGTAAGTTAAAGTAGTGAGTTGCCACGCATCGCACCAGATTTTTTTTCTATAAAAATTTTCAATAACCCTTCAGTAAATCTAAAAGTTTACAGAAAACACACCCTACTATCTGGTATACATACAATGCTCATTGTGTTAAAAAAAATTTATATTTACCCTTTCAAAAAATTTTCAGTTGTGCTTGTAACAGGGGCACCACAGTAAAAACAAAAAGATGCAATTTATGGTATAAAACAATGTTTTTGTGGTAAAAAGAGATAAGTTACATATTCTTATTTTTATAATATGAGTGAAATTTATTTGTACTAAAAAAAATACATTTTTCCGAGTCACAAATACCCCCCCCCCCCCTGCAATCATCAATTTAACAAACAGTAGTGATAAGGTAGATTTTGTTGTTTTCGTAGTAATCTGTAAAACAGAAAAAATACATTTTAAGAGCTATAATATGGGTATCCTTAAAAGGTGGCCCTTTATACCATCCCAAAGAATCCCAAAGTGATCAACTTCGCCCTGTTCTTAGAAATATGAGGAAAGGACTAGTAAATTTTAGTACAAAAAATTTACAGATTACTCAGATTCACTTCTATTTGTAATAATGTGCACAACAAAACTAGTATCAGGCGTTAATACCATCCAATGGTTGCAAAATCAGGATGAATACTTACATTTCAATAAGTGCCGGCATAAACATAAAACGTAAAACTGAGGTCGACACCAGAGCTCCCCTCCGCCTTCGTATGTCCTTTTACATCAAGTTCAGGGCGTTTGTACTGTTATGTTAGTGAGTGTTTTAAACATATTAACGATGCCGGTATAACACTCATGTTCCCATAATACAACCTTTGCCTCTATTTATTTTATTTATTTATTTTACAGGATGCATTTTTGATTTTGATGCATAAGACTAAATTAATTTTATAATTGTTTTAGCGATATTGTTTATGTTATATTTAACAGTTGTATGCCACTCTCTAAAGGCACCTGATGCCTTTATGAGTACATCACATCTATACTATAATAATAAACATATATATTCACTATTTTTTAGAGTATAATCCACCAATGCATGTAAAATAAATATAACCACATTTCCAGAAAGGAAAGCCTAAAATCTATTCCATATCAATGTATATACACAAACATATTTATCTAAAAATTTATATTTTTAAACAAATTGGAATGCTTTGGATATTATTTGGTGAAAAAATGAAAAATAAAAATGAGAGGTAAAATGTGAGGTAACCTTGAACTATTTTGGAGCAGCCAGCTCGATTGCAGACCTGCTGAAACAGATCGATAGCCTTGTCAAGGAGTCCTCAGCTCCAGCCTTCTACTGTATGTACTTGCCAGAAATATTTAGAGGGCTTGGAACATCGTATTCTTTTCCCTACAATCTAGAAATGTTAATCTTGATGGTCAGGACTTCTGAATAGTGATCCAATCACAGTAATGAATGATTACTAAATATGTCGCTGATCAAACAATAAATTAATTTTAGATGAGTAAAAAAAAAAAAAGAAAGAAAATAAAGTAGAAATGAATCCCATAATGTTATATAATATATGGGTTCAAGGAAAAGTATCGATCTAGGCTCCTGGAAGTATGTTTTTAGTGTCACGAAACGGCATCAATATCCAGAAATAAAAATAATATATATTCTGGAACAATAGTTTCCCAAGAATAAAATAACTTTTATTCTTAAATAACGAAAACGTGCTTTACCTCGGGTCCCAGAGCAGTTTTAACTGGGGAGTCGTTTTCGGGGGAGGGGGATATATGCGTATGCTTTCCCTGTATTAATTGAAATTAATTAAAACATTGACTCTACATTTGATTGATTAAAGAAGAGTAAATAAATAAACGCAAAAACCACTTCGAAAGATGATGAAGTTGAAAACTTCAATTGGAAAAAAAATTCAAAACCTTTTATCTTTATTTTTGTAGGAGGCCTGTATTTATATAATTTTGAGTTCATCGGAAAATTTCAAATTAACCAAATTTGTTTGTTTATTAGATTCATTAAAATACCTCTAAACAGATAAACCATCCAATATACATAAATTAGTTAATGTTATAAATAATTATATCAACTTTATTTTCTAAATCATGCTTTCATTAAATTATAGGAATCCATAATTTTCTATTTTTCCTAACTAAACAATAACAAATTTTATTTTAGAAGTCAGAGGGACATAAGTGGCATTTGGAGTAATCTTCAAGTGTCATAACAATTTATTTGAGTTAACATATTTAGTTTCGTAACGAGAAACTCACTTGCAGCTGATTTCTTGATTAGACCTTCAAGGACATCGAGATCGGAAAGGGACAATTAGAAAAAAAAAAAAAAAATGAAAGTAGGGGAAGAATGATGAAACGGTGCGAATACGTGGTCAAGCGAGGGGTGCAAATGGGAATTAGATACCTATTGCGTACATAGGAATGAATCTATTTCCACTGGCAAGCAAATAAGAAAAAGAAAAAAGAACAAGACGTAAACAATTAATCAAAAAGAATTGGATTATTAAATTATTTTTAAATTTAATTTTCCATTTACTTTTGTTATATTTTATTGGCTAACTCTATAATAAGATATAAAACATTTACTTATTCAAACATTTACAAAACAAATTAAACTTTGCATATGGTTCCGAATTATTCGTCCTTCCAATCAACATATTAATATACATGACTTTTTTTTGCAATAATATACAACAATTGTTGTATGTGGACAGTAGAAAATTTTTTAAAAACCTCCATAAAAAAAAAAAAAAAATTGTGAAATGAAGAACATTTTATAAAAAAATATTAAACCGACTTCGAAACCTAGGAACCAGTAAAAATAAATTCACTGAAAATTATGAAATAATTACCTTCTGATTTTTATGAATACACAGCAAATTTGAAAATGGTATAAAAAGAGGAAAAATGCAATAAGACGAATAATCTTATTTTGATTTGTACAAATACACACTACGTGTTAATAAAAATTATTAAATTTAAATATTAAATACTATGTTCAATAAAACACAATCTTTTCGGAGGCGGCGCAAAATAGAAATGACATGTTACTGATACAATTCCATTAGTAGGCATTGAAATCAATAGATGGGAAGAGAAGATCCATTTAGAAGATTTTCATAATGTCTAGTGTAAAAAATTTTAAATTTTGCGCCGCCTCCGAAAAGATTGTGTTTTATTGAACATGGAATTTAATATTTATATTTAATAATCATTATAAACAATTAGTGTGTATTTGTTCAAATCAAAATAAAATTATTCGTCTTATTGAATTTTTCCACTTTTTATACCATTTTCAATTTTGCTGTGTATTCATAAAAATCAGAAGGTAATTATTTCATACTTTTCAGTGAATTTATTTTTACTGGTTCCTAGGTTTCGAAGTCGGTTTAATATTTTTTTATAAAATGTTTTTTATTTCACAATTTTTAGTTGGAGAAGATAATAAATGTAGAAAACCGTACGTTGGTTTGAAAATTTCGTTGGTAATTGGTCGTTGGTAAAATAAACGTTGGTTTAAAAATTTCGTAAAATCTTTTTACGCTCTACCACGTTTCTCTTTCTCAGGCCTTTTTATTATACAATAATTGTATAATTATTAGTGTCCGACCGAAACCAACATTTTTGCCGAAACCGAAACCGAAACCGAATTTCGGCCATAGACCTAGTTTCGGGCCGAAACCGAAACCGAAACCGAAACTTATTTACGTGTCTATATATGATACATATAAGTGTGTAATATGTCTAGCTTAGCAATAATATCAATGAAAGCTTATAAAATAACACTAATTTAACTCAATCATTCATTTAATAAGTGAGCTTGTATACAAGAGTGGTAAAACAGGTGTATTGGTTAAGTTATAGGATCGAATCCCGGCCCCCTCCTTTTTTGTAAGGCTGGTCCCCGTGGAATGTTAGACCATACCACTTAAATAGTACAGCCCTAAAAGTTGAAATAATCTTGAAATAACAGACTGATATTAATAAAAATTCATATTATTATATATAAATAATAAATAATATAGTAAATCTTTCTATAATAAAGCCGATAGAATACAAAATGAGGCCCATTGAATAAGTAAAGCTGTATGTCAGAAGCTATTTAATCTACTGAGTCAGTTTTGGTCTCAAATGTTAGTGTATTTAATTTAGTTTGAAAATTTATAGAATAGTTTTTGGTCGAAAACGTGCTTCTACATGGTAAAAATTGAGACAATTTTTTGGGATGTTATTTGTGAACCGCTGGGGAAAGGGGACTGCCAAGGTTGAAAAATTGGTTTTGCATCTGATTCCCATTCCATACAAGAACAAAGACCTACTACCACCATTTGATGCAACTTCTAATGACAAGGTTACTGACTAAAATATTTTTTTCAATTTTGAATTGAATCTGTGGACATGTCGAATAATTTAAGTTTAAGTATTTAGAATATATATTCTTATTCATGTTAATCTTTTTTTTTTTGGAAAACAAATTTCATTATTAATGAGGAGATGATTAAAAGCACAAAAAGGTTCTTAACGCTCAAGGTAAAGAATAAATACTATTCTTTACACTTAACGTAAAGAATTCTGTATAAAGACCATGCTTCATTACATGTTAAGACTCGATGTGATTTTCGAGGACATTTCTGTTTGTCACTCTCAATTTTTTGTCTCCACACCCAACTTATGGTAAAGTTTTCCATCAAGTAAAGATACCAAAAGAATGAGAAAAATCTATGTTCTACCGAAATACAAAACAAGTATAATTAACTAAAATAACAGATACTTCTCACTATTAAATTCAAGGGTGTTAAATGCCATGAAAGAGATCGAGCTTACAAGCTGAAATCGTGTTGTCCTACTTCCTTCTTGGAGATATCTGACACAGGAGCTAGTTTCGGCCTGGCCGAAGATTCGGCCTTTTTTTGGCCGAAACTGAAACTGCGGCCGAAACCAGGTTTTTCGGCCGAAACTGGCCGAAAACGAAACCGAAACCGAAACCGAAACTTCGGTCGGTCACTAATAATTATTATCAATATCCAAATATCATAAATCCGGCGATTCCAAGATTAAGTAGATACGTCACTGAACAGTCGAGATTTTGGCCGGTTTTAGACACGATATAGTTAATGGAGAATCGATGAGGATGGTAATATGACCTGCAGTAAATTTGAAAGTAATTTTTAAATTTTGATTGCTTGAATATCCTTCTGAAAACTATGGCACGACTCCGGTAGGGACAGTTAATATTGCTTTATTTAAATCGGTCGTTGGAAAAGTAGATTAAACATCATTGGATAGAAGTCCCAGCAAAAAAAGGGCAACCATAAAATTTATCGATATCAAAAAGACTGCCCCACTAGTATAGAAGCAACAGGGTTTGGGACTCACATATGGTTAATTTATTATTACGAAGGATATTATTATTCTCCGTATTAGACTACTGACTTAATTCCAAAGGTTGATTAATGATTCCGCGCTAAAGAATGATTTGTGAATGAAGATTACATTCATTATTCACATTTTTTATTATTATTCATAATCATGATTACATTTTTATTTAATTATGCCCAACTCTGCCGACAGGGCAGAAAAATAGAATTTTCTATTTGAATACCTTTTTTTTTTTTTTTTTTTTTAAATTGTTATAGTTAATGCCTAATCAATGTTTTCAATAAAGTCATTGAAGGGTCGCGTATTTAAATTTGTTCTAAGATGTTTACATCCTTAACAAGGCCGCTAAACGGAACAACGAGAGCCGGCAACAGGTGGATCTATAAATCTGTCGGGCGGCCGCTTCAGTATCTCAACTCTAACTTTAAATGTTACTGCAGGACCAGTCTTGATATGATAGCGGACATTGCCGGTATTACTTTTGAGAAAATCCACTATAAATGCATTTTCATTTTAAGTATATGACATGGAGTGAAGAAGCTGAGTAAAATTTCAGTTGTTTCATATGAGACATCTAGATACATGCAATGGATGGATGTAAGGAGAGTTTTCGCCATACATCTGCTTACACACTGAAGACCTTACTGAACTAATAAACACTTAAATCAATTATAATCAATGGAAACTTTTCTTAAATAAACATAAAAATTGAAATTATTATATAAAATTATTACTGTCGAATTTTCACCAGTTATGAATCACACCTTAGATGCCCAAGAGAATCATCGTAATAAAAAAAAGTAAAAATGAACATACTACAAAAATATAAATCTTCATTCTGTTAAAAAAAAAAATCATTTGCTTTGAATATTTTTTCAAGTTTGTATCGAGAAATCATATTGCCCTCTTTATGAAAATTTTTCTATCGAAAGAAGATTAAATAAACAGCGGGGGTGTATTCCATGTTTCCTCTTGTTCGGGAGAATATGATTGTTCCCCCCAAAAAATTAATTCCACAGAAAAAAATGTAATCTCAAAAGTTCAAAAACATGCAAAAAAGAGCCACCTCACAAATTTCGATAGCCCAAGTTTCGCAACGCGCCACTTACTGGGCATCCTTGGGATAAGATCAGCTAATTATAATAATCTACAACTGAAAACTGACGCGAAATTATTTTGGATTTTTTGGGAGGTGGGAACCCCCCCCCCTCCCGATTTCACACTCACTTGTTGCCTTTTGCCTGAGACCTCTTTTTTTCAAATTTATTTATTAGATTATTTCGTTTTTATATCAAGAATGACAGTCATCTAATTAACCAAAAGTGTTACATTTAGGGTATAATAGCTTTAAGCTTACATTATTCCGTTAAAAATTAAAAAAAAAATTAAAATTGCAAAATAAAAAAAAAAATTTTGGGGGGGGATTGGTGCTGAATACGCCTATGAGTGGAGAACACACCAAAACCATTATTAAAGAAGGCTGGCCTTTTGTAAAATAAACATTGCTGCGAAAACGTTTTATTTTTTCGGAGGGCAACGCACAGCATAGGAAGCGGTAATATAATTCTGGGAGGAAGAATGTTGAGGTCCTTGATAACTGTACAACCTTCCTCTACAAGTTCCTGACTGATCGTTTCAAAGCTGATATTAACTTAGGCTGTAATTTTAAGAATATAATAATAAAAAAATAAAAATATGCAGAAAAAACTGAATACAAGGTTAGGCGGTTTGTTTAATATTTCAGTTGGACTAATCAACAGTTATTAGAATCAAAATATACTCAATGAATTATAGGTTTGTTGCAACGAGCAGATGTGAACTACCTGTCCTGCATCCTACTCAAGGACAGGTATTTATTTCGAAGGCATTGTAATTGGTCTGCAACTGCTTGTTGGAACAAAACTTATAGAATCTAAAAATCAATAATTATACAAGAAAATTAAATATTGACGATTTGATGTAAAATAAATGCATAATTAGCGATTAACCAGTGATTTATTAAAAAATATCTAAAAGAAGGGATACTAAAATTCGTAACAAGAACCTGTCCGGATGAGAAGGAGCGACCTAGACATAGGCATTGAGGTCTATTTTAACTATTGGCCTCGGATTTTACCTGCCCTAAGATTTCCTTTTAATTCAAAAGAATTCGGCTGAACTTATCTAAAGAATTAATTTAAAATTATTAGGAAAGTAAGTATTTTACTTACTAGATTATATCATTTAATTTAAACTGCTGAATAAATATCCGTTGATTCTCCACTTTACTAATTTTCTAACTGTTTCAGAACGTATTCGTCACCTATTACATAAAGCTAGTAAGAAAAGTGCAACAACCCACGAGCCTTGAAGGAAAGTGCCATCAATTACATCCCCGAAGATATAATATTCTCCTTCCGCAGCCTACTTCCGCATGCAGACCCAGACCTTGGCTAGTGGAACAACGTTGCCCATTGTGCCTCCCTACGTTATCGGGACTACAATATCTACCATCGGCTTCTTGAACGGAGCGGCGACTCTCCTTGTAAGGCGAGAGGTCGTCATTTCTCCTCTTCTTCTTCCCGTGGCCTTGGAGGCACACACCGGGCATGCCAAACCGTGGCAGGAGGTGTTCGATCGTATATCGTGTCCATTGTGTGTCTCCTTAGTGACGATTACGATTCCTTCTGCGGCTCGCTCATCCTCATTCAGGAAGGTGTCATGACCAAGGCCCCGCATTTGAATATAGCGGGAAGTGGAATATTGTCTGCCGTTGCCGGGTAGCCTGCCATATTTATCTTTCAATATTAGTCGTGAAATAACTAGATCGCATTGGATTATCCAGCGATATAACTTCATTAGTTATCAAAATTTCTAGATATCCTTTTTTTCATTGAATTCAATCGATATTAAAAAAAAGTTGGACTAAATTTGAGACATTGGGGCTGATGAACCACTGATACCTGGTCTCGCGGATTCAAGTGATTCCTAAAAGCACGTTATTTAACTATCAATACTCTCCACACCAGGGGTAATCAATTGTCGCAATCAATTGATCGATTTTGGGGTACTACTGAGTATTGTTCTTCAAGCAATCGATGGTTTAGGTATCTAGAATTTTTTTATGACATCATATTTGTAATTATTAGAAATTTACTTTTTGGGAAATTCTCTCATTAAATCGCATCTCGGCAAGAAGATTACAACTCAAAATATATCAATTTTGAGTAAGGCATATCGCTGGAATCAGAATGGCAAAACCTGCAATGTCAGAATATAGTCACAATAGTATTAATAGTACCATTTGCGAAACCATGTTCTTTTATCAAGAGGAGTTCGTATCAACGCAGGTAGAGGGCTACTTTTTAGTTACAGTTAGTATAATAATTAACTCATTAATCTTAATGTTGGTACGTGTGTTTACGATTTTAGTTACGTTAAAGTTGCTTTAAAAATTGGTATGCCACCTTTGATACTGAGAATTCCTTCCCCTTCATATCGCACTCTATTGTTTAAATTTATCTTCCTTAGGGTCTGGCCACACATGTCCGCACCGGATCCGCACCGCAGCACTAATATAGGTTATGTTCAGAATATTTTTAATTTAACTTACATATTACCTTTAGTTATGCCTAAAGGTCAGGACACACATGTCAGAAACAGGCCACTTTAGGCATAACCAAAGGTAATATGTAAGTTAAATTAAAAATATTCTGAACATAACCTATATTAGTGCTGCCGTGCGGATCTGGTGCGGACATGTGTGGCCAGACCCTTAGTCGAATTTCCGCTTAAGTGATGCTCATTACTTTACATACCAAGGTGGGCTGTTTAGTTTTAATATGGCATATCAATTAGTTGCATCTTCAAATCCCATTCTGAAAAATCAGAAATATCTGTGGTTATTCGATTCATCATAATGTCAAGTCGATGCGATCGTGACAATCGCTCGTAACTGATTAGGGAAAATCGGTCATCCCTACTACATACATGTTTATACCTAAAACTAAAGAAGGAACATAACCAGCTAAGTATCACAACCTGATTTTGTTGTAGATATTTGATAAATAAAAGCTATTATTTATTCCGAAATCATCAGTTATCCCAATGCATTTTCAGGCAAAATCAAAACGACTATCATGGCAGAAAATATCAGGAGAAAAATAATTGAATAAGTATTGTATAAAACAACGCCTTACACAACCCAGTCAGCAAATAAAAGCCAAGTATGGAGTGCAGCTGGGTTCATCATGGCTAACCTGTCTTTTCTCATCTTTGTGGATTGTTCGGTCTTGATGGTTGATTATCGGTTATAACAATTGGAGGATCTGTTGATTATAATTATAACAAATTGGAGGATCTATAGACATTTTGTCTATTTTAAATATTTATACAAGCTTTTCAGTTAACAGATTGACTAACTTCAATTTTAAAATTTTGCAGGAAAGCACCTTAATAACGTGTGTCTCTTTGGGAAAATCGTACCTTTTTACTTTGTTTTAATATTTTAGTTTCCAAAGAGTTAATTATTTATTACTTATTAATTATTTAAAATTATTAAAAGTGCTTTCCTAAACGTGTTTAAATTGGAGTTAGCCATTGCGTCAACTGAAAGGATCATATAATAATTTATTTATTCCAGAGAATAAACATTTTCATTAATTTTTTAATAGTTTTGAATTAGTACGTCATTACTTTTTAAATAAGAAGACACAATATTGGCCTTTGCCGAGACAGGTGCCTGTCTCCCGCGTAATTAGGATGGTGTGTTCCATTACACCACTTGTCCAACTTGAGTCAATCATTTCTCTTCACCGATCTAATCTTTTTTTTCAAGCTTCTGATTTATTTCTCTGACTATTAAGGTCCTAATATTATAATGAAATCATAAAATAGTTGTGTATGTTATTTTAAGCAATATACGACTAAAAACTAGCAAATATTTTTTCATTGACTGTCTATGTATTAAAACATGTACTTAAAAGTAGGTTATCACAAAAGAAGGCCTGAAAAGGTTCTTTTTAGGGAAAAAATAAGTCTTCATATAATTTTCAGTTCAGTAATAAAACGCCTTAAATATTATTATTATTTTTTTAAATATTTTACATAATTTTCTTTTCCTTGCATAATGCATGGAATCATTGTAATTATAAGAACGTCTGCTTAAAAGCAAGAGAAAATTTAGAGTATCCTATATCTGTTTTTTAATAAACTGCATTTGAGTAAAGTGACTAAATGAAAATTTATTTCAAGCGACTTATGCAGTAAAAAAAATAAAATCTGAACAGCTCAGATTATTCAAGGGAAGGTGCTCATCAGATCTCAAGAATCCATTAATATATTGTTATCTTTTATTTTTCAAATTTTAAGATATAAAACTATTGAAGTTATAGTATGTATTTGTATTTGTTTGTTTTAACGTCACTTTATGCCACTAACGCTAATCGGACCATGCTACAGTGGGAGTCATAAATTTTGCCTATCCAGGTTTAATTAGGGTAGGGATCTTTAACGATTACTTGAAATCGTACAGGCTCGGGACCTCCATTTTACGTCCTATCCGAGGGACGACATAGTCAAGGTTTTTTTACTTCCATTAACCTCGGGACGCGAACTCGCGACCTTTAGTATTGTAAGTTTCTATGCTAACCACTACACCACAGGTGACCCCTGTATTTGTAATTAATAAGTGAATACTGTTATCATTTCCAATATGATTTATTGTTGAATTTAAGTGAGTTGAAACAATGTTCCGGGTTTTATCTAATTTTCAGAATATTTAAATTTTAGTGCCTCACCCTTACTCTTCGTTTTAAATTTTATTATTTTTTTCACAGGAGAAGTTCCCCTGTAGATAGGACCTATATGTACAAATAAACATTTATAGCATTATTAATAATATTCAAACTTTTCGACCGGCACCTTAGTCACCATTAGGGCTGAAAGAAGTCGGAAGAAGAGAGCGAGAAAAGAGTCTTAACTTTAGGGGTTTAAAGGGAGGCAAGTCCATTAAAAGTTTAAAGGAGCCTGCAGCGCTGGTGGACTAATGGTCTATTACATTGATTTCAGTAAGTCTATTATATTCTCAGTGCACTGCACGGCTGAATTTAAAGTCGTTTTAAAGCCAACATTTGAGACACTTAGGTCTCTTCTTTCAACACCTCTTGGTGATGGATGACGTACGATGTGTGTCGAAATAATGACAATTAATAAGTGACATCCGTTTATTTCTTCTTGAATGATCATACGGTCAACCACATAAACATCGTATTGAAATAACAGATACCGCGTAGAATTAGATATTCAAGAATGAGGATCAAGTGAAACTAGGAAGAGAAAATTAATGGGAATCATACGTCGATGAAGAATTCGACTGTGAAATATTAAAGTATTGTGATGTTATACACCAAATAAATTTGAGGAGGTGATATTAACTAATAAAGCTGAGAGAAATTGAAATTATGTAAACAGCAAACACAGCACTTCAAAACTAATGAATTAACCAAAGGGTAGGAAATTATTAGATGTAAAATGAATTTACAGAACAATATAAAAAAAAGAAGAGGTAATTAAAAAATACTTAGGAATTGTAAAGATACAAACTTTAAAAGTTTATTATTGTAATGTATGTTGCCTACGTAGTCTTAATATTGATCAAATGGATGTTGACACTGACTTTTTAAATGTGTAAGTTATTTCAGAGGTGTATATAAATTTTAGAAGGAAATAGTAATGCTAATAAAGCATAAACACAATTAATCGGGCATTATGTGAACTTAAAGAATGCCCCCGATGAAGGTTTGATTGTTTTAATGAGTATTTAAATGATCTAGGTTTTCAAATGATTTTTTTTTTTTTGTATCGTGAATCTCTATCCTCTTGTAGGAGTAAATTTGACTATTGTTTATATATTAAAGATGCTGCCAGAAAGATAATCTTCATTAATATCATTTTCGTTTCATATTTAGTAAAAATCATTTATAGCGAAGTGCAATTGGATATAACAAACAAAATAGCGAGTCCCATAAAATATCATAGAGAAAAACCATTATACTCGTATACCGTACAAAGAACGTCTGACAGTGGTGGATCCAGAAATTTTCTGAGGGGGCGCACTTTTTTTTTTACATTTCATGAGTAATGAAGGCCCTAATTTAAAATATATATTAGTACATAATGACGTAAATTACTGTAAATGTTTAAATAAAATTTATTTTTAGTTGATGGACTCGAAAAATGACTAAATATAGCTCATTTTATATAGAAATAGTAGTACTTTATGAGTGTCACTCCTCCCCTGAGGGGGACCCCTTTGGGTGTATATTCTTCAATGAACGGCGAAGAGGGCGAACGGGATTTAAATCGCTTAAATTAGGTCACATAACCTCTCTAAATAAGGCACACCCAGAAGTACATAGCTTTACCGCAGTTTCCCGAAGTAAATTCATGTAATTTTATTTATCATGTCCCCTTGATATTTTTATTTTTATACAGTCGTACTTAAAATTTATTTCTACTTCATTATTTTCCACACAGATTAATCGTCCCTTTTAAAAAAAAAAAAAAAAAAGTTGGTAAAAATTACAATACACAACTACACACATAAGCAGCATAAGCTAATAATGGTTCGTTGTTGTTAGATTATTGAAAAACTTCAGGACTTCGACGGAAAGTTCGAACGAGACTTCATTCCCACGGGAGTATTTCAGTTGCAGTCTCTAGGATATTCAACAAGTGATTTGTACTTTTGGGACGGGAAAAAAGGCAAATTATTTCTTACCGTCATAATTTAAAAACCGGATTTCCACGTGTAAACTTTAAGAAACATAATTGAGTGAGATGAACCGCTGATAAGGATAATAAAGTAACGGCTGACACGTGTGGGATGGGCAGATCGATAGTGCCATCGCCCACTAATCACCCGGCCATCTCAGTCCAAGCAAGCGAATCATTAATATTATTGCTATATCAGCAATTAAATTTCATTGAATAAAAATATATTTGTCATATAAATTTTTAGACAATCCTTGGTTATCGACCATTGTTTCACGAAGGAATATTGTCTTCTTAGTTATAAAAGGCATTTTGTGTGAAATTTACGACCTATGAGTATAACCATAAATAATGACAACTAATATACCCAGGGATTAATTCATATTAAACATCTAGACAGTTACTCACTTTAAAAAAAAAAAAAAACTATAATCTTTATTCACGCCTGTTAATAAAAATCAGTGATTTTGACATGAGAGCCGTGACGGATAGAGAAATTTTTTTCTGAGGAAAGGGCCCAAGCGTTGATGACCGGGGATGTCCGATTTATGATGACTTCGTGGATTTGTGGGGTTCTAATACTGCTGCAAAGAAAACTAAATAAATTTGAATAAAAAATAGCTAAAACCAGCCAAGCTTTCCTGCGGCTTATATTAGGAGGGTTAGGGAAGAAAATCAATTTATTCTAGCACAAAACATTACAAACAAAGTAGCTTATTTTAAATTTTGTATTGAATAAGAAAATAATATAAATCTTCTCTGATCTAAATCTCTCTGAATAAAATTGTATATAAAAAGATATCTATAATCATCATTATTGAACAGGAAGGAACACTGTGTATTCCATTAAGATTTATAATTTCCATAGGGGATATAAACGGATATACCCGTAGAAAAACATGGGATCAGAAATAAAATAGGACATAACTTTGTTAATAATTGTCCTATTTCCGTGATTTCTTTTTCATTTTGTAGCGAAGAAAGGAGACCACCATTTTGCACAAAAAATATTTTTCAAGTGTATGTATGGGACTAAAAAAAAAAAAAAGGCAAACAACAAAGTCCTGTAAAAGTTTCAAATTTATTCATCCGCTACTTTTCGAATTTTGAGGTAAGAAACATTTCAGTTTGGAACGATTCATTAGATTCAAAGTATAAGCCAAAGTTTCTCAAAAAAAATTTATGAGCCCTTATATAGTTCAACTGTAACCAGGCCCGTTCTTATTTAAATATAAGTTTGCATTTTTATTTTTTACTTTTCTTATGTGTATGTTACATACAAAGCTTCTTCTATTCTTCTATTAGACATTGAGTTCAATGATACAAAAAATAAAAACAAAATTATAAATGAATCAGGACGTGTATTTTTTATATAAATTGCGCCCATCATCGCAATACAAAACCTATGCGCATATAAAAACTCGGATATAATCGAAAGATATTAGTAGTGGAGAGGTCCCGAACCACGCACTCTTATAACTTAGAATATATTGATTCATAATTGAATGATTATAGCTGTGTCTGATAATTATTTTTAGGTAAATGCTTTATATGACCAGTGACCAACCACAAAGTAGGCTACTTAACAGACTCATACGATAATCGATTAATGTTTTCGTGTTTTTTTAACACGTTAGGTGCGGCATCGGTCCCCGGGGTCCGATGCTTTACATTCCCTTCTTAACAGCCGATTTTCACATGAAAATGTCCGAAAGGCCGAACACTTCAAACACTCAATTTAGTAAATTTTTAATGATACTATTGCATTTTAGTGCAGAAAATGTTTAGTGCTAACACCTGAAATTCTGTTGTTTTTTAGAATCGGATTCCGAGAGTCTGATTTTCGATAAAGTAAATCATGTATCGGCCTGTCCTGCGCCTATTACGTCTAGTTCCATTCATTCCCAAGAGATAATGCCCTTGAGACGCTCCTCCTTTTTAATTCCTTTTTTTAATCAAAAGATAACGCTTTCGTCAAAGAATTCCCAACGGACCTCAACGCCCGATACCGTCTGAGGCTCATCCCAGCAGTCGGACCCCGGTGACAGATACCGTTCAATACAGAATACCCCTAAAATACTCCGCCGCACCTAACTTATTAAGTGAAATATATGTGAGATATTAAACCGGCCAATTTCTTAAATGAACCAGTTTACTAGTGTTGTACTGTAGAAAAAAGTATAATATTGACATGTTTGAACATGACATATTTATAAATACTGGGGTGACCATCCATCCATCTTAAGGACGCTGGTGCAACCCCCCCTCCTAAAAATATTGCATTCCTCTCCTCTTCTTAATAATGGAGTTATTGAAAAAATATTGTGTATTAATCTTATTCTGTACCTATCAATAAGATTGCATACAGTCGGGACTTATTTAAGAATAAGTCAATTAATCTGTTTCATCTTTCCCCTTGTTCTATATTTCAAAAGTTACATTAAAAAAACTTTTAATATGAAAATTGCCTAAGAATATATGAAGTTCAGTGCCCTGAAAATAGGTGCCTCCCTCAGACATGGCGCAATTTTTCCCTTCTGGATACCCTGGTATATTAATAAACTACACGCGGGTAGCTGAGCTGTGACCTGTAAGATCCTCGTGCATAAAAGGTCTTCTTGCCGCGAGTGCCTTCTAGATGACGTAGGGATATTCCTCTTTGACCAGGAAAGTGTGAACTGATTCGGTCAACTGTTCAGCTATAAAGTATAAAACAAAAAATAAAGTAACCACCCTTTATTTATAGTAACATGCAAGGACCACAATGATGGCATCAATCATTGGGCAAACCTGCTGTTTTGGATGGACAAAATGTCAAATGTCAATAAGTTTGAAACAAAAAAATTAATTTTTGATAATTCATGTTTACATTCTTGCAAGGTGGGTCATGATAATCTCCGTCCTTAAAATACTTGCATTTAAGTGTTAAAGGACAATATAAATGACTTCCCACTTTCATAGTTGAACGATTTTTTATGAACATAAAACTTACCCCAAAGTATGACGTGTACAAAAACAGTTTTATTTTGATTCAAGATAAAATCTCATCTAGTACCATTTCTTAACATCTTTTAGAAATACTGAATCTTCGTGCTTTTCGAAGTCTCTTCGGACCCTTTAATTTCATGCTTGCTACCAGTAACATCAGCATCCAAAAAGTAATTCAACTTTTGAATTTTCGGTATAACAAATATGTAGGGGAAGGGTGGGCATAGTGGCCACTGCGGGCAAAGTTGCCACTTGAAGTTTTCTTCCCTGTATAGTGGTGCAGCCTCGCGGCAATAGTCTCAACTACTCGCCCGGCAGCCGTTGTTATTGTGTTGTAGTTTGGTGCCGCTCAGACGCAAGCTCACCGAGATATCGAAAATTTTCCACTTTTTTGACCATCTGATGTTAGGTAAGTGCATCACATGTTTCGCTTTAGTTAATTGTAGGCCTAGGTGAAGTAAATTGTACATCAATCGTTCAAAACAACATGTTTCTAGCTTTGAATTCATATGTGTCAACAGTAGATACAACAACAGGTTGTACGTGAAATATTGTATTTAGAAAATGGCGTGCTAGAGGGCAAAGTGGGCACAGCCGTGGCCACTTTGCCCGCACTGTATGTTGTATAAAGCTTGATTTTTGAAACTGCGCCAGGAGAAGAGAACACCGTCATACAAGTTTGTGCATCTTCATCTCAGACTGTCAACAACAGTAGCTCAACAGGACTCATTTGTGGTTCTGAAAACCCCAATACCGCCTTCATAATGGTATCCCTACCTTCAGTTGATCATCCAATCAGGTCTTCCTTCTGCCACATTTGATCCGTCTATTCCCTGCACTTCATCAGCTGGTGCCCTAGAAACAACTTCAAATTTGAACAGTCCACCAAACAAGAAGTCCACTTCATTTTCTGTAAGTCCACGTGAAATTGTTCCTGTACCCAAGATCAATAGGATTATCAAAAGAGAAACTAAGCGAAAGAAAGGAACAGTAACAGTTCTAACATCCAGTTCATATAAGGCTACTCTCATGACAATTAAGAAAGAAAAAGAAGATAAGGAGAATGCGAAACAACGTAGATTAGAAGCAAAAAGAGAAAGGGAATTCGAAGAGAAACATCAGACTCCTAAGAAAAGAGTGGCCAAAATTAAAAATAAAGGAAAACTCCCATTTTTTAAGAAAAAGATTGATCATCTCTATGATGATGATGATGAAGGCAACGTCAAAGACGTCGATTGTTTATTCTGTGGTGATTGTTACTCGAAATCTAAGGACAACGAAGGCTGTATTAGATCTTCTGGGTGCCCCAAATGGGCTCACGAAGCCTGCACAGGAGCCGAAAAGGAGGACGATTAGTTTGTTTGTGATTTATGTAAATACCAGTGATTTCATAGTTTCACATACTTTCAGTAATGCCTATTTTTGTTTAAAACCCTAATACAATCGTTTTGAGTTCTGAAACTAAATGCGTTTTATTTTTTCCATACTACCTAAATCCATTTAGGCAGTGGCCACTTTGCCCTACCTAGTGGCCTAAAGTGGCCACTTTGACAGCTTTTGGTAAAGTCAAAATTTTGTACAAATAATTTTAAAAATCAAGTTGTTTTTATTTTTGAATCAGGCCTAAGTAACCATACTAAATGTTGAAGGTATTTATAAAATGTTTCAAGAAAGTTTATAGGTGGAAAAAAATAGATGTTCCTTAGGGTGGCCACTATGCCCACCCCCCCCCCCCCCCCCCCCCCAATTATTGTTTCATATTTTCCAAGTTATGCCGTTTTTTATGTCAATAAAAAATAATGGCGTATTCTAAAATAAGAGAAACATATAGTCGAAGTTTCTTTTGATTGAAATAGCAGCATCCATGTAAATCGAATACGGACGGAGAATGTCGATCTTTTTACAGTTAATTCAACTTCAAAATCATATTCCACGAGGAAATAACTTGATTATCCAAATCATTGTAAAATTATACAATTTCCAAAAGGAGCTATAAGTTTTGTCAAGTTAAATTAACTATTTTGCCCAATGGGCGCCAACTCCAAAAGGCTTAATTAAGTATCTGACTAAATAGCAAAATTACTAAACAATTGAATTGTATATAATTTTGTTTTCTGCATTAAAAGAAATAAAAAAATGTTTTTCGATAATATAAGTAAAATACGAAACTGTTTATTTAATGAATAAATCCTGAATGAAATTTTAATAAGTTACAAATTAATTTTGGAAGGAATATTAATTTTCATATAACGTAGTTTATCGGAGAGATTGATTTTAAAGTAGATCTTCAGTAGAATTTAACAACAACATAAAAACAATGCATTGGTATTCCATAAATTTATCATTATAAATCGCCATTTTAAATATTTAATTCTCCCCCTACCGAAAATAATGACGTCTGCACTGCGGCTAAGGAAATAAGGAGCGATTTAAATGCACCCTAGGGGTCAGGTTCGAGTTCACGTACGGAAACTTAGCAGAAACTTTGTTAAATCAGCTTTGACTCTTCCTTTCTCCGGGTCGCATACCGCCTAAGTAAATCAAGTTCCTGGCCCAAGCCTTGAGCCTTGGTTGAGCTCATACGATGACATCACATGAACTGTTAGTCAAGGAACTGTTTCGTACGTCCTAAAAAAATTTTGATAGATTTTTTTCTCAGATAGAGAGATAGATAGATTGATAGATTTCTTATCATTTTGAGACAGTTAATAAGCTATTGATTTTTTTTAAACTGCAGCAGATTATCGGTAGGAAATAACTTTATACCAATCTTCCAAAATATATAAAAACCAAGCATTCAATAAATTCAACAGCTAGCTTGAAAAAAATGAAATTTCAGATTTCTTGGACTTACACTTTTAGAGATATAAATTTTTGAAGAAGTAAAAAAAAAGAAAAAAGGAGCATTTTTAAAACAGTTTTTGGTCTATATCTCAAATTCTATTTGAATTATAAAGTTCAAACAGATGTCATATTTTACATTACTCTCTGCGTTTCCTTTTGATATATGAATTAAATAGTGTCCCCATTGATTTTGTAAATAAATTAGTGGGCTGTTTACGAACTTTAATTTTTTTTTTTTTATATCTGCCTGAAAAGTCATTAATAATTTCGTCAGAGCATTCCCGTCGGACCCCGACGCCCGATATCGTCTGTGGCTCATCCCAGCAGTCGGACCCCTGGGACCGATATCGTTCAATTCATGTTACCCCTAATATATGGTACGCCGCCGCACCTAACATGTTAAATAATCAAGACTCTATTTTGTGAAAACAAATCTTATTCTTTTAACGGAACAAGAAGAGGGGTACAATGACATGGTAGAAAGATGTTTACCTAGAACCTAATATCCTGAGGTCAGCGTATGAAGGGACCTTGGTGGGCCGCGGGCCACTTTCCAGCTAATGATCGATGCCGATAATGTAACCACTTCTCCTCGCTCTCTGTTTCAATGCCTATTAGATTTTATATTCCTTTGCTCGCTTAGATTAAGCAATTAATTTTTTGAAAATAATGAGAATTAGAATAATTTTTATATGAAAAAAAACATTTAAAAAATTTCATTAGACATAATAAAAGTCGTGTTCCCCTCACGATTAAAAAAAAAAAAATGACTTACATTTTACATAACTTTTGATTCGTGTGAGCTGCATATCTAATAAAGAACGCAATCATTGCAAAATTAAAAAAAATAATTGAGTTTTTCTGTTACTTTTTGAATAGTTGGGTTTTAACAGATACACATAAATAATTTTGACTTTCTTTCGATTTTTACTTTCACTTACCTATATATGAAATATATAGTAAGTGAAAGTATTGCGATCGTGAAAATTTTCGACTTCCGGTTTTCAACGGAAATACACGTTTTGGGGTCCCCTGAGTCAAAATAACCAAGTCCTGCGAAATGGTCTGTGTGTGTGTCTGTGTGACTGTGTGTCTGTGTGTGTGTGTGTGAACAGATTAGCTCAAAAACTATAAACCGTGCGAACCTGAAATTGGGTATTTAGAGTATGTATATGCCCGCGATGTGACAGCAAAAATTTCATCAAATTTGCTCAAAGGGAGGGGGTACTTTATTTAATAACTTTTAAGTTTTCTTCGATTTTCTCAAAAACGGCTCTAAAGATTTTGATTAAACTGAGTATTTGATCTATTTATATGCCCGAGATATGACTGTAAAAGTTTCATCAAAATTGATCAACCGGAGGGGGGACTTTACTTAATAAATTTTGTATCATTTTCACGTGTTTTTTTTTTATTTACTCAAAAATGGTTTTAACGATTTTGATCAAACTTGGTATTTGATGTATTTATATGCCCGAGATATGACTGTAAAAATTTCATCAAAATTGATCAACAGGAGGGGGGACTTAATAAATGTTGTCCAATTTTTACCTTTTTGATCGATTATCTCAAAAACGGCTTTAACGATTTTTATCAAATTCGTTTTGTTTAATGAAAATTAGTTGTTCTTTAATATCAGGTAAGCTTTATCATTATTAAAATGTTCTGAGGGGGCTTAAATGGGGAAGGGGCTTTTTTTGTTTTTCTATAAAGTACCTTTGTTTTAGTTTATATTGAGAAATTAACTGTCTCTCATCACGCCTAAAAATAAGAAATGGCTAAATATGATATATAAAGAAAATCAAGTAAACATATACAGGAGAAAAATAGAAAAATATTCCGTCAACTCATAAAACACCTTGAGCTCACGCATGCGCCGTACGCCTTTATAGACAAACCAATGCGTTAAAATTAAAGCTGTTCTGTTCATTTGAGAAGTGGCAATTAACAAAATGCATTAATTTCTAATCTAAGTAAGTTGGTAAGTGAAAGTTGTGTGTTGCGCGCACGCACCAGATTCTTTTAATTTTACATCATACTTGATTGAGCGACATCATCTAAACTTATTTGTAAAAAAAAATTATTATTTGTGAGAGAGATTAATTATTAGGTAATCGTTTGAGGTTCTAAAAGGTGCTTGTCCCCTCATACTTTGTGCGGACTCTCCAGATCTGGACTCTTCCCATTAATATATATTTATGACCAACATATTATGATGGTTCAAATTTTTTGCTGCACTTATAATTGTTTATTTTTCCCGTACTACAAGGAAGTAAATGATCAGCGGTCGTGAAGGTAGGTTATTTGACCGTAAACATGTTTAGCCGACAGGTTTTCCCCTTAGTATCTCATTTAAAAGTATCCACTTCTTAGATGCTGGGCTTACTCCAGGAGGTCTCTAGAGGCCTAAGCCAGATTCTAACTCAAGTCCTTGAGGACAGCAGGTCAATACCTTAACATTGACCTATCCCGATCCCAAATCTCATTTAATAATTTTAAAAATCTTTTTTAAAATAAATTGTTGTTTAACTTAGTAAATAAAATTTAGTAATTCCATTTAATTAGTTAAATACTTATTGTAATTATTTAAGAGTTACATATGTTTACATTCGAGAGATTCTTTATTGCCGTAACATTGCGGACATTCAATTTTTTTTTTGTTATAGCTCGATTTTCTTATTACTCTATGATAATTATTTTATTATTACTAAAAAAAAATATGTATATTATTACATGTTTATCTTATAATTTACAATATAAAAAATCTAAGACTAAATTATTTCCGAAAGTATAAAGCATTGATTACTCAATATTTTTAATTATTTACCAAGAGAAATATTAATTGTGATAATTTAAGTAATTATTTCGTGAGTTCTGCCAGGTGGGGGGGTCACATGGGTCATGCATACATGCCTTTCCCTATATATTTTTGGTATTTATATGTTTTAGTATTTTTAAAGGAATAATACAATTATACAGCTACTATACGCTATGATGATATGGCATGAATGACAAAGCTTACCTGATATTAAAGAACACCTAATTTTCATTAAACATGGCGTATTTGATCAAAATCATTAAATCAGTTTTTGAAATAATCAAAAAAAAGGCAACAATTGGAAAAAAGTTATGAAATATATTGCCACCTCCGTTTGACCAATTTTGATGAAATGTTGGCTGTCACATATTTGGCATATACATACATCAAATACCCAGTTTGATCAAAATCGTTAAGCCGTTTTTGAGTAAATAAAAAAAAAAAAAACACTAAAATGATACAAAATTTATTAAGTAAAATGCCCCATCCGGTTGATCAATTTTGATGAAAATTTGCAGTCATATCTCATATCGGAGCATATTAATACATCAAATACTCAGTTTAATCGAAATCGTTAGAGCTGTTTTTGAGAAAATCGAAAAAAACGTAAAAAGTTATTAAATAAGGTACCCCCTCTCTTTGACTAATTTTGATGAAATTTTTGTCATATCGCGGGCATATACATACAATAAATACCCAATTTCAGGTTCGCACGGTTTACAGTTTTTGAGTTAGTCTGTTCACACACAGACCATTTCGCGGGACTTGGTCATTTGGACTCAGGGGCTCCCAAAACGTATATTTCCGTTGAAAGTCGAAACTTTTCACGATCGCAATACTTTCCCTTACTATATATTTCATATATAGGTAAGTAAAAGTAAAAAGTAATGCGCTTATTTTAGTTTTCCTTGTTTTATTTATTTTAGACATGTTTATAATACTTGGACAGGTAAAATATAGGACTCCCACAGTAGCATGTGACGTTAAATAAACAATCATCTCTGAATTTTTAACACGTTAGGTGCGGCGGCGTATTATAGGGGTATCTTAATTGAACGGTATCGGTCCCCCGGGTCCGGCTGCTGGGATGAGCCACAGACGATATCGGGCGTCGGGGTCCGATGGGAATGCTCTGACGAAAGCGTTATTTTTTTACTGAAAAGTGAATTGAATGAGCGTCTCGGGGGCATTATCTCTTGGTAAGGATTGAAACTAGACATAATAGGCGCAGGACAGGCACCAATACGGGATTTACGCCATACTTTATCGAAAATAGCATTTAACTGCTGAAATTTTGAATTACCATCCATATTGATAATTTTTTCAATGTTAACGATTTGTTGGAGTCTTTTACTGATTTACAACCACTCAGTCCATGATAAAATAAAATTTCTTTTTAAAGAATTGAATTTATATAAAATAATTAAAGCAAACATCAGTAAGTTTATTTATAATTACAGACTAAGTAAGAAGTATTAAAAAAAATATTGTTTTCTTTCTCATATTTGTGCAGTAACTAGCTAGGGTGCCCGGCTTCGCTCCGGTAGTTCTGTAATAGTTTTAATAACAGAAAAACTTCAAAATTAAAGGAATATAAAACGAAATTAGCATCTTCTTGAAATTTCGGGTTTAACTTGGTATTAATAGTAAGATCGAGATCTGCAGAGTCCCCCCAAATAAGAAACCCTAAATACTTTTTGGGGGGTTGAAAATGGTAAATGAAAAATTGGCTGCAAATTTGTCGAGATATGCAACGCAAATCTCGAATCTAACTACTACTAAAAAGCCAATACAAAAAATGGATGAAGGCACAATTTTTTACCATATTTCTTTTTATCCTGAACTATGAGGGGTGATAGATAATATCTTATTGAAAAAATGCTGAAATTGGAATTAGTCATTTGGTCAACTGGAAGGTTCATATAAATAGTAATCAAACTAACTTATTTTTCATTACTATACCAAGAACACTTTAAACTTTTTGTTTCGATTTATATTCAGTCAAGTAACCTCTTTTTTTTATTCAGTCGAGTTATCTCTTTTTTTTATTTATGGTCTTTGGTTGAATAATTAAGTTATAATTTTTAAACTATTTTATTAGAAGATAAAAGATTCGACCACGATTCGATTCCCGGCCGTGGTCGAATCTTTTACCTTTTTTCATGTTTGTTTTAATTCGCTCTCTGTACTCTGAAGAAATTTTCACTCATATTTCATTAAATATACTTATCTGTTATATATTGGTAATGTGTTGATAAATTAGTCTTTTTATGCTAAAATTACTTTTTTAAGGAATCCAGTTGATTTTCTAATTCATTGGTTTTCAGTTGATTTTTTATTTCATTGATTTTCTAATTCATTGATTGATTGATTTTCAGAGATATAAAATAATTATTTTATTTTAAAACGCAAAGGAGAAAGTAATTATATTAGCTTAATTTTTTGTAATTTAAAAATAACAGCTGAAGAAATATATAACCATTTTGAACTGATGAATGAAGAATAAATATTGAGTGAAAGCGCTTCTTGGTAGTCTGCAGCTCGAACTAAATTTTCATTCATTAACCCAAACAGGTAGGCTAATTACATTGTGCGAGAGGCCTAAAATTCCGTTCCTTTTCTCTTCAATTTTACATGCCAAAGATAAAAACTGAAACCTATAGAGCTATACGATGACATAACATTCTAGGTCGTACGTTGAGTCGTTTTTGAGCCTTTTCGGCACGCGCATTGTACACTTTGCTTTATAATATAGATTGATGATTAAAGAATGTCAAAGAAATTAAATAGAACTACATAGTATAAAATCAAACACATAAAATTAAAGATAACCATAAAGGTAGCCGTTGCAATATTATCGGACGCGGAAGGGTGATGCCGTCCAGTAGTCCTGTTTTATTTCTCAGGGCCTTCAGAATCCGATTCTAAAAAACAACAGAATTTCAGCTGTTAGCAACAGTTTCTGTACTAAAATGCAATAATCTCATTAAAAATCGAATGTCGTTCGGCCTTTCGGACATTTTCATGTGAAAATCGGCTGTTAAGAGGGGAATGTAAGACATCGGACGCCGGGGACCACCTAAAATGTTAAGTAACTGCTTTTCTCCTCAGCAGTGCAATATGATGCACATTAAAATGTTTCTATCTGCCATTGAATTTATTATTCTATTTGTATTCTTATTATTGTACGAAAAACCTGTATCTCCATCTATTTGTTAAATTTTTTATAGTTTTATTTTTATTTAATTGATCGTAGTGTTTAGGAATAGTTAGTTTGGCTTGCTAGCGGGCAAGACCATAATAGGGATCGGCTGTGATGACCAAGCATAACAAAGGTCATTGTTCCAAGGGAAAGAGAACTCTGCCGGCAGTGGCGGAGGTTTCTCGGCCTTCCTTGGTCGGAGGACGGCAAGAAGTGAAGCAGCATTGCAGGCCGCATACCGGCTAATTCAATCAGTACCGAGGATGTCCTGCCGCTTAAGGACAAGCCCAGGGGTAGACTGATCTTATCGCAGCTCAGCCGTGTAGGGCGCAATTAGAACCGGCAAGGTGACGGGTATTAGGAAGTTATTGTAGATGCTTCATACGAACCTTATAAATAGGGTAGCAACAGAATACACTGTTTCCATAGTAACAAAAAGAAAGTTTTCATAATAACTAAATAGAGACATAAAATCAGACGCAACTTTTTTATTTATTGCGTTGCCATACTTTCACAAATAAAAATTAAAGCTATTTTAATTTGCGTTGCCATACTGTCACAAATAAAAAATAAAGCTATTTTATTGTTATTTAGAGAGTTAATACATAGAAAAGCACGAATTATTTAAAGCAGTTTTTTTTTTTTGGTTAGAAAAACGTGAGTTAGAAGATAATCTTTATTAATTATATTTTACTTTCCAAAATTTTGTTCCTAGTTTTTGAATGAAATATAAGGCGGTTTTAGTGGATGAGAATCGTTAACAGGAGACATAACTTTGATAAAGTCTTAATATCCGTTCTATCGATTCCCCTTCACGATATTCTAATGTAATTAACATAAGGTGCCCCACTACTCAGTGGAGAAGGCATGGGTTCAAAAAATAAGTAATGAGGAAATGAGGAAAAAAAAATGAATAACCTCTTAACAACAAAAACCAATTGGTCTTTAATTCAAATTAATTAATGTAAATTTTTTTACAGATAATTGCTGACGCTCAAGGGCGCCAAGTTACTTATGCTCGGAAATATTTACAAAAAGTGTTAAAAAAAAAAAAAAGTAAATTAAAAACCCCTATGTTTTCAAAGGTGAAGGTAAAAAGAGCTAATCAATGTTTTCTATTTAATTTTAAAAAATAGTGGACTTAAGTCCAACAATTAGTTGAACCTGTCTTATAAGTAAACTGCAGTGGATATATAAAGTTACAGTAAATGGTTAATTTGAAAAAAAAAACTTCCGATCATTTATTATAATAACTTTAAGGGTCATTCGAAGAACTGAAAAAATACTGAAATGAAAGTGTTGTAGTTTTTCCATTCTATATTCATGTAATGCATATATCAACGGCCGGCAAGAATAATGACAAGTTGAATTAGTCAACATTAAAAATTAATCAAACAAAAATATAAATTTTGATCGATATAATTTTTAGATTGCTAATATAATCAAGAAACTTTCGTTGCTTAAAATGTACGATAGTTGTCGGGTAAATGTATAATAATTCCACCTAAATGTGTCTATAGAGGATCTATATAGTCATATTTTGGTGGCTTTTCCATCATAGACATATAGTCCTACGTAATATAAAGCAGACTGCAGCTACAGTTTATTTTTGTTAACAATGTTGCTTGGCACTATTTTGCAACGACCCCTTCAATTCAGCTATGTTGGCGCATAAATCGAAAAAACTAAAATTTCTAAATTTAAACTAAACTTGTTGAGTCACTATTTTAACCGACAGTTGATATGTTGTTGTGGAAAATTGTCTACTTATCTAAATTTTCATTTTTTTTTTCTTTCATTGTAAAATATTCAATGTTTGAAAATCACAACAAAATAAAAACAAGAAACAGCTAGACGACTTTAAGAAACTAATGCTTGTAATGAAATTATAGTAACATCATATTAATAAATTATAATAAATATATTCATTATAACCCGATTGAATTTCTTCCATTGTTCAGCTATGATTTTAATTTTCGTTTGAATAATTCATAGCAATTTTACCTTTGTCATATTTCTACATCATCCAATATTGCACCATATTATATTAAATATAATATATCGACCAATTTAAACTTATTTTGTGATAAATATTTTCTGAGGTGAAATCAAGAATTCAGAAAATGAATCTTTAATAAAGCGAATACTAGGGGAAAAAGATATGACTTTTAAAATCCAAAAGAACCCTCATAATTTGAGGTTTAATCTAGATTGACGATCCACCAATTACATGTTACATACATGTAGACATGATTTCCGAAGAGTTGGGTAAGCGTGATCGAAATTACATATATTGCGTAAGAAAAAATGAGATCACGAGAAACATAGTTTCTAGTGAACCCAGACATTTAGGAGAAAGGTTATTCTGCAAAATCCATCTGAACAAATGTAATAACAGGCCCACACGATCAAAATGGGGCGGCATCAGCTAGTGATGCTCCATTTATAAAGATCAAAATGTTTTGCATCACCTATCCTCTCCATAATAGTTGTGATAGTAAACGCGGCTTTTGATCTCAGCAGCATAGCATTAAGGATTCATAAAGCTATGCTCATAGATGAGGTTCAAGATTAAGATTTCAGACTAGGAACAAGAACAAGACGGGATGGTTGGAAGGCCAAGATGTCTAAAGGGGCCCATAGACGACCAACTTGGTTGCCCACAGACGTTCAACTTGTTGTTGCCAACTTCATTTGCCGATCAGTTCTATTGCCTTCTTGGCAAAAAATGAGGCAGAAAATCACGATCCCATGTTTTATTTTACAATTCTAAACGAATTGTGTGAGGATGGTGAGGGAGTGTTTTTTTTTTTTTTTTTCAAAAAGAAAGAAAAGAAAATTGTGGTCAAAGGAGTGGTACTTACAACGCCCTGAGTTTTCTCATTCAAATTGATCAAGTGAACCTCGCTTCTCGGCCTGCAGATTTAAAAAAAAATATTGTGTTTGCCTGAGATTTCGCTTTTCCAAGCCTTTTCTTTTCCATCAAGTTACCTTTTGTTTTTAATAGCCTGGCGCTAAATAAAATGGATTGTTTGGAGGAATTATTATTATTATAATTTTTCTTTTTCCTTTTTTTATCTGTCAGCTATACTTTTCTTGTCAATTTTGTTTATTGGCTATTTTCGTTTAATATTTCTCTTTTTTTTTCCCTTTATCTATAAGTTTTTGGCTGGCTTGGGTTTCGGATCGTTTCTTGGGAATTTCCTTCACAAGCCGAAATGTTCCGCACGTTAATTTAGAACCCACCCTTCTCCACTGAGCTTACCGGCAAATATAGTTATCGGGAATTTCTTCGGGATTTCTACCAAACGGCAGTTCACTTCTGATTTTGTAAACCGCGTTGACATAGATTCCCCACAGACGCTTCACCAACATGAGGCTCCGCCTAGCGAAAATCAAAACGATTTGATCTCACACCAACCGTCGGACCAACCGTTTACTACAACCGCCAACCTGCCCACAGACATGGCAAGTTGCCAACAAGGCTGACAACCAAGTTGGTCGTCTGTGGGCCCCTTAAGATAGATTTTTGGGCCAGGCAATATGGTGGCTCCGTTTTGTTTTGCACTTGAATCATGCAGATCGTGTTGTGAATGCTCAGATATAACCAAGAGAAACTCTAAAGTCCATAGTAACACTACTGGATATGCATTAAGTTTAGGACTAAACTTTATCCTTGTTGAAGATAATGCTCGCCCGCACAGGTCAAGTGTCATCCAAAGAGAACCTTTTGAGCAAGTAGGGATATGCTTCACAGGGCTGTCCAGCGTCGACCAAATGTGCATTTCATTGGAAATGAAGGAAGCTATTGTGGAAGAATGGAGGAACTTGAACCTAAAGGTGCCGAGAATCATTTGATTGTGGACTAGCCAAAAAGCAAACACGCCTTAATTAGAACAAGAGATGATAAATACTGACTGATAATTTGTAAAAGTTAAAGAAGTATTTTTTTTTTCCTTTTTAAAACTTTTAAAAGAAATTGCCCATGTTTGTAGAATATGAAAAAGAAATTCATTTATAAAAATAATATTTTTGAGAATGTTATGTGCCATAATCGCTTGGCTGACAGAACCATTTTCAGTATGAGCTTATTACATTGTATTAAAGAAGGATTGCGATATAAACTACCAGAAGTGTTATATGTAGGGCATAGTAATTACCTAATTGCATTATTTTTTATTTTATTTTTTCTGTAGAAAGATCTATAGAAAAAATAATATAAGTAAACCTCAGAAAAAAAATAAAAGATAGTATGAAAAGAACATTTGGATATTAAAAACAAAAATTGTATCAGCTTCTTAACTTTTGAGCTTGTAAAATTAATATAGGAATCAAATAAATAAGTACTCAATGGTATTGTTTAGAGAATGTATGGAGGAGCAGGGTGTGAACAAATTGATGATATATGGTGGCTTCTTGGTCTTGAATGTTCGGAAATGATAAACACCTAGGAAGTATTGCCGTCGGAAAACTGGGTAGAGCCACTTCAACTCAGCATACCAACTGGAGACGTGGGACCGCCTAGGGACACCGAAGGTGAATATAATGAAGCAATTCGTTATTCTCTTCATCCTCATCTCATGCAAACCAGACAGTCTCCTATATATAAGGCAGCCATAGTCAAAATGGGGGAATATGAGGGAGCAGTCTAGGAGCTGATGGGATGTTGAGGACATGCAATCATGTGATCTAAGGAACTGTTTTAGGATGACAGTGGATTTTCTGGTGATTCCGGAAATATGGTTGCCCCACGACAAGTGCTGGTCAAAGATCACTCCAAGGTTTCTGACGTAGGAGTGGAAATGAATAGGTTGCCATTTGAGGTAGAGTAAGGGGTGGTAAGACAGGGAATTAAGAAGATGCGTAGAGCCGATTAGGATGATCTTGGTTTTTTCTCCATTCAGTCTTAATTCATTTTTCTCTGCCCAGGCATTGATGCTATCTATTCTAATTGCATATATCTAATTGCATTATTCGTATAAAAATACAAAAAAATTGAAGTAGACAAAACATTTGAGGGGGGTCAAGACTTTTGTGCTCCCCCTGGATACGTCCCTGAGTGTATCAGGTTGTTCAACTCGCCATTCAACAGTAAAGCTAAGAGTGATCTATTGTCGATGAGGTCGCCAATGTCCCCAACCAGGTTCTGAGGGATTACCAATTCCGAAAAAGTAATTTTCTCAAGCGCTGAATCGTCCACTAAATGAGGTGAAAGAGGTGTGTTTTCGTAAGCTCTAGACGAAAAAAAAAATCCGTTTATTTAATAATTATATAACATTAATACTCGGGCTGGATTTCTAAAATTAATTTTGACAATATATATACAAAAATAAAATAGAATGTAATAATAAAGATATATTAACAGATCTACATTTATCTGTTAATTATAAATTAGCAATCAATAAATCGAAATGGGATTGTTTCATCTTAGAGTTCCGAGAATAAAACGTAAACGTTGGCTTTCTGAAGTCACCAACCGAATAAAGATCTCCATCAAGGAGAACAATAAAAATTATAGATTGCATTGTATGATCAATAATTATTGCTAAAAATGGATGAGTGATAAGAATTTTAAACAATAAATACTACCTGATTCAAATAGAAGTAAGAAAATTATTTCTTGTTATCAATCATTGACGTCTGTGAGCATTAATGTGTAGCGTAGTTTATGGTTAGGGACATTTTAATATTCCATATTAATTGCAAGATCGATTATAAGAGGTAAATATTTTAACGATTCACAATAGCGAAATCTTTCTTTATCAAACTGCCAGGCTACATTAAAATTAAAGTGATTTGAATACTTAATAATAAATATTGTATTAAAAAAAAATCATAAATATCGATACAATAGATGAGATATATTATATAATATTCTATAATTATAAATTTCAATATGTTTTTGTAAAAACTTTTATAATTATTACAGAAGAATCCAGTTAAAATGTAATTTTTATCTGAACACAATTCTGAAGTAATTGGTCTTTTTGCATGATTTAAATAATTGGAAAATAAAAGTTTTCCAAATCAAAACTCTCTCAAACCCAGGGAATCCCAAACCTAGACATTTTGCGGTTTACGAAGGTCTTCAGAATCGAAAATTAATAGTAGAAAAACAATAATTTCAGCTCAACCAATCAAATCGAATTAATAAGAGATAAACATATTGATAAGTAAAGAGAATTCACACATTGTATTCGTTGACAAAGATTTGGTTTGTGTTTGTACTTTATGGTTAAAGGTGAATACTCTAAAACACTCCGAACTTCAGTGATGATCGGTGGTGCTCTAAAACAATCCAAGGCTATTTATGATTAAAAAATGGGGTTATATGTGGGTACTGAAAATTGCATAAGAAAGTTGTCTACACTTTTTAGGGGGGAGGGCTATAAAAGTGATAATGATTGATGAAATTTAATCATAAATAAACCAAATATTTCATGTCATGGGTGACAGAGAAAGTGATGAATACATACAAATTGCTCAAAGTTATAGACAATGAATTGTGTCTCCCACACCAGCATTCTATCTCATAAGATTCAGCTCTCGTGTCACGTTTTAAACCATTATTAATGACTTAGTATGATTTGATGAATTGGTAGTGAGAAACTCGGTTTTATTGTTATATTTTCCAGCTTAAATAAATAAAGTGGTTTATATCCCTTAATTAGAGGAAGATTCCGAAATAGATAGGAACTTTTCTATACAATAGTTCATAGTTCCCCAAAACTAATATGTGTAAGTATAATTATCCTAAAAAGCAAATGACCAGTGAAAGCCCCGAAAAAAAATTATTAGTGGACTAAATTTACGCATCTAAATAATTATTACAAAACTTGTTATATAGAAGACTTTATATAAATTGTTCATTCCTCATTTTTTCATTCGGGAATTCAATGGACATTATTTTGTGGAAATAATAGATGAACGGTGATAATGAGAGTTATTTATCATTTTATTATTATTTGAAAAATATCCTTTATTTGTAACGGCATGATTCAACAATGTTTACGAACGATTATAAATCTTCATCATCTAAGTTATTACTAGCTAGCAATTGGATGAGTAAACATAGGCATACCACTTTTATAAAGGACTAATATCAAATTAAATAAGTATGTGTGGAAAGATTAACTGTAACAAGTTTTTTTTAAGTTGAAACGTTGAATAATACTTAAAATAACTTTCTTCGTTACGAGTTGCTTATGATCTCATCCTCGTAGGTTGCATGACTGATTCGAAAACTCGAATATAGACCAGTTTGTGAAAATGCTATGCGAACTACTTATTAAAAAAAGATATAAGTAGTAGTTCCGTCGGTTAAGTTTTAAAACTACATTCACCTATCGTTACAACTTTCACAGGAGATAGTTAATAACAAGGAAATGTGCGGGTATCCTGCATCAATTAACCAGCGGCCCTCTGGTGTTCCGCAACTTCTTGCGCTGCCCTGAAGAAGGTCCAAACTTCCCTGCGCTGTAAATGATATATAGTGATGAGATGAATGAGCCGTCATTTCCACTCGCCAGCTTAACTCCTCTCGAGTTAGCTTTAAGTTAAAGTGTTCTGTCTCCAGCAGCGCTCTGCTTTTAATGCATAACTGAATAAAAAAAATAGTGAACAGATGAACTTATTAGATTCTTTTTTTTCTTAAAGTGAATATTCTTTTTCTATTTATGAGCTAAGCCTCTCCTTTATCAGTGAGATTAAACAATCCTATATACAAAGGAGCTCTCTATGCGTTAAAAATTAATTTTTGCCCACTATATTTCTTCACTTTATTTTAAATAAAATAGTTTCTTTGGTGCAGCTCCATCCTTAAAAGTAATTATTACATGAAAGAAAAAAAAATAATTATCTTATTATTTCTTATTTCAGTGGAAAAAATAAATGAAAAAAAACAAAACTAGAAGTATATTTTCGGATTTTGTCTAAATTAAGGTTTAAAAAAATATTCATTGTTCAAAAGTGTAACAAGTAAAATATTGATCCATCAAATTTCATTATTACAATTTAGTACCATACACCCTCTACTACTCTAAAAAATCAGCACCAACTATTTCCAATAAAAGAATTTATGTCATAGGTGAAAAAAATATCCATTAAATTCCAGACCAATATAATTTCGCTATAGGGGGAATAAAAATTAAAAAAAAAAACGCAACCAAATTTATAAATATTTACAGAATTTTATTTTTTATATATAAAGAAAAGAAATGAGGTGTTCTCATGATTCTAAATAAACCAGAGTAGCGAATGATGACTCGACTATTATAATTTCGATAGCAAAAGAGCAAAAAGACAATAATTCAAGCAATATGTTAATGATACAATACTTGTGATATTTGAAATAATATTGACGTGTTAAGAATCTTTTGCGTATTTTAACTATTGGTAAATAATGTAATTAACACATATTAAACACTCTTCAATCACTATCTCCTTCCTTGAATGTTTTCAATTCTTGTTGTGCTAATAAATAGAGTGTTTAATATGTGTTAATTACGTTATGTACCAATAGTTAAAATACGCCAAAGATTCTTATTATTATTCTTATCATTATTCGTATTATTGCTTTCAAATAACAACAATGTGATGAACTATTTATATGTAACATTGTTTTGTTATATAAGTAACGTTGGCAATAATCATTACTCTTCACCTTCTAGGAGGAGGAATACGAGTAGGTTTAGCCTCTGACGAGGCTGGCGGTTTCTCACTGGTCTAGTCGGGGCAGGTTGATTATCAGGATCTTCTGAGTGTGTCCCATGGTTCACTGGAGTATCGTCCGTGTGGGTATTGTTGCACTTGTGGTAGCTTTTGGTTCAGGAGCCATCACCTCTGGAGACAAGAAGGGTCTGAGCTGTGTTTTTTCTCCCCAGACTCTCCCAATCTCCATGGACACGGTTACACATTGATTTTTTAGGCCCAGCCAGAGATGACTTTTTTTCATTGCTAATAATGGACATTCGGAATGGATAGAATGTTTCCGTACGTCAACAGAGGTAGAGATTGAAAAACTTTAGAAATTGAAATTCTGGAATGTTTTGCAAGATTTGGGGTTCCGAAGTCAATTACTTCAGATGGAGCCTCTGCTTTCACTAGCAAGGGTTTTACTGATTTTTTATTTTATGGTATAAATCTTCTTGTAGTGGGTATATCATCCACAAACGAAAGACAACATTGAGTCGGCTGTTAAAATAATTAAAAATTGCATTAAAAACGTGATACTGGCTGGGGCAAATCATTGGTTAGAGCTATTAATGATTATCTTTTCTTAAATAAAGCTAGTATACATTCTACCACGTTAGAAACTCCGGCTAAGCTGCTGTTAGGTCGTGAGAGCGTCAAGTAAAAAATTTCCCAGGACACAGTAGCCTATCCTTTTCAACGACGAGATCCAGTGATCGTCAGAGATTATCGGGGTAAAACAAAATGGGCAAGAGAGCTAATACAGGAAAAACTAGGGTGTCAAACTTATCAAAATTATGAAAAATGAGAATTTAAGCTGGAACGACATGCAAATCAAATGATGCCCCTCCGCAACTGCAAAGAAGAGGTTAATGATGATAACGTAGTTGAGGAAATGGGCGATTTAAGTCTTACATATGAAGATAAGACTAGAGCAAAATGACAAACCAAATCTCGATAGCCACAAAGAAGAAACCCCGAATAAGGATATAAATGCCATTTCATTTTCCTCCAATACACCAGAAAAACCGGACACGACCCCTAGCCGTCCAAAGAGTATAATTAAACTCCCATGTAAATATTTTCCCTCTAATAAGCAAACAATCTTTTACTTTTACTGTCCACCTTTTACTTCTTTACAAGGTTATATTTGCTTTTTTTTTATTAATATTTTTACTTGATATATATATATATATATATATATATAGTGTTTTTTTTTGTTTTGTTTTTTGTTGTTGTTTTTCCCCTTGTAATTCTGTTTAAGTTATGCTGAAGAGAATGTTGTATATTATAGGCACTGGTTTAGATCTTATTGATAGTATGTTCACAGTTTTTATAAAATTGCATGTATTTAAATAATAAAGTGTTCATAAGTATGGCTAATTAATAAATTTACTCAAGATATAACGGTAAATAATGTAATTAACACATATTAATCAGTCTATTTATTAGCTCAACAAGAATTACTAACAGTAATAAAAAGGTTATCCATGAACTAACTATCTCTAATTATGTTTTTAATGTTTTTTTTTTTTTTTAAAGTAATGTAACCAATACTCATTTGAATTAAAAATCAAGAATTTATTCAAGCGCTGGGAACGTGATTATTAAAAAAATTCAAGCTTCATTAGTGTAATATATACTATGAACGATTTATTTCAATTGAATCAATTACTATTAAAATAAACATTGCAATTATTAAGTGATTTTGTAGACAGTTATGTAATGAGTATTGGAAAACAAACTTTTTTAAAAATTTAGTTTTAATGCGAGATTCGGGAGTGGATTCAGCACAAAATTTGGGGAGGTGACCTTGCCTAAGAGCACTTTTATTTTTAATGTTATACTTCGTTATTTCCTTATCTCAGAACGGACTGCGATATAAACACCAAAATTGTTACATTTAGGGTGTAGTAGCTCTTTAATCGCATTAATTTAAAAAATAAAAATAAATAAATAGATAGTCAATATATTTGAAAGGGGGTCATGACCCCAGGGTCCGCCCCTGAGTGCATGCCTAATGTTAAGTTGAAAGGTCGCGGGTTCACGGGTTGGCCCTAAGAGTTTTTAAAGGGAGTAACGAATCCTTGGCCATGTCGTCCCTCGGATAGGACGTAAAATGGAGGTCCTGAAGTAGCATAAAGTGAGGTTAAACAAACAATAGAGTGTTAAGTTGTTGGAGATATTCGGAATCAAACGTATGATTATTTGCTGATCCTGAATTTACCAGATATATCCATTCAGAGTTAGAAAGTTAGAAAACAGTAAAATAAAATTTCAATTATTAAAAAACTTTTATCCCGACTTCTAGGACATCCAAACAAGACGCCAAAAATCGAGGAGTCACGTCTAATACGTTTCGACGAAGTGTCACCAAACATTATTCATCGCAATAGGAGATCCAATGGCCGTAACCTACTAATCAGGACGCAGAAGTAACTCTTAACTGAGTATAGAAATAATTAGTAATGAATCCCAGGATGGCAACATACCTTTTTTTTTTTGCTTTCATTGGTTTTCGTCAGAAAACCAACATTCGTATGTAAAATATAAATAATTCCCTAAATTATACACATTTTTATTAAATCGATAAAAATCGAATTGTTTCATTTTCGAAATCAACTCCATAAGAAAGATCATTACGATTGTCAATTGTTCATAAACTCCTTCCGTAGTAAAATCCTGACTGAGCTCCCGCTGCGGAAAAGGGCCAGTTCGAGTTCGCCTGGTCAAGGTCAGGAGTCCGAGACCGGTTGCTAAGAAAAATAAAAAACTATCAGGGAAGACATCTTATAATTCTTATAATGTATTTCCTTGCAAAATCGGGAACCGCAAATTAGAAAAACAAATTTAATTTAGATGTAAAATTTAAAACATAAATTTACTTGAAATATACAGGGACCATTTTTTCAGCATTTATTTATCAATAAACAAATTAAATTTTTCAATAATCTATCATCAATATTCATTTATTCCTTATTCCTGTGATCAAAGTTCTATAAATCAGTCTCAGGATCCCATCCTTAGGAATATTCTAGATTATTACTAAGTTTGATTTAAACATTTAATCAGTTAACTTAAACCTTCAAACTGCTTGTTCGTAGTCAAACAGTGACAGATCCATGCTTATGTAGAAAAAACTTTCGAGGTTTATGTGGTCCGTATAAAACCACAGGAAATTAAGCGGCAAACCAATTTAATAAATAAAAAAATTGTTTTTGAAATTAGCTATTGTAATTTTGTTCATGATTCTATATCTATGATTAATGTAATAGACAAAGTGAAATATGTTCCTCTTCAAAAGTAGATTAATTTTTCTAACACAACCCTATTTCACAAAATTCAACTTAAAATTCAGTTTTCTCAAAAAGGGCGCTTAGTTCACTTTGACGTTACACCGAGTATGGTCGTGGTGGGAAAATCCTTTGAATCATGCATTGGAGCATTTTAGGTAAATAGGTCATTTTAAATTATTCAGAAAATTACCGATCAGTGATAATTTTTTAATTTGTAATTCACTGCATTTAAACGTGATTATATAAATAATTGAAATAACTACATGTTAGGACTCAAGGCTGCAAGCTGATCAAAATAATGGTTGAAAAACCAAAACAAATAATAATCAGGATATCAGCGATTACTAAAGCATCGAAGATAGCAATCAAACAAGCAATGAGCTATTAATCCTATAATTTATTCTTCATTTCTTCCCAAGTAATGCTCATAAGAAAAAATATGATTTTTCTTTTGTATCTCTCTCTATTTCTGTATTGATATATGTCAAAAATATATAATTGGTAAATTTAAAAATTATTGCTCTTCGAGAACCCTATTTTCAACCAATATTAGATGCACAAAACATCTTAAAAGTTGTTAAAAATTTATTTTTCATAATATACTTGACACAACATTGATTTAGAGTGAATTTTGTGAAGTTTACATTTTGTGATGTGTGGTATTTGAAGTTTGTAATTAAAAAAAAAAATGTCTTCAAAACAAAATTTTAACTATCTCTGAAAACTAAAATGGTTTATATCCGTATACATTAATTATTATTAATGATGTGGAATCATCTCCAATTCGGATTTTTTTTTTTTTTTTTTTTCTCTTCATACATTGATTCGCACCTGTCAGCGATCGGCGACAATCAGCGAATTTGTGGTCCGCAGCAACGCATTAAAACGTATGGCATTAAGACATGAGGAAAGGAAGGTGCTCAGCAGCACCTCTTTCCGGGCTTGATACTAATTCAGGTGAGGAGGTCTCTCATCCAGCCTCTTTTTAGCCGCCTCCTAACAGGCATGTCAGCCGTGGCCATGCGGTTAATCAATGTGTTGTTGTGTCCTTCCAATTTAACAAAAAAGCGTGAGTAAAGCGTTCGTATGTGTTGTTGGATAGTCGGTTGTTGTAAGTCTGTATGTAGAGTTTGGTTACTTACGTATCTGGGAGCGTCCGTAATTAGTCTCAAAATTTTTGATTGGAAAGTTTGCAATTTTTGTAATTTCGTCTTTTTAGCTGAGCCGAAAATTTGTGAGGCGTATGTCCAAATGGGTTTAAGTAAGTAGGTGTATGTATTCAGTTTTTGTCTGATTTTCAATTTAGAAGATTTAGAAAAAAGTGAGTAAAGTATTTTTAAACGTATGTTAAGTGTCTTTTTCTTCATTTTGACATGTGGGCCCCAAGTCATCCTTCTGTCGAACAGAAGTCCAAGGTAACGTACAGTGTCTGTCTGTGGAATTTGGTCGTCGCCGATGAAAACTGGGGGGCAAGTATCTCGTCTGAGTGTGAAAGTTATGTGTTGTGATTTATCGTGATTTAATTTCATTTTCCAGAGTGAGTACCATTTTTGTAATTGAAGTAAGTGGTTCTGTATATTCAATGAGGCAAGTCTAGGGTTATGATGTCTTGATAAAATTGCTGTATCGTCAGCGTAAGTTGCAGTCAAAATTTTAGCGTTGGTAGGTATATCGTGAGTATATATGATGTAAAGTAACGGAGCCAGTATTGATCCCTGCGGAACTCCTGCTAAGATTGGTCGGATTGAAGAAATCTCTGACCCTTGCCGGATAGAGAAGAATCTGTCGGAGAGGTAGGATTGGAGTATAAGATAGTATGTGTGGGGTAGTATGGTTTTAAGTTTGAAGAGAAGCCCCTGGTGCCAGACTTTATCAAATGCTTGGGCGACGTACAGAAATACACCAGTTGCGTATTGTTTTTGCTCTAGTGCTCCAGCAATGTAGTCAGTAACTCTGTATAATTGTTGTATTGTAGAATGGGAAGAACGAAAACCGAATTGATGGTCTGGTATTATATTGTTTTCTGTCAGTATGTCAACTAATCTTTTGTATAGTAATTTTTCGAACAGTTTAGAACAAATGGGAAGAAGACTGATTGGTCGGTATGATGATGAATTGTATAAGTCTTTTTCTTTTTTGTGAATCATTTTGATGAGAGAATATTTCCATTGAATGGGGAATTTAGTAGTCCTGAGTATACAGTTGTATATTGTAGTAAGGAACACTAGAGCTTTCCTAGGCATTTGTTGGAGCGCCTCGGCTGTTATTAAGTCATAACCGGGGGCTTTTCTTTTGGGGAGGTGTCTGATGTGGTGAGCTACTTGTGAAGGAGTAAAAGAAGGAGGGGGTGGTGTCAATTGTAAAGAGATTTCCAGAGTGTCAAGTACAATAGATTCATGTTCTCTGTTTGTGAAGTCAGTGAGAGGAGTAAATACTGTGGAAAGGTGATCAGCAAACAGTTCAGACTTTTCCCTATCCGACACTGCCCACGAACCATCTTCTTTTCGCAGGGGTACTGACACCTCTCGATGCTTTAACAAATTCTTAGTATGCTTCCACAAACTCCCATCGTCCATCGATAAGTTTGTTAAGTAAGTATCATAGTTTGTCTTGTTTATTTTTTTGATTTGTCGTTTGAGTTCATTATTCAGTTTGTTAAAAAATTTTCTGTCTGATGGTAGTCGGTTAGTCTGCCACACCTTACGAGCTCTTCTCTTTGCTCTGATCAAGTCCCTTACGTACTGTGGGTATTTGGGTAGGTGATGTTCACTTGATGCCCTTGATATTGTTGACGACCAAGCGGCCTTTTGGACACTTTTAATGAATGTTTCCACAGCCTCTTCTAATTCCTCAGAAGTTTTAATAGAGCCTGGAACTGAAAGTGCGGAATCTAGAAATGCTCTATAAGCATCCCAATCAATCGCTCCGTAGATTAGCTTTGGTGGTCTTAGTGCCTTGTTGGGCTCATCAAGAATAACCAGCTGTACTGGGGAATGATCAGAGCAAAGATCCGAGTTCGAATTTATTGTGTAAGGTATGGTCCGTAGTCCTTTAGTAATGAAAAAGTCTAGTAGGTCTGGAGTTTTCCGTTGTGAAGTTGGCCAATAAGTAGGTGTGTCAGGTGATATGGTGTTTAATGAAAGTTCGTGGATAGCAGCCTTCAAGTTTCTTCCTCTAGGTGTGCAAAGCCGTGACCCCCAACATTGATGCTTAGCATTGAAATCACCGCCTACTATAAAGCATCTTCCTAGGCTCCGAAAATAGTTGCAAAACATCGAAGGTGTTAGTACGTATCTAGGAGGACAATACACCGAAGCTATGGTTATTGTATGATGTTTTGTGTGTAGTAGTATGCCTGTGGTTTGAATGTCAGGTGTAGTTGGTAAGTACAATGGGTTATGTGAGAGTGATGTCTTTATCAGTATCGCTGTACCGCCATGAGCTGTGTTGTCTGGGTGATCTGTTCTGTATGTCATGTAGTCAGAAATTCCAAATCTAGTACGTGGTGTAAGGTGCGTTTCTGTTATCAGTGATATGTCTATACGTTTTTCGTGTAAATATATGTCCAATTCGTTTTTATGTTGGGTTAGTCCGTTAGCGTTCCACAGAAGGATTGACAGAGAGCCCACAGTTAGCTGATTAGGGGCCATTTGGAGGGCATAGGCTTTGAGTTAGCTGCGTGAGCTGTTGAAGGAGACTAAAAAGAGGCTGGATGAGGGTGTTAAGACCGTTCAACACCTGAGATAGTTGGGCTGGGATATAATAATCGGCTGAAGTTGACTGCTGGGCAATATCATGTCGAAAGCCAGGCGAAGTTTGTATATGAAGTGGCGATTCTTCAGACTGTTGAGCTGATCGTTGAGACTGCGCCTGATTTTGCCGGTGATTTTGCCAATTCGGATTAAATTCACATAAACCACATGAAGTTATTTTCCAAACGAACATTTTTTTTTTTTTTTTTTTGTTCAAAGAGCAACAAACTAAAAGTATAAATATTATGATTAATGCTTTACTATATCGTAGAATTAATAAGAAGAAACAGAACAGTTGTTTAAAAAAAAAATTCAGTTTATTACTTCCATTATTAAATTAAATAAATATGAAATTGGAATATGTTTGCTTAATTTTAGGTTTTTCTCAGAGGTATAAAATCCAATAAACAATCTATCAATACAACCATTTGTCAGCCTACTGTTTTTATCTGACTTTATTTAATTTAGACTTGAAAACTAAGTGACCTATAACTATTTCCACCAGTAACCTGTGCAATGAATTCCTCAACCACAGTACGCCCTTTTGTTGTAAACAACATTATACTAAATGTGTTTTAAAGAAAATATATGACCAAGAATATAAATTTACGTAAATGTGAATGATCTAAAATGAAGGAAAATGTAAACAAAATAAGAGGTGTAAAAATGTGAGAAGGACAAGGCTGATAGAAATACGTAATAAAAGAGAAGGATATTTATTTATTTATTAGAATTAATAAATTCGTTTGTTTATTAGATATTTATTTATTTATTAGAATTAATAAATTCATGTATGTAAACTTGCGATGCCCCTATTTCAATCAGTTAAGGATGTAGGTACTATGGCAGAATCCCTATAATTCGTAGGGTCATGATATTTTCCCTCTAATTCTTATAAAAACAATGTAATTACCCCTCTCCCTATAGTTCATAGTTATTTTCGCCGGCATAATATTTTAAATATCTAAATTTGGACCATAAACCTCAAACAAAAATCTTTAATTTACACCTCTCTGGCAAATAGCAGTAAATTAAAGCACTTTAAAATGGGTGAATACGCAGAGCTAGATTGTTTAAATCTACTATGCTACTGTGCAAGAAGCACACAATTCAAACATGCCAAGTGGAGTTACGTTTTAAATGATAAAGCGAAACTTTTTGCATTATAATTGGAATTAAAGATACAAAATTGAACTAAATTATGGAAGAAACAGGGTTTATGTTTCAATTGACTTTCGATCGTGTTATGTTTTTTATGAAAGAACAGTGCCATGGTGGAAATCTAGTGAACAAGTAACCATTTTGTTAGCCACCAAAATAGATGGAACTGAAAAATTAAAATATTTTTTAATGGTAAAGGAGCGATCGATTACTCCTGAAATGGTAAAGCTAGGTGCGTGCATAAATTTTTAGCAGCATCAGAAGTTCATTTAGACCTGTTCCGGCTAACATGCTAAACAAAGATGTAGACAGGACCTGCCCCCAAGGATGGCATAATTTTTTTTTCAAAAGTTAAATTGTAATGTTTGATTGTTCTACTTATATCCTTTTTACATATATAGTAATATCTGAATCATCTTTGGTATTTCGTATTTTTGTTCCCTATTAATGGAAATCCCGATAATTCATAAAGTGGTAATTAATCAATTATTTGAGTAATTTTGGAGATTTCAATGTACAATTGATGTAACCTTGGATTTTTTCCTCCGATTCAAAATCGCTATCTGCTAATTGTTATGGTGAACCACGTGGCGAATTGAGTAGGTATCTACGATCTCATCCGGTCTTTCAGTCGGTAAGTCGAACAAGTTATGTATGCAGGTACCAGGAAATATGTGTGTTTTCAACATCTTACTCTAAAAAATATAAAAACTAGACCACTGTGTGATAATTATTTTCTATATTTTTTATCGATTGCGACACAAGGCCGCTTGCTTCCGAAGGACAGCGACTTATCATCTTCGAAAATAATAGTCGAAATAAAAACGAAAAAAAATTGGTTAGTTTTTTCTTTCGTGCATATCAATCGATCAAAACTTTCAACTATGCTACACACTTTTCGATCTTGATATTCCGAGGAGGGATCACTCCTCATCATCATATAGATTGTGTTAAATCCGTTTAGCAGAATCTAACTTTAAAGGGATAAATGAACTTTAAAGGGACTGAACCCTTTTAAGATAACTGATCTTCAGAAAGAAATTTCAACTTTTTTAACTCAAAGGGACTGAATCCCTTTGAAATGAACAAACTTTAAAAGTACCGAATCCCTTCACATGGAATGAACTTTTTTGAGGGATTGAATCCCTTTATAAGGAATGAACTATTAAGGGAGTGAATTCCCTTATGAATGAATAAACTTTATAGGGGCAAAATCCCTTTAAGAGAGCTGAAATTTACAGTGACAGAATCCCTTTAAGAGAACTGAACTTTACAGAGACAGATTCACTTTAAGAGAACTGAACTTTTTGGTTTTTTTGGGTTCTCCCCTTCCTCGCCTTTTAGGCTATACGAGGTTTTACGGGCCAGGGAGAGGGTGGGGGATTAATGCCGAGTACTATTAAATTATATCTTCTGGTTCTCAATCATCTGTCCGGTTGTCCGTGGCAACACGTATTTTCTAACTCGGCCAACTCGCCGCCCCATAAACTGAAAAGGATAGAATCCCTTTAAGAGAACTGAACTTTAAAGAGACAGAATCCCTTTTAAAGAACTGAACTTTAAAGGACAGGATCCCTTTAAGAACTAAACTTTTCAAGGACAGAATCCCTTAAAGAGAACTGAACTTTACAGGGACAGTATCTCTTTAAGAGAAGTGAACCTTAAAGGGACAGAATCCCTTTTAAAGAACTGAACTTTAAATGAGAGGATCGTTTTAAGATAATTGGACTTTACAGGGATAGAATCTTTTTAAGATTCAACTTTATTCGAAATATTTGAGAAAACTATTCACCGCATGAGACTTGATCGCCAATAAATAAAACAAAATGAAGTGAACAATTAAGAACAGTTTTTAAATAAAATAAAATTTTTAAAAAATAAAATAAAATTTTTAAAAACAGTTTCTCTTTCATAACACTAAATGCAATTTTCTTTTTAAGAGACTAAATTTGAATAAAAAAAATATGGTTCTTTTCAATTTAGACACCATCTTAATTATTTATAATCATTCTCTCCCTCACACACACATTGTACATGAGAACCTATAAATATAAATCTCGTATTACTAATGTGTATTCCCGGTACGGTCAACACCACCTTTTGCATTATTTATTTCTTTGATTATTCAAGCAAGAACCAGGAGTCAGTAAGAGTGTTAATATTCAATATTTTAATGAAAAAATCAAGTGAGTATATCGAAACACATGTTTTATTAATGCCGATTACAAATGGTACAGCTTATATCCGAGTGTTACTCCTAATGGAGATAACAGGGGGTAAAGAACGAACGAGATGAGACGTCCTTGCCGTGTTTTCGACAATATTAAATGACTCAACGTTTTCTAATGAATGTTTTGCTGATGCGTGTTGGTATTTCTCGAAATTCTGCAATTCTGGTTCCGTATTTATTTGTATCAGATAGCGGGACAAAAACATAACATGTATGTTGTAATTCAATATAATTTTACTCGAATATTACTGTATATTGATATATTTAACACTATTTTTTGTTTATTTAATTTTTAAAGGAAGATATTATTAATTTTTACTTTCACTTACCTATATATGAAATATATAGTAAGTGGAAGTATTGCGATCGTGAAAAATTTCGACTTCCGGTTTTCAACGGAAATACACGTTTTGGAGTCCCCTGAGTCGAAATGACCAAGTCCCGCGAAATGGTCTGTGTGTGTGTGTGTGTGTGTGTGTGTGTGTGTCTGTGTGTGTGTGAACAGACTAGCTCAAAAACTATAAACCGTGCGATCCTGAAATTGGGTATTTAGTGTAAGTATATGCCCGCGATGTGACAGCATAAATTTCATCAAAATTACTTAAAGGGAGGGGGTACTTTACTTAATAACTTTTTAGGTTTTTTTCGATTTTCTCAAAAACGACTCTAACGATTTTGATTAAACTGAGTATTTGATCTATTTATATGCCCTAAATATGACTGTAAAAATTTCATCAAAATTGATTAACCGGAGGGGGGACTTTACTTAATAAATTTTGTAACATTTTCACGTGTTTTTTTTATTTACTCAATAAAGGCTTTAACGATTTTGATCAAACTGGGTATTTGATGTATGCATAAGCCAAAGATGTGATAGCCAACGTTTCACCAAAATTGACCAACCGGAGGGGGGACTTTACCTAATAAACTTTGTATCATTTTCACGTGTTTTTTTTTATTTACTCAAAAACGGCTTTAAAGATTTTGATCAAACTGGGTATTTGGTGTATTTATATGCCAAAGATGTGATAGCCAACATTTCATCAAAATTGATTAACCGGAGGGGGGACTTTACTTAATAAATTTTGGAACATTTTCAAGTGTTTTTTTTATTTACTCAAAGAAGGCTTTCACGATTTTGATCAAACTGGGTATTTGATGTATGCATAAGCCAAAGATGTGATAGCCAACATTTCACCAAAATTGATCAATTGGAGGGGGAACTTTACTGAATACATGTTGTCTCATTTTCACGTGTTTTTTTTTTTTTTTTATTCAAAAACGGCTTTAACTATTTTGATCAAACTGGGTATTTGATGTATTAATATGCCCGAGATATGGCTGTAAAAATTTCATCAACATAGATCAAATGGAGGGTGTACTTTACTTAATAAATTTTGTATCATTTTCACATGTGTTTTCAATTACTCATAAAAGGAAAAAATAAGAAATGAATGTGGAAAGATTTGTGACTTTGTGAAGTGGCAATTAACAAAACACGTCAATTTCTAATCTAAATAAGTTGGTAAGTGAAAGTTGTGTGTTGCGCGCACGCACCAGATTTTTAAATTATAATTTACATGTGTGAATTAGCATAACTTTTGATGTAAAGCCACTTTTTCTGATGATAAATGTCGTTGCCTGGTCCAGTAAGAAAAAATTAAAATAAAAAAGGCAAGATTTTCTTAATAAAACAGCTATTTCATTCTCAATTTATTTCAAATGGTGTTGCAACGATTAGACATGCTTATTTTGTTGCGGTTAAAACCAGCTTCTGTATAAAGTCATTGGAAATTCTCAATTAAAATATGGATTTGTATGTAAACCCTGTTTAATCGTTGTTATGTTAGAAGTTTAAAAAAAAAAAAAAAAAAAAAATTATTTCATGAAGTCATTCACACAAATCAGAAGAATTTTAAGTAATTGCGTTAAATCTATGAACTAGTCTTCTTGCAAAGATTTCAGGAAACTTAAATTAAAATGGTTCAACGAACGGTATACAGATATTTTTCAGAATAACTAGTTTTTTTTTATAATTAATAAGCTGTCACGACACCAATCTCATAGTCCTAGTCAAGTTTTGAAAACATCTACAGCTATTTTTAATCATAAAATGATAGATTTATGGAATTTTATCACTAGTTTTCAATATTTTTAGTAATGTAGAAACTTTCACCCCACTTTGATATTTTGTTTTATGAATAGATAATACTACTACCTATTTTTTACAAAAAATATAAAAAATTTAAAAGATGCCCTTTTTGAGAAAATTGAAATTAAAATTTTAAACTTGGATTTATGTATGTATGTATGTAAGAAAATTTCTTTAATACCAACCTATACATTGCTGTGTATCATACGTAATGGCATTTCACCCCACTTTGATATTTTGTTGTATAAATAAATATAATAATACCTATTTTTTTTAAAAAAATTAAAAGATGACTTTATCGAGAATATTGAAAATAGGTTTTAAGAAAATTTCCTTAATACCAACCTATACATTGTTGTATATCATATGAAAGTGCATGGAATGCTGCTTAACGACACCAATCTCATAGTCCTAGTCAAATTTGGAAAACATCTACAGCTATTTTTAATCTTGATTTTTTTCTGTTTCAGGACCTATTTTTGAGGGCTTTAGAGACCAATAATTCAAAAACGGGTAGACATCTCAGTAACATTTCAAAATTGTTCTAGTAGATAGAATTAGTACACATATACCAAATTTCAAGGAAATCTGAGATGGTGAGGTTCAAAATGATTTATTTTTGTGTTGATTTGACGTGGAATGGCCCTAATAAAAGAAGTTAAATTTTTCCATATAATATTAACAATGTTACAATATTTAAATTTAGTTTTAATTCCTTCGAAGAGAGTCGAGCCAATTTTGAGGCGGACCTCATGTTATCTAACCAGTTCACCAGGAACTCAAGAACGAACGGGGCCAACTAACTTTGGGATGCACCAATGTAAACAAACTTTTACCTTCGTATGTTTCAATGAAAATAATTGTCTTATAGTTATAATATAACTTTACTAAATAAACTATCCGGTCATATATTGTTTTTTTTACGTTCAGTAAAATCGTCACACAAATAAATTTAGATCGTCTAGTATCCATGCTTTGATTAACCGGTAATCCTATCAATCGGGGTCCCCTCAGGCATTTTATTTCATAATGTGGTGATATTTGGTGAAAAGTATTATTTTTTATCATTTTATTCATAACTAGCTGTATGTCCCGGTTTCACCCGGGGAATTTCATTTTTCTAATGAAACGGTCGATTTCGAAAAAAAAAACCATTGTAAAGCGAGATCATTACGATTTTTATTAGGATAAAGAATATCAGCTGAAGATCGGCTGGTTATGCAATTTTAATATGTACAGGTGTTCGCGCGTGGTATGAAAGAACCACTGGCGAAATTTGGAGCTTTAGGATAAACGGTATGGATTACTGTAAAGAACAAACAAACAGAAATATTGCCCTGCAGTTTCAGCTTCACGCAAATCGGCTTGTCTAAGCTTCTGTGGCGCAAGGCGGGCTTCGTATTCCTGGGCAGACTCAGTTTCCCGCGATTCGGTCTGTCTAAGCCTCTGTTGTTCAATCCTGTTTTGATGTTCGTCGAGTTTCAGCTGCTCGTATTTGACGTTGTTTTTTAGCTTTTGAGCTCACTACTCCTATTGAAGCTCGCTTCTTAAGAGGCATTTATAAAAAATAAATTCACCATACATGTAAATAAACGTATTGTAATGTTAAAAAAACAAAAAACCATATGGTTTAAAAATCCCAGAACTTGACGCCTACCAAGGGACGGTCTTACCGGGCCTTGTTGGCCTCTTCAAAATCTATAAAATGATTTATTAGGCCGTTTTTTCGACTCAAACGGTCGATATCGTAAAAAAAACATTGTAAAGCGAAATCATGACGAATTTTCTGAAAATAAAAATATACCCAGAGTTTGGCTGAAGTTATGCAATTTTAATATGGACAGGTGTTCGCACCTGGTATGAAAGAACCACTGACCGAAATTTGGAGAATTTAGGACAAACGGTATGGATTTCTATACAGAACAAATAAACAAACAAACAAACAGAATTTCAACTTTATTTATATAGATAAGTCAAGATTATTTTTATTATAATTTATTGCTATTTGCAACAGTAGTTAAAAATACATCCAGTAAATGTGTTGTCTATGAAAATAAGGAAAATAATTGCATTAAGAGAAACTACCGATTGGCAACACTGTAAGGCAAGTTAAAGATACATAAATATATTTCACGAAATTCGGAAAGAGAGAGAGAGGGAGAGAGAGAGAAATTAAATTAATAGCGTTTACTTACTTACGGTTTACTAGCGGTTACTTTTTTTTTTTTTTTTTTTTAAATTGTTCTCATTATGGTTAGCAAAAAAAAGTTGCATATGAAACTAGTTGCGCAAAATATTATTCTCATCGCACGATGGGAAGGATCCATAGACGAATCCAGGGGGGGTCACAGGGCCATGGCCCCCATCAAATATTTTGGTTTTTAAATTTTTTTGTATTTTTAAGCGAATAATGGAATTAGGTAGTTACTATGCCCTAAACATAACACTTATGGTTGTTTAGTTCGGAATCCTTCATAATAGAAGGTGATAATCTCATAAAAAAATAGTCAGCCACGTGATTATGAGACAGGGGGCTCATGACCATCAACCTCCAAATTTCGTGCTAAATCCGCTCCTGAAAGGTTCCATTTCGATTTAACCCCCCCCCCTATTTAAAAATAAGAAGTGAAGTGCTCAGATCGTAGATATTCAAGTTGTCATGTGGTTCATCATAGCAATTGAAGCGTGGAAATACATAAGGGTCTAAGTGCCAAAAAAATAAAACAAAGTTTTTTTTTGCCAAATTTTTATATGTGCCAAAGCCATTCTTCAGAAATGGGTATAAGTAATGTTTTGTTGTTAGAAAAGAGTTCATTGAACGTATGAAAGATGGCATGGATTTAAGCACTGAACGTAGTTCAGCCTAGAGAGTATAAGTCACATCATTTCTGTAAAAATTTTCTTAGGCACTTATACCCTTATGCATTTCCATGCTTCAATTAGCAAATAATAATTTTGGGTCGGAGGAAAAAATCCAAGGTTATATCAATTATACTATTATAAATCTCAAAAATTACTCAAGTCATTGATTAACCATCACATTAATTAAAAAAAAAAGAGCGACAAACTTTATGAAATTTCCGGAATTTCATGAATTAATTAAATCAGGTAAATTATATAATTTGGATTTCGTACTTAATTTTAATCATAGTAATTATGGCATCTAGATAAACTGCTCAAAAAGTGATAGGTATATTGTCAATTATGAGTGATTTACTTTCCATAACACTTTTTATTTATTTTTATTAGAAATTAAAAATAAAATTACCACGAATAAGATTGCATCTAACCTCAAGAAAGTTCGCAATGGGTGTTTAAAAACGATAATATTTAAGGTTTTTTTGTTCTAAATTATTTTATGCGAATTATTCATTTATTTCAAATAACTTACATATACATCTATATAAATAAAGATGAAATTCTGTTTGTTCTTTATAGAAATCCATACCGTTTGTCCGAAATTCTCCAAATTTCGTTCAGTGGTTCTTTGATATCAGGTGCGAACACCTGTCCATATTAAAATTGCATAACTTCAGCCGATCTTCAGCTGATAATCTTTATTGTTATAAAAATCGTAATTATCTCGCTTTACAATGTTTGTTTTTACGAAATCGACCGTTTCATTAGAAAAATGAAATTCCACGGGTGAAACCGGGACATACAGCTATAATCTATGTAAATAAAGATGAAATTCTGTTTTTTCTTTATATAAATCCATACCGTTTGTCCTAAATTCTCCAAATTTCGCTCTGTGGTTCTTTCATACCAGGTGCGAACACGTGTCCATATTAAAATTGCATAACTTCAGCCGACCTTCAGCTGATATTCTTTATTGTTATAAAAATCGTAATGATCTCGCTTTACATTGGATTATACGAAATCGGCCGTATGAGTCGATAAAAATCTCACTTTATAGATTTTAAAAATTAAATTTACCGGGTGAAACCGGTATATACAGCTAGTTCTCTATATTAATGAAAAAAATGCAATTTTATAGTAAAAGCAAAAGAAAAATAATTCCGATTTGTCTGGATAGATCGGACCATTGGTTCAGTGGCGAATTTCGTAAGTTCACATTTAGCAATTAAAAACAATGAAATGATTATTCTACCCACAAAAACATTAAAGTTAATTTTTAAAATCAAATCAAAATTAGTTTTTTGCGGATGTGTAATTATATTTCCGGAACAGCGGAAATGTATAGATACGAGAGAAATGCACGTCTGCCATCTGAAAGTTGGGGAATGGCGGCCATGAGAATACGTAAAATTTAGGTATTTTACCATTATTTTCTCATAACTCGAAAACGACGTATCTCACATAAAATTTTACTCCCTTTAAAATAAAAGATCTTAAAAATTTGCGTCGAACGCGTTACTTAAAATTAAAACTTGTGAAGTCGTTTTGTCAAAATCGATTACCAAAGTCGGCAATAATACCTCGATAGCGGAAAAATGAATTCCCATCATGTTCATCATGCTCATGTGTTTCAACACCTGCAACTCGAAAATGGCTGCACTGATAAAAATCTCTGCAAGTCCTCAAATTCACATCTCCACTTGCCTATTTTCAAGAAAATTACATCAAATGTCCAACACTGCAATGCTCATTTTCTGTTAATATTCCTTTACTGTTTGTGTATCGATGGTTGATCGACATCGATCCATCGAACAATCGATGTTTTGAAACATCGATGGTTTTTAACATCCATTTTTAACCTGGTTAAATATTTAAACTGGTAATTTACATTACCTCGTAAATAAATTAAAAAGAATAATTGACACCTTGTTGTCGATTTTGCATCCATAGGGGGGGACTTAAAAAAGTTTTTTCGGCGAATATTTTAAAACATTATTATACATAAAATCATCTACTTATATTGTACAATAGGGATGCAATTTAGATGTCCATGTCTCCAAAACATTGATTTTTTTTTTTTTTTTTTACAAAAATAACGATTTTTTAACATTGATTAATAATAGGCGATGTTTTTGAACATCGATATCTTCTAATCGAATGTTTTATTTATTTATTTGATTTTTATTTAATAAAACCGATTAATTTTTCATGAAAATCTTGAAAAAACTCAATTAATCAACTTTATATTTCACACTGTATCATAAGATTAATACCAAAGATGTAACATTCAATGTAACAATATCTCAATTAATATTAAATGTATTTTCAATATAAAATGTCTGTTAAAAATATAAAATGTTTGAGACAAATTTTAACATGTCCATGATCTGAAATGGATTTATATTCTAAAATACTGTTTTGGTAAATTATATCGGTTTAACGTAGGCTGCAGTTGCATTATATGACTCATCTTCATGAAAATATCGACCAATCTCTGGTTTGATATAATATATCGATTTAGAAATTGGACCATTTAGATTATTTGAGAATCTATGCTATGAAATTTATAACAAAAATAAAAACAAAGTTATTTTACATCATATAGAACCCGATTTGCGTAACATTTAAATAATTTTCTTTAAAACATTTCTTTTGTTTATTTCAAATAGCATATAGTTCAGGGTTTTATTCCATAGGTTCGATGAAAGATCTAGTGTATTTCAATTATTGATTCATTATTAGTAGAATTTCTCGCCATATAAAAACCAAAAAAAATACAGTTGATTCCAACCAGATGACACCGGTTGGTCTGGCCGAAGATTTTGCATCGATATAGGGTTTGATATTTTCCGGTACCTAATTGGATACCAATACATGGACCATTCTGGAGGGGGGGGGGCGATATTGAAGTAATTACTGCATATTTAATAACCTGCAACCGAATATAGAAATATAACACAAAATATATCCGAATTGATTATTTGGGTAATACTTGAAAAATAACAGTCAGAAGTTATTATTTAGGGGTGTATAATGTAAACACGTCTTTAAAAGTTTAAAAAAATAAATATTTTTAACGTTTACGAAAAAGGAAGTAATCTAATCATATTAATAATAATAATATGATTACAAGAGCACGCTACTAAGCAGGAAAATTTTTTTTATGGAATTTCAATTTTTAAAAATGTATATTGATTTTAAATTACGACCCAGGTTTCAACCCAGTACCATTAATAATTATAGGCAGCTGAAGTTCACAAGAAAACAAACAAAATTCGTTTGAAATCTGTTTTTGCTCTTTCAAGTTATTTGTACAGCTTTAAATAGGAATAGGTAGTAAATAGTCTATTTATTATTTTTGGGCTAGCTTGCCATTTTCAAGAATACATGGATAGCCTAAATTTATAATAAATATGATTTAACCATTTAGGTATCTCGACTTATAAAATAAAAATAGGTACAATATACGATAGTGATAAAATAAAACGATTTGTTTTTTTAAAGATACTACTTATATGCTTTAAATTTAAACAAAATTTTCAAAAATAAGTTTCTTTCGATTCTAAATAATAAAACAAAATTAGAGACATTTAATTATATGACTATAGTTATAAAATAATAGGAATAAATTTATCCAGATTTACGAGAGAGGTTTGTTCGTTTTGGTATGTTAATCAAGTGTATAGATGAAGCGTGGAAATGCATAAGGGTATAAGTTCCTTAAGAAAATTTTACAGAAATGGTGTGACTTATACTCTCTAGGGTGAACTACGTTCAATGCTAACACCCATGCCATATTTCATACGTTCAATGAACTCTTTTTTAATAACAAAACATAACTTATACCCATTTCTGAAGAAAGACTTTGGCATATATAACAATTTTGCAAAAAAAACTTTGTTTTATTTTTTTGGCATTTAGACTCTTATGCATTTCCACGCTTCAGTTATTGGTTTAAGTATTTTATTTGGGGTTTTTCTTATGATCAAATTAAAAAAATAAAATAAACAAACAATTTTTAAAAAATAATATTTTAGTATCTAAGAAACTGAAAAGGTATTTTAATGTGAGCTTTTGTTAAATTAAAATTAATTTTGTAAAAAACTCAAGAATGTAACTACATATTCTTTATATGAAACTAATTAATGAATATGTCGTAATACAGAGATTGGGCTTGAAGATGTGTCCAAAGCCCGAAACGTCGGGGAACAATAAATTATAAAAAACTAAAAATGAAACAGGTTCCTTCATTTAAAAAATAAAATAAAATAAATCTGATTAGAAGCGACTATACATCAGAGGATGTGAATATAAAATAAGTGAATGAAAAAAAGGTATTTATGTGATATTTCGAAAACATGGACGTTAGCCATCAAGTATAAGAAGTAAAGCTTGGGTGCTTTAATTATAAATAATTATTCAAGATGATCGATTATTATTTTTATAGTTTATTATATAAATATGTTTAGTATACAAATAAATATTCTTGACAATACTGATTATCGATTCTTAAGAATTTTTTTAAAAAATTAATATATAAAGTTTTATTTTTAATGACAAATAAATATTTTTTGTATTAGTTTTGTATATTTTTTTAATGGTAAATGATCGGTATAAAACTATAGTGAACTACTAAGCGCCAAATAATTTAATAATTTTTTTTACTACCTAATCTTTTTTTTGTTTTAATAATGCTTCTTTATATTTGACTAATATATAATACAAAATGGAATATATTGTATTTCAAAACCAATAGAAGTAAACAGAACCCTATTCCACAAAATTCAAATTAAAACTTCAGTTTTCTCAAATTATGGTTTTTGGCGCTTTGGTGTAACACCGGCTAAATAAACTTCAAAAAATGAAGATAGTAAAGTTTAAGTTTAACCTAGTGATTTTCGTATGACAACATTAGATAGAATTATTAAGGTTATTTTATATAGAATCAGGTTATGACAGATATCATCTGGATTTGAATCACCGTGAACATAGATGATACGTTAGCTTTGAAATGGACTGACCTGTGATCTTGGTGCTGGAGAGGATGTGCACCCTCTTCTTGAAGTACCTCGCCTTGACGTAGGTGAATCCCAGCCTGAGGAAGTAGTTGAGGTCTACGGAGAACTGCACCACGACGAGGCCCCATAGGAAGACGATCACGTAGAGGTACCACATCCCGAACCTAACTGACTGCTAGCATATCGACCACTGCCGCGCGCGCTCCTCCAACCTGCCCCACTGTTCGTTCGCCCCTCCAGCTGCTCGCCGGCATCGGCTTCTACACCAGTTCTGTCACCCCAAGTTCGTCTGCATTTCATTGAAATGCAAAAAAAAAATACTAGTAGCATAATATATCACAACTATCACATTATACGTGTCTTTTTTCTGCTTAATACAGTCAAATATAAGGAATGTTATGGAAACAATTTTATTCGTACTAACCATATAATATTATCTAACAAACTCGGTTCATCACTAAAAATAGTTAATTTGACAACAGACATACTTAATAATCTTGATGATGTAGTTTACAGAATATTAGTTATAATTTCTTATTAAATCTCAATAATATTATTGCAAGGTATTACGATTTCTCAGTGGCCCAAAAAGAACAGCAAAGTCATATACCATAAAATTATTACAAATATAATGATTTTTTTGGGGGGGGGGGGGGCGTGGGGAATTCTTAGTTATTTTGGTTTAAAGGTGAACAATAAAGGTCAGACCACACATGTCCTCACCGCATCCGCATCGGCTTGTGTGAACGGTTACTATCTATCCTTCGTAAATGAATCAGATCCGTGCTGCGGATGCGGTGCGGTCATGTGTGGCCTGACCTTAAGTCCCACTAAGGTTTTTATAAAAAGCATATCTTTCCGACGAACCATCTTCAGTACGTCGTCGGCACACTGGTAAAGTCACGAATCCTATTTTTTTTTGGCGAAAAGTGGTTTTTTGGTTCAATCTTACACTTAGAGCCTGTGTTATACTGTGGTAAACTTGCGAGTCTGCATCTTGACCTGTTAATGTATTATGTACGCGACCTGTTAATGTATTATGACTTAATCTGTTAATTTATTATGTACGCGACATGGGCGGATCCAGCCGATCGTAAAGGGGGGGGCTGCAGCCCCACGGCCCATCATTTGGATCTGCTAATCAGCTTATTTACCTTTATGTTCCTTTCCCACAACTTAAATTCTACTTGTACTGCACATTATTTGTTTTTTAACTTGTTCCTTTACATTAAGGAAAGTCAAATTCTACCTTTGAATGACGAAAAATTTTCCAAAGGGAGGGGCTGCAGCCCTCACAGCCCCCCCTGGATCCGCCAATGGTACGCGACGTAAACTTGCGTAACCTGTTGTTTAATTTAAAGTAACTATTTGCTCTCCACAAAAATTTAGTTTTCACAGATATTCGCAACTTTACCATTGTGTCGACGATATAATTAGGGATAACCTAAATCTTCATATTTTATCTGGAATCCATAACTTGAAGCCACGAGGTAGTCATGGATTCCAGATGATGACTATTTAGGTTATCCCCAAATTATATATTGTTCGAAGGACAAATTTAATGTGAAAATTGATTGCCACAGTGAGGATAGTTCGCTCGAAATATATGCTTTTTATAAAAACCATGGTGGGACTTATTGATCACCTTTACACCAAAATAAAACTATTGTTCAGTAAATCAATATATTTTCATCTTGCTGTAACATCTATGTTGCAACAAATAAATAAAAAAACTAATAGCAAACCAATGCGTCTGCGAATCTACATGAATAAAATATTAGTTGATAATATTATTCTTACTATATTTTGTATTTGAATACACATTAAACTACTATTATTTTATCATATAATGTGTTACTGAACATATTAATAGTTAATCTATTTATTTATATTAGCTCTATTGAAAACACCACATAACCTACAATTTTATCACCCAAAAAGTAATGTGAGATAAGACACCTTATGGAATTGACGGCTTTAATTAAGGTAAATTTTAAATTGTAACCACATGTTATAAGAATGATTATCAGGTAGGATTAGACCTTGGCATTAGATAGTTTGAAAATAATAGAGGCTATATCAATATATAATTACACAGTGATAAGAAGTAATGAAATTATCACTTAATGAATATTCATTAAGTATCCATTGGCAACCGTGCTATCTGGGGTACTGCTGAAGGTGACGTTTTTTCTCCCGTTTTCTCAAAATAAGTTACTTTATGAGCTTATTAACTTAAAACAGATGTAATTCTAAGGAAAATGAATTCAATTTTTCGATATTTCCGAAGGAACTAGATGTCCACCCCAAGACCTATCTGCAAATTCCGACTTGAATCGTTCAGATCTTCAATTATTCCAATTTAGTAACCTTAACATCCTACTATTACAATAACTATTGCTTAGGCCATAGTAAGAATTTATTAACTGGAATTGGAATCAATCGCTTATCTACGAAATCTCGTTGGTTAAAATGTATTGCTCCCGAGAGCTGGAAAAGAGATCTAGTATACCCTCCATTTTGAACATTTCCTTCCCCTCCGGTCCGGAATAATAGTCAGATCCACAAAAAATCTCGGGAGAAAATCTACGAAGAAGAGAAAACTTAATTGCGCTCAACTAAACCATGATCGAATTTTCGTCAATTATGTAAATGCGAAAATGAAAGGTATGCGTATTCCCCACAAAATGGAAAAGAAAAAAATCATGAAAATCTTATATAGACAGGTGTCGTATCATGGCTCTAACGATTAAGCATATCCTTGCGGAAATATTTTCGACGTGGTTACAAAACTCTATCTTTCCCAAACATTCATTGAATAGTCTGCTACGATTGATTTGTTAATTGACTAAAAAAAATAAAGAAAGTCTCCTGGTTCTCTACAGAATGCCAAACTAGTATGAATACATTGTCGATCAAGTGCATTGCCCATCGGGGAATTCAATTGCCCCAACTAAAATTAATTAATTAATTAAGCGTAATGCAAACACGAATAGGATAGTATAGGTTGGCTACACCTGTAGAGTAACCCCCCCCCCCCCCCGGATTACAAACATGGCCCGTAAGGGGTACCAAGTAAAAAAAACACACACACAGACACATATGATTGTTATTGATTTTTGACTGATGATTGTTTTCCAAAAGTGTTGTATATTCTTGCTCGTCAAATTTTTAACTCAATCCAAGCCAAGTCTATTTTTATAAGCCACAAACTTTTAACAAGAACCTCAGCAATAATCAAAATAAGCTGTTTTAAATTTAAACATTATATATATTATTATTCTTTAAGCAGAGATAAAGTCTTTAATTAACTAAAACGATTTGGGGCAGAGTAAAAAAGTCCAATATCCGTATATCCATTCTGAAGACTTTTTTTTTTTTTTATAAAATTTAATCTCCTGAAAAATTTAAGACGTTTTTTGAGATATATCGTTGTCGAAATGAATAGACGATGTGTGTTCATAGAACAATGTTTATTCTGATGAATAAGCTTTTTATTAAGTAATAAAATTACAATATATATATAATGTACAATGCTGGTGACCATTATCAATCATAACCTTTATTAATATCGCACATTTAATACTACGCAATTGTTATTTATTATTACACAATATTAAAACAACTAATGGGGCCTTTTCCTAGCGACTGACTCCGACCCCCGTAAATTTCCACTCAACATGCATCCTGTGCACTTGAGTGCAATCCAATTCAGTTTCTGTATATTAATCCAATCCCACACCCTTTGGAGTTTAGAAAATAATACATTCCTATACTTGTTTATATGTATAGATATATGTATCTATAACTGCTTTTTTATCCGTACTACCTATCGGCGTCTCTACATTGGTCAAATAAGCTGATGTTCGGAAATGTAGGGTTGTTTTACCCAGCAGAATAAAACTATTAATATTTCGGTTCTTTTCATCAAATAATCCTTATTTTATAAGGATTATCCTATCTTTACCCATTTTCTGAAGTTTTAAGCACATCTACATCTTCCTCTAATATACTAAGAGTAACCATTTGTAAGGTTCCATTCTACATTCTCCAGCCGTATTCGATTTACATGCATGCTATGTCATCCAGAAGCGTCTTCAAATGCTGGTCGATGACTATGCTTATTTTATTCCTCACATGTGGTAAAGAAATATTAAGTTTCTCCAAAAAAAATAAAAGCAAGTTGCTGGTAATTGAAAGAAAATTACTGCGCCTCAATTATGGACCAGTACGCACAGCTACGATTGGAGAATGAACAGCGCAGTACTGGCCGCCTTAAATGATAATAAGAGTGTAGTTCGGTTCATCAGACTATTCGGACGAGCCGCGTCAAAAATGCTGTGTGGGGGGGGGGGATTTAACCAGCAAGATGATGCTAAAGCTAGACAGAAAGAGGAAAGTTAGAAGGCTGGTAGGCCGATCAAATTGCAAATTTATCTTACAAAAGGTGACGTATAAGATTTTTGTGTTTTAAGCTATTGATTCAGATCCTAGTAAGGGGAAAACACGTTTTAGCATAAAATTTTAATTACCTTTATCTTTTATCTTAAAATTTCATTTTTTAAATTATTCATCGACATCCAGATTAAAAGAACACAGAAGTTACGTCAAAGTTTATTGTTCTGTTTTTTTATAAGAGGGATATAATACATTAAAAATAATAATAATAACCATAGGAAATTTCTCCAGCATCTTGGAAATATGCAATTAATATAAAGGGGAGTCAAATTAAAACATTATTAATGTTGTTTAAATGTGCCAACTAATGTCTTTAGGAGGTAATGTTTTTTGACTATGCGACAGAACTACATCTTACCGATACACAAAATAAAATTTATCCGAAAATAGCGGATGTTGTATCACATCTCATGAATGCGTAAGTAAACAGAGTATCTTCACTATCGAAATTGTAAGACGAAGAGGAAAACCAATTGTCGTCTGCACTTCCTCTTCCGGTTTTTTAAAAAACAGATTTTCATGTTCTTGCCCTAAGCTAGTCATGAGGCCAAGAGGGTCAGTATCTTCTCCAACTATGATCGCACTTCCAAAATGTTAGGCCTTTGATATGGCAGTCGTCATAAGCATAAGGTCGGCATCTTCCTGTGCTTGTGTCCACCTGAATGCCATACCATGGGAATTCGGATAAGTAGTGTTACTAATCGGTTATTTTTTGACACGTCTTTTTTTTTTTTTTTTTTTTTTGACCACCGTTCCTACTTTAGAGCTTATCAATCTATCTACAAATATGCTTTATATCTTTCAATTGATAATGAACGAAAAACTAGCTATTGGAGAAGCATCTGCAGGCTAAGAAAAAAAAAATATGTAAGAATCTGGACCTATCTCTATATATATATAAGAGGCTTTGTCCTGACTGACAGAATCAACGCAGAGTAAAAACTACTAATGATAGAAACTTGAAGTTCGGAATTTAGGTTTTAAACGCGGTGTAGGTAACCACTAAGAAAGGAATTTCAAAAATGTAAACCCTAAGGGGTTTAAATGGCGAAATTGTCGTTTAACTCTAACGTACACCTATTTTTTCACTTCGGGAAAAATATCTAATTAGGACTCATTTTAAAGATCTTGATACGACGAGTTTAACTCGAAAGCCCCTACGGCGCGTTGAAAACCATGTTTTAAGGCTGAAAAATGAAGCGTTCACGACCAGTAAGCAATTTTTTGTTTCGGCGGTTTTAGTGAACTCTCTCCATTGCGCGTCTCCCTCTCATCTACCGAGCCATATTATTTCCGTTCCGAGCCGTATATTTCGTTTACAAATTTAAAAAATATTATTAACATTAGCTTTTAAGATTTTTTAATTCAATGATATGATAGGATAGCTACAATTAGAGGTAAACTATAATTTTTAAATAAAGTTCATAATTTTTTTCAGTTTTTTTTTTAAATGTAGAGTATTTTAATAAACTGTCCCTATTTAATCATATTTCCCAGTGAAATGTTTTTCAAATCAAAATAACTAAAGTATTTGTTTAATAGATATAAATGTTACATAAAAATACCTACTAAAAGAAATAATAGAATGCAACCTATTAGGTAACTTGTTTTATGAATTATAAACATAAAAAAAAAATTATTTTGTGAACTTAAAAAAAAAAGAAATTGTTACAATATAAATATCAATACATTTTGTATTGATGAAATATATCCAAGTAAGAAGGAATATATATTATGGTAATTTAATAGTGAATTTTTATTACTTAATTATTTTTATATGGTTATTATCATTATTAATTTTAAGTGGACCTGTTAGACTTTTTTTATCACTAAAGGACTACTGGCCATACCTTATACCATAGAATCGAGCTCTGATCTTTGCTCTGATCATTCCCTAATACACTTAATTATCAGTGACGAGCCCACCAACGTTCAGCGAACTCCAAAGCTCATTAATGGCAAAATGGACTTACAGAGAATTTCTGGACACACAACTATGCATCCCAGGTTCACTGAAAACTGAGGTGGAATTAGAAGAAGCAGTCGGAAAATTTACTAGAAGTATACAGAAAGCTGTATGGACTTCTTCCATTCGAAAACCTTCAAGAAGCGAAAACTGCAGGGACCGGATCACAGCAAAGAGAAGAGCTCGTAAGGTATGGCAGACTAACAGACTACCATGCGACAGTCGAACATTCAACAGACTTAACAATGAACTTAAACGAATGATCCAAAAATTCAAAAGAACAAACTATGATGCTTACCTTAACACTCTATCGACTGACGATGGAAGCTTGTGGAAGCATACTAAGAAGTTGTTAAAACATCGAGAGGTGTCAGTACCCCTGCAAAAAGAAGATGGTAAATGGGTTGTGTCAGATAAAGAAAAATCTGAACTATTTGCTGACCACCTTTCGTCAGTATTTACACCACTCACAGACTTAACAGACACAGAACATGAATACTTAGTACTTAATACTCTGGACATACCATTACAATTGACTCCACCCACTCTTTCATTTACTCCTACACAAGTCGCACAACACATCAAACAATTACCTAAAAGAAAAGCCCTACATTATGACTTAATAACAGCCAAGGCTCTCCAGCAAATGCTTAGAAAAGCTCTAGTGTTTCTTACGACAATATATAACTGAATACTAAGGACAACTAAATTCCCTATTCAATGGAAATATTCCTACATCAAAATGATATACAAACAAGACAAAAGTGCTTACAGTCCTTCTCCTTACAGACCTATCAGCCTCCTTCAAATTTGCTCAAAACTTTTGAAAAATTAATTTACAAAAGGCTTATAGATATACTGACTGACCAAAACAAAATTCCTGACCATCAATTCGGTTTTTGTACTTCACACTGGAGGATCACACTCTTGGAGCACTAGAAGAGAAAAAATACGCTACTGGTGTATTTCTGGATGTCGCCCAAGCATTTGATAAAGTCTGGCACCAAGGGTTTCTCTTCAAACTCAAAAATGTACTACCCCACACTTACTATCTCATACTCCAATGTTAACTCTCCGACCGATTTTTCTCTATCCGGCAGGGCTCAGAGATTTCTTCAGTCCGACCAATCTTAGCAGGAGTTCCGCAGGGGTCAATACTCGCTCCCTTACTACACATTATATACACACATGACATGCCTACACATCCCGAAACATTAACAGCAACGTACGCAGACGATTTTGCTTGACAAAACTTTTGGTTCAAGAAATTTAGATTTAGATAAAAATTTTCAAGAAGTTATATTATTATTAGGATTTTCCCCATTGTTTTCTTTAAAATTATTTTTATATTTTTACGCATTGCCCATGGCAACGTATGTTTGAGAACCGAAAGATAGCAAGTTCAAAACCCGGAGCCAGGGGACACTTAATAATACTCGGCATCAATCCCCCACCCACTCCCCTGGCCGGGAAACCCCCGTAGAGCCTAACAGGCCAGGAAGGGGAGGATCAATAAAAAAAAAAAGATACAACAATTTTAACCAAACACCATATGACCCTAGACTGGCTTCATTAAACTTACAAAACCACCTAATACATTTGAAAAAATATTTTTCACTTTGGAAAATGAAATTAAACCATGACAAATTACAACACATAACATTCACACTCCGACGAGATACATGCCCTCCAGTTTATATCGGTGACCACCAAATTCCTCAAACAGACAAAATATGGTACCTTGGACTAATATTTGACAGAAGGATGACTTGGGGCCCTCATGTCAAGATGAAAAGACTGACATTAAGCAAACGACTGAAAATACTGTACTCACTATTTTCCAAATCATCAAAATTGAAAATCAGATAGAAGCTCAATACTTACACATACCACATACTGAAACCCATTTGGACATACGCCTCACAAATTTATGGATCAGCAAAAAAGACACACTTACAAAAACGAACGCACCTTTGTACATTAGTAACAAAACGCTACATACAGACTTACAACTACCAACTATCGACGAACAAATAAGGACTCTTTATTCTGGCTTCCATCAAATTACATGGACATAACAATAGACTTATTAATGACATGGCCACAATTGACATGCCTTTTATGAGGCGACTAAAAAGGAGTTGGATGAAAGACCTCCTCTCCTGAAACAAGACCGGGATGATGTGCTGCTGGGCACTTTCTTCCCTCATGCCTTAAAATGCCAACATACAACAGTTTTCATCTAATTTGCTGATTGTCACTTTTTATTTGTGACAGGTGAAAATAAAAGTATGCAGTGAAAAAAAAAAAAAAAAAAAGTGGACCCATGACTTAATTTACTTTTTATAAAAAGTATTTTATTTTATTTTATTTTATAAAATGCAATATAAAAATGTTTAAAAAGTATTTTATCTCAGATTTAAAAAATTTCAGTTATTCAACAGTCCAGATCTTTTCTGTTCTTAATCCAAGGATGATTTAAGACATTATTCAGCATATTATCAGGGTAGAAAAGTAGAATTTTTTATTTGGATCGATAGGAGCTATACTGCATGTTTCAATTTGTACTTTCCCTCCTTTGTTTATAAGGGAATAAGATGAACATTTCTGTGAATATTGGCGAGTAATAAATATTCAACTGTTTTTCTTTACGATAGGTTGAATGATATTCCGGATTTTCAGTTATGTTTTTTTATTTCGGCAAGCCAACTTTTCTACTAACTACTTGTGGACCTTTACAAGGGCTAAAAGAAGACAAATATATGAGTATCTATGGTGGAAGATGACAATTAAATGTTTTTAATGTAATTATTGACTATAGAGAGCAACAACCAACAGAAACAGAATAATGGGCACCCAATTCAACTCTGATGTTTACGTGAATACTTTACAAAACTGATAATTATATAAAAGATGGTAAGACTTACACATGAATATTTAAATAAGTAACTGGTTAGCAAAATAAAATAAAATCTGATATTTACCTTCTGAGTCTGGAGGAATACAGAGACTAAGGGTAAAATGAGGTGAGAGGTGGTAAGGGGTTAGTTTGTAAAAAACACTGTTTTTTTTTTTTTTTACATTTATAACTTCCATTTGTTTGTTATTCTTTGTAAGTTACAAAGATTTATAATTATTTTATAACTTAAATGTTATCTGTACTTTTCAATTTATTATTATTTTATTTTTTAAAGAGCTATAAAAATAAATCCTCTTTGTTCCCAACTAGCTTCTTACTTCATCAATCATAGTTTTTTATCGATGTTTGTTTTGTCAACGGGAACAGCTAAAATGCATATTTAAGGTATAAGTTGAAACTTATTTTTTGAATTGCATAGCTATCAGGACCAATCAATTTCCTATTATAAAAATATCTATTTTGGATGTAACATAAATATGAAAGGTAAACTTTTACTATTTATTTTTATCATCTATTCTCTTGTTGTATAATTTGTATCTTTTTAATTTCTTTTAAATTTCTTTCTTTGTATAAAATTTCTTTTCTTTTTTAAAATTTCTTTCAAAACAATGCGGCATTGGAATTAGGAAAAATTATTTTTTTTCTTTATCACCACAAATTTCTATTTTTACCTAACTTACACTATTTTCATTTTTTTAAATAATAGTAATAGATAAATTTATATTAAATCTTTATTAGTTACTAGCATATTCCCTAAAGAGCAAATAAAGAGAAAATAATAAGAAAGTAAATCGTAAACCCATGGAGCCCTATTTCACAGTCGGTGGTGTAACGTAAAAATTTATTTAATCAACATATTCACATTTTTTTAACAAAGGCTAAAAAAATATTTTTAATGCCTATAAGAAATATAGAAGCCATTTTGAGGACGTTTGAATAAATAAAATGGAAGGAAATAGTTTTGGCCAGCTTTTCGGGTCAAATACTCCTGTAACATAATAAATTGTAAACATTAGTGGTATGTACTATTGTACTTTGTATAAGCAGGTGGTCAATATGGTTTTTATCCACATCCTCTGACCAGTCCTCCTGTCCTGAATAGCATGCAGCCACCACCTGACATGTGGGACTTGAACGCCCCCTGGATCTTGGCCTGCCCTTTGGTGTCCAGGGCTGCCGCTCGCTGGGCGCTCTGTCTGCCTCGGGTCAGTGAGACCCTTCAGAACTAGGACTTAAATAATTAGATTACGGGCGTTGATGACCTAAAAGTAGTCTCACTACGCCCTCTCAAATCAAACAAACTATAGCAGACAGGTGTTGATAAAATCCAGCTACCTCACTAGTTCCCAGACACTGTTACTTGAAATACACTGTTTCAGACATTTAAATACATACAATTATATCCAACGCTCCCTTGCTTTCATTTTGGCAAAAGACTGTGTTACATTATCAAAATCAAGAGTACAGGCAAGTTTTGACTCTATAGTAGGTAGCCCCAAATCATTTGCATAATAAATATACATATAGGACCTGCTGCAGCCCCCACCTACCCTCCCCCTCCCCCACTCTGATCAGTCCTGCAAACAAAGTGCATTTTTCTAGGAAACAAGATATAATCCAAAAAGGTGAATGAGCACTAGTACAGTATTATCAAATTAAGCTAACATTCCCTAAATCAAATCTGTAACCAAATAATTCTAAAAAAAATATTATTTAAATATTAAATTAATTTGTAAGAATGACTTTCTTAAATTAGAAAGAAAGGAAAAAGAGATTGTACATAGGTACAAAGAGGTTGAAAGGAATAACATAATGATTTTTACTTTCAATAATATATTATAAAAATCCAAGCGGAGGTAATACTATTATTTACATTAATTAGCAGGATATAAAAATCGTGCTATAGAAAATTCAAAAAATTAAAATTTCTAATAGTTCAAAAATTAATTATAACTGGATCTCTGCTTTGTTATTTCTGGAGGTATATATTCCTCAGTACCTTCTTTCTTCTTCTTCTTTTTCCCATGCCATTTTGGTGGATACCGAACTTTCTTATTTTCGATAGCTATATCAATTTCATCTTCATGATCGAAAAAGTATATTTCCTGCTCTCTGTCCATTAGTTCTTGTTTCTTCTTTTTAATAAGTTCTAATTTATTAGCTTTTTCAAGTTTTTCAATTTCTTCTCGAAGTGATGTTTCACGATTGTTATCCCATTCATCATAAACCTGTAAAAAAAATATATAATAAAAGTGATCATATTTTTATCTCTAAGGAATAGCCAATCAAAAGAAAACTTAACATATATTTTGCAACATAAGGAACTTACTTTTATTTGATCTTGGGCAATCCTTTCACCAATTGGAATTTCCTGTTTAATTGAAGTTTCTAATAACCCCAACAAATCAGCTTCAACCAAGTTACCACTTTCCAAAGTTTCTAAAACAGCTTTTAATTGCAGGTATGACTCATCCTTAGTTACACTATCATCAATTTCATTGGACATAGTTTGTTTCACTAAATCAAAAGTAGTTTTTGTCAAAGGTTGATTATTTTTCAAAGCTTTATTAACAACTGTTGATGCTGTATTCCAATCTTTTATCAAGCTGCTACCCAACAAAATGAAATCACTTTTCATTGGGCTGTCAATATTATTGCCTATCATGACTAGAGTCTTACCGATCAAAGTGTTGGGGTCTCGTAAATCAAAATGGTTATCAAAATAAGGATTTCTTATATACTTTACTCTCACTTTAATTTCTTCTCCATCATCTTTTTCAGTACTTTCTTCTGTTTTATCTTCCCATTCTGTGGGATTAGATAAATACTTATAACAACTATAAGCAGACATATATTTTAAAAGATCATTGGGGAATTCTTCTTGCAGCATCTGAAGGATTGCTACTTTAGCTGCATTCATGAAATCTCCTTTTTCAATAAAATGATCCAATAATAAAATGTAACAGAAGGTGTCTGGGAAAATTCCATAATTTAGTCGATCATTCAACACACGCATCAATTCATTAGGCTCTCCATGAGTTAAGTAAGCTCGAATAAAAGCATGATGGGTAGAAGGAAATATATTGGTTGCTTCTGATGACATCCTTAGTCTATGAACAATGTCTTCCATCTCATCAATATGTGAACTACCTTTAACAGCATTCACAAATATATCTACATCAACAGCTCTGATTGATTTTGATGAACTATGCTTATTATCTATTTCGTAAAACATATCATCTAAGTTAACTTTTTGAAGCAAGGCTGATTTAAGTCTATTATCCCATTGCCCTTCACACTTAAAAGAAGCAGACATGAAATCATGCTTCCAAACTCTGCAAAGAACTCGTCCATACTTAAATAAAGCAGTACTGCATCTACTACCACTCCACATTCTGCAATGTTCAATTAATAAATGTAACTAAAAGAATTAATTTACAAAAAAACGTACAAATCATAATAGCTTAACACAGTCATTTCGCATGATAATAGTTATTAACAAATCTTCACTAAATAACAATATTTTAAAAATTTAACCAGATTCAAATTTTTGTGATAACCTGTAAAAAATTACTAATAAGGCTGGTTATACATTGTAAACAAAGAGGTCATTCGAAGTGCATTTGAAGCTTTGATGGTTAAAACGAGGGTGTATAGGCGGGCGCAATCGACTATAGGGTGCGCTAGTAGCATTTTCAAAATGTCGGAAAGAACGGGGATAGACTTAGTTGATGTAATAGAGATAGTTGGTAATTTTAAGAGACCATTAATTGAAGGGCAGGCTATTCTTGATGCAAACCACATAATAACATGTTGAATAATATCTAGAAGTAAAAAAAACAGTTATTTTACAAGCCTTGTGCTTTCAAACTAGCAATCTTAAAGGACTGCCCCATCAAATAAAAGTGGAAATCAAATTTATTAATAATAATAAGCAATTTTCTTGTCATTGTACGTGTAAAGCTGGTAGTTCTGGAAAATGCAAACACATCATTGTAACTTTACTCTACGTTTTTCGGTTAGTAATAACATTAATTACCTATTCATACAATCATTGTTATGACAGCTTAGATTCTTTGTCATATTATTTATTTATTTGTCAAAACTTTCAGGCTTCGCATTGAAAACTTGGAACAATTAAGCACAACGGATGTAAGACAAAAATGGGGAACATTAAAAAAGAAAAACAAATATGACACCATGGTCCCAATGTTATTTGCTTAAAACCAACATTTTGGCATAATAAAATGTCAAATACTAATATTTACCTGGATAAACATAGTCACTTTCTTTAAAATGAAGACTAAATATCGTCATATGTTTCGAAACAGGCTTATCTATTCTTAATTTTACAATCCACTCTTTAAGAAGCTTTTTATTTTTTGGAAACAAATGGAATGACACATCTTTAGATTTTTTTGAAGAACACTGAGGGACCGAGCAATACCTATTAGACATTTTTCCAATAATTTTTTGCTCAATCGGGTTTTAATTATGGAAAAATAAATTAAAAACTGCAAAAAACTTATGAATCCCAGGTAATCGCACGGCTTCTATCCCCGTTTCTCTAGTTCCTTCTAGTTCCTCAAAGAAGCAGCACCGTCGCTTGCGCTCGCCTATAAACATAAACTAAAACTCTCAATCGAATATTAGAAGAATATAACTACTTAAGCAAACATCCTAATATTCACGATGGTGTCTATGAAATGCTTCACGGCGTATAAAGCCATTATGACCCTCATACTTAGCTTGTAACGTAGAAGTATTTTTAAGAAGTCAGTCGAACATTTTTCATCTCTTAATTAACATCTTGATAAGTAGTTAGAAAATGACTAAGCAGCTTACTAACAAGAGCAAATCCACTTTTTACCAATAGCACAAGAAACTGTCAACGAAAAAATGGGTGGATCAGTCAAATCAAGTGGAATGTTCCAGGTGGAAGGTAACAACCAAGAGGCTGCTAGCTTGGCTCAGGTTCTGGTAAAGGAATTCATCACCCGTAATGTAGTTCATAACTTGAACTACATTCAGGTAGGGAAGGAACTTCGAAAGCCAATGATTCCAGGAAGTTTGCAAAGTACTTGGGATTCGAAAATCTAATGGTGAAGGGGGCACTTTACTTCATAAATGTCACATTTTTTCGATTTTAATTTAACATGTCATGCTTAATAGAAATAAATAATTTTTTATATGAGTTAAGTTTTATCATTATAGAAAAAATTTTGTCTGACTTGAATGGCAATGGAAAAATTCTTCCTATAAAGTACCTCTTATTTTAATAAAAATGCATTTAATACTTTAATTATCATAAATTAATTACTTTGGAGTAAAAAAAGATTACCTTATTATACCTAGTAGCAAGAAATGATTAAATATAGAATAAGAAAGGATTTTATTATCAAATAGAAGAGAAAAAAAGATAAATGTTTTCCATAAAAGAAAAGTTCAATTAGCGGCAACGAAAGTAGTAATGTACACAAATGTATAATATATCGTTGGAATATACTGGTACTAAAAAAATATTTATTTTGTAAAAAATATTGTTTCTAGACCTGGTAGGTGGGATAGCAGAAGAGAATATTCTATGCGGTGGGCCAGACCCCCCTACCGTGCACCCCCCCCCACACCCCTATAAAATTCATATCGTTGTGTTCCTTGTGATAAAAGTTAAGAAAAGGCCGATGTTCCCAGGAAAATAGTGGCCATACTAACCCAAAATGGCGTTCAAATATGGAGGAAAAAAATGTGACTTGAAAAAAATTGACTTTAAAGGTATTTTATGTTGTCTAGAATAACTATTTTAGTACGTTTGCTTATTTATTCTGAATCTAGAACTATCTAGCTTTAATAAAAGACCAGTTATGGCGAAATTAAGCATAATGGTGAATGTCAGTAATCAAAAAACCAACTAAAATCAACTTCGTCATTCCGCCATGTTTGAACGCCATTTTGGGTTAGTGCGGCCACTTTTTTTTCTGGGAATATTGGATTTTTCTTAATATTTTATCTCAAGGAACACAACGATATGCAGTTTATAGAGATGTGGGAGGGGGCTCACGGTAGGGGGATGTGGCCCATGTACTATTCGAACAGTTAAGAGTGGCCGGATGGTTATCTCAGTGGTAAGAGCGGTGCAACAGGGAGGCAGAGGACCTGGGATCGATTCCCGACCGTGGTCGCATCTTTTATCTTCTAATAAAATTGCTTTTATAATATACTTAAGTCACTGTGTTACTTCATATAAATTTACTCCCTTTGCTTCATAAACTTAAAATATTATTCTCAATCTGATCCGACATTCATGAAACATGAAAAATATTCATTTAATTCTTAAAGAAATATTTTTTTGAAAAGGGGCACAAAATACCCTTTTCCTATAGTTTCTTTTGTGATAATTTTTAAACCTGTAAATGATATATTCTAATTATGTGAGTATTTAATAAATGAGTAAATAAAAGCGGAGCAGAAATGTCCACACTTCTTTAAAAGTGGTTTCCGCCAACAAGTTTTGAAGGAGTGGGGGTAGCGGAGAGCTTTCCTCAGGTCGAATTCTATCTTAGTGAATGGCTTCACTGGCCGGTTCGAAATTCGAAGTGTGATTTTATCCTAATGTGTATCTGTACTCACGTTTTTTAACAAACCTTGTATTGATAACAATGTCGAAGCCAAATGAAGTTAGTTTGGATACTACAGACACTGTAGAAATATCTGTAAGTATTGCACTTGTGTTGTTATGAAATCAAGAATTGAGTTTTAATATGTTTTTATCTTCACTTATTATTCATTGTTCATGAATAGTATTTTAGTGTATTGGGTTTTAAGTGTTTAGCGAGTTGTTTATTTTCCCTGTGAAGAATCACTGATGTCAACATCAGATTTTGAATTGTATTTATAACCCTGTGGTTGACATTAAAGGTTTTATTGGTTTTTGATGTTTTTTGAACAATTGTGATTTGTTTTCAAATTATTATGACTATTAATACATTTTTGTCATCTAGATTTTAGATTTATCTTTTTTTATACTTACCTCTAAGTTTGGTGTTTCATCTGACAATGACTTGTTCCGAAACTGGATATGTTTTATATTTTAATAGGTTCTGTTAATGATCAATTTTTCTTAGTCCAAACAGCCCAAGGTTAGCATCTTGGACAGGTGATTCCCACAGTTCTAATATTTTAACTAATCAGTTTTCCTTGTTTCACTGATCATTAACAGAATCAGAGGACCTAAACAAAACATTTGTATTTTATCATAAACATAACTTTGACTTCTGATAATGTATTCATTGATTCTTTCGCCAAAACTTAATGATGAGTAGAACAATGAGGTTGTTATGATGAAGGTTTTACATACTTGTTAAATGAATTTGACTATAGTAGTATATTTCAATAAATTAAACAATGATGTCTATTCAAGTATAGATAATTGTTTAGATTGATGTATGTATGCCTGATTTGAATTGTTTCTGTGGTATAATGCAACAGTGTAATCTTTAATAAAATTTATTAGGTTTACTTTTCTAGTGGCCTTATATATCTTAATCTGTCCTGAGATTTGCTTACATCCTTTATTGAATGGTATTCGTCAAAAATGTGAAAACTATTTTATATATACATTAAATCACATGACTTACATCCAATTATTGGCTATCCCACAATCACATACAATTTAAGAAACATTATGAGTTCATATTGATAGAGACAATATTGTATCTTAGATGTTACTGACAAAAAATATATTTTAAACAATGACTCTTAACCATTTAAAAAAACAAGAAGTTTTTATGTAGATGTTAAAAAAAACAATAACATGTTGCTTGGAAATTACTCTCATCTCTAAACCGGCATGTTTTTCTGTCATTCCGTTTTTGTCTTTTGTATAGGATTGATGACCAATTTTTCGTATTGAGGTGTTACTAATTATCAGTTTAAAAATGCTATGAGCTCCACCCGAAAATCTTTTTTGAAGAAACAGATTGGTTAAGACAAAAAGATATTTTGTTTTGTGTTATACCTTATTTTTTATTCCATGCTAAAGTATGTTATTTATGTTTTTCAATTTTTGTTGATCTTTTTTTTGTTTAATTAACGTCACGTTATCTTAGTGACTTCACTTTAACTCGGTTGATGCTAAAGTGGTAGTCCTAAATTTTGCCTATCCAGGTATTATTAGGATAGGAATGTTTAATGAGTACCTGACATTATACAGGCCTGGAACTTGCGTTCCAGTTTGCGTTCAACCATTTTGCGTCCCATCTGAGAGATACTATAGCAAAGAATTTTTTATTCCCATTAAAAATCCTAGGGCCACCACGGGATGCGAACCCGTGACCTCAAGTATTGTAGGCTATTATGCTAGCCACTTCACTACAGGTGACCCCACTCCTAATCTTTTTTAGATCAACAAATAAATTTTTATGATATATACCTTGTAAAATAGAGACCTTCAGATTCAGACCCTATACAATAAGGCATATGGACCATGCTATATTATTAGGTGGGTTTTTAAATATAGATAATTGATATTTATATAGTCAATGAATAAATAAGCACCATTTGATTTCTATTCAGACCCAGGTTAAAAATTTGAAATGTAGACATTTCAGTAAGTGGATGTTTCTTCAATTTTTACTTTGTTTAATAACTCCTTTTTTTTTCCTTCAGAATGAATCTTCTGGAGATACTCAGTCGTCCAAGGGTAAAAATGAAGATTTTGACACCAAAATTGTGAGTATTAATGAGTTCTTTATGTTTTGCAAAACTTATTGAATTATTACTAAATTTATATTTTTTAATCTCACTCTCCTTGAAATAATATGTATTATCAGAATAATTTGTATAATTCAAGTAACTTTCCAGATGCCAACATACATCAATAAGCCGGAAAAAAAAAAAAAAGTATTGAAGGTGTGAAGTTGTATAAAAAAGGTTTTGAGAAACCACATTTAATATTAAAAAACTGAACATTAATAATCAACAAAAAAATGATTTTCAATATATAATCCACAGTTGAAGTTGGCACTGTGAAAAACCAACTGCTCTCTCCCTCCTTATTTTATACTGTGAAGAAAAATTTTTGTTACATAAAACAAGAGATTAAAAAAAAGATTTTATTAAGTTTTAACATAATCCCCGTCTTGTTCTATACACATTTTTCTGCGCTCATACAGCCGTTGCAACGACCTGAAAAAGTCTTCTTGAATAGATTTCAGAGCATTGGTCACATTCCTTTATATCGCCTCAATGTCTTCTAAAAGTTCTCCTTTCATGTTCATGTTCACTTTAGGGAATAAAAATAGTCTGCCGGAGCCAAATCTGGTGGGTAGGGCGAATGATTAATCGTGGAGGCCGACTTTTTGGCCAAAAATTGTGTGATTAGTATTGAGGAATGGGCTGATGCATTGTCATGCAGCAGAAACCAATCACCGGTGTGGTACAATTCAGGTCTCACACGACGAATCCGCTTCAAAACTCGATCCAGGACACCTTTGTAGAATTGTGCATTGTGAGGGGGGGGGGGAAGCACGGATTTGCTATGGATAATCCTGTGAGAATCGAAGAACGAAATGAGCATCTTCCAGCGAATGTTGACCATTCTTGATTCGTGCAAATCACTTGAAAACCTTATGTAGCTTAAACATTCCTCACTATACACAGTTTTCAATAATTTGAATGTTTCCGACCACTTTTTCCACATTTCCCAAATTTTAAAACAAAATTTGATCACGGCACATTTTTGCATAGCAACAATTGTGACATACTGGCAAAGGCATGTCCAGTTAAACGAACACAGCTGGCAAATAAAGGAGGTTACAATACTCCTATCACTAGTGAGTGTAACTAAGACCCGATATGGCATAGTTCTGCCAACAGATAACAGATGGCACTAGTTGTAAGTTTTATAAAAAATTAGTCCCGGAACTTTTTGAATGAACTGTGTATGTAACGCCTTTGAATGTTTCCATCCACATCCACCTCGTAGTGTAGCTTTTCCCACAGGGTTTGTCTAATGAACAGTATGGCCAGTGGTCTTCTTGTTACTGAATGGGCAGTTCAGCGATTTATGAAAAGAACCTCTTTTAGAGTTATGATAATTGACTGATTTGTGGAGAGAGTTGGTTCTTTGTCGTCAAATATTTCTCTCAGCAGCACTATTTGTTGTGGTATGGAAGAGTGCTAAAAATAACTTTTTGACCCTGTGTTCTTTGCAGAAGTTAGATAATTCTTCACTTATGAATTGTGTACCACAATCTCACTAAATTTGAGGTTGACCAAAGGTCGAGAAGAATCTGGTAATTTGATTGTGATCTTTGATGTCATACTTTTTACGGGTACACTTCTACGCACTTAATGAAGGCTTCTGCTACGATCAGGAAGTGCATACCATTAATAGAACCAATGTAGTCTATATGTATTCTATCCAGGGAAGCTCTAGGGTACTCTCATTTATGCAGAGGTGCTTTCAGTTGGTTGTTTTGAATAGATAGGCAGGTAACTCACTCCTTGTATCCTATTTCTTTGTCGATTCCGGGCAATCAAACGTGGTTTCTTGTAATGCTCTTGGTTTTCCACAAACCTTGGTGTCCTTTGTGAAGCTCGGAGAGAATCTGGCTTCTTTAAAGGTTTAGAAATATACATACTGTTTCTCCAGAATAGGCTCTCATTCTCCAATGTATATTCTGACAAAACCCTGTTGAATAATTCTTTTGCTAACAGTTTTTTGCTATATAGCAATGTCCTTTTCAATATCACTAGGAATGGTTTCTTGTTTATCCATGTGATATATTAATATACAATATTTTCTATATCTTCATGTGTGATTCGCAATATAGTCAGTTGACTTCCAAGAAAAAAAAGCCGTTGGGTAGTGCTTACTTCTCACTAGTCATGTGCAAACGAGAATCTCGATAAGGGTCAGCTTTACTATAATCCTGTGACTTTCTGTACAAATGTCATAACTGAACCCCTATAAGTCTATAGCATAATGCTTCATGATGACGGCTGATTTCCTTTTTGGTTTGGAAAATAGAGATTAACGGTTTGTGATTGGTAAGCACTTTCCTTAGAACAAAAGTCCTATCCTAAAAATAAGAAAAATTTTGCTCAAAGCTGACTCGATGGACCAAACCTACGGACAGCTACTGACATCCTGGAAAACCATACCGCAACTCTTGATAGCAAACATGGGGCAGGGTTATCACTCCTTTGCCCAGTTGGTATAAGGTGCCACCATTAGACTGACAGATCTCACATCCCACAGATCCATGGCTTGGATTGTGCGACTTACAATGGCAGGGGTTAACCGCTAACTTTGCTCAACTTTGATTACCTATTGCAAGCTCCATTGCCTACTGAGCCATCCCAATCCTTATTTTAAAGTATTATTATTATTTAATAAATTATTTATGTTAGACATTGATTAAATAGGATTGATCCCTAATTATTTTAATTATGACTCATTGGGAGTGTCCCTATATGAAACATTACTCCTGGGTAATGAAGTGTAATATATGTGTAATTTAGTTAGAATAAAACTTAAGTTCTATCAACCTTTTATTAGTCTCACTAATACATACTGATTATTTTATTATTTAAATAACACATGTTTTATAAATTTAACTATAACCAAAGAGTTTACACATAATTATATCACACCCTTCCCTTAATCCTCATAGAGTCTTTTGGGTTGCTTCACTAGGTGGCCTGATTTGGTGCGCTGACCTTCACTAGTTGGTGATACCTGCAGGACTGGATCATTGTGTGTTAACGTCTCTTCTGGTAGCAGGAGGGAAGATCCATTTCGCTCAAGAGGCTTAGTTTGTCCCTGGTCTTCCTGGAATGATTCAAACGAGGGAGGGGGAGGCTTAGGTTCAGAATTGGTTGGTTCGAGAAGAAGATTATTAGATGATTTTGAAACAGGGTCAGGATTAGGTGCTTTAAGAACGTCATCAGGTTAGAGACCTTCAGGAACCGTATCAGGATTATAATGGCGAGGTGTCTTAGATGGGCTGAATTTCTTCTATTCTCATTCTCATATTGATCTTTGAGCAAGTAAGATCTTGGTTCGGGGAGAACCTTTGTGATATAGCCTTCTTTCAATTGATCCTTCCATTTAATATAAACTTGCTCTTTAATCTTGAATTTCTCTGATTGACGCGCATTCCTGTCATAGTATAATTTACTTTTGAATTTTAGAAGCATCATTATTCGGCATACATCATTGTGTGGTGTTTTGGGATTAAGGAGATCAATGCTTGCTGGGATTCTAATTCGTAGTCTACAGCCCATTAAGAAATGACTTGGAGAGTACTCGAGCCCAGAAAGGGGAGTTGTCCGGTATTCTTGAAGGGCTTCATAAATGTCTTCTCCCTATTAAGACACTTTCTTTATTATCTTTTTTAACTGTTAAAATTATTTAAAGAAAAAAAAAACTTGTAAGGTTTCTTCAGACAATCTAAAAATTAAATAATAAAAATATATATGATTGAGTGAAACTGAAACCAGTATGTGTAAATCAGTTTTTTATTAAATAAGTTTTGACTTCTTTTTTTTTTTTTCAGGAAACTGATCGTTCTAGAAGATTTGAATTTCTGTTGAAACAAACAGAAATTTTTTCACATTTTATGACAAACCAGGGAAAGTCGAACAGCCCTGCAAAGCCTAAAGTTGGCCGCCCTAGAAAAGAAACTAATAAATTAGCACCTGCTGGTGGTGATGGATCTGCTGAGTACGTATCAATTATTTATTTATTTGTTTTGTTTAGAGGTATAAAAACTCTTCCGTCATCAATGCCTAAAAGTGATCGTTATATTTTACCTATTCCAGTTATTCTGTTTTATCTATTTTGAACCTATTAGTATTATGGTAAAAAGTAACTTAAAGCAAAAGGTATACTAGTTTCAAAGTGTTTATATATTTTTAATATGAATGATTATTATTAATAGTAGGATATGAATTAGCTCATCAGTTTATTTTGATTGATGATCTTCTTAAGTATATATCTTTGGTTTTTCTTCAAAAACATGTATTCATGATCACTTTTTTTCCTGCTTTAATTAAAAATAATTTATAAATTGTTTTTTGTAGCCATCGACATCGTATGACTGAACAGGAAGAAGATGAAGAATTACTCGCTGAAAGTAACACTTCTTCAAAATCATTAGCAAGATTTGATGCTTCGCCTTTTTATATCAAAAGCGGAGAATTGAGAGATTATCAAATACGTGGTTTGAATTGGATGATATCTCTTTATGAACATGGTATAAATGGTATACTTGCTGATGAGATGGGTTTAGGTAAAACTCTCCAAACTATCTCGCTTCTTGGGTAAGTAATATTATTTTCTTGTTACCATTGATTGTTGAGTTCATTTATTCAAAATATATTAAAGTAATTTTATTAATTAATTAATTATAATTTTAGTTACATGAAGCATTATAGAAATATTCCCGGACCACATATGGTCATCGTACCTAAATCAACCTTGGCTAACTGGATGAATGAATTTAAAAAGTGGTGCCCTTCCCTGCGTGCTGTTTGTTTGATTGGAGATCAAGAAACAAGGGTACTTTTTATTTTACTTCCTTTTTTTTTTTAATTTTAATTTTGAAAGAATAACAGTTATAAATTTTCTTAGAAAAAAAAACTATATTTATTTTCAGTTCACTTTGTTTATTCTATTAAAATAACTTTGCATCTGGGGATGCTAATTATAAATTCTTTGCTGTGTCGTAATATACTCCTAGTTAAGTTGCTTTCACATATAACTGATTAACCCTTTAATGGGTATGGACGATATATCTCGGAAAAAAAAAAGATGGCCCTCAGTAGCAGAAGTCGGTATGTCCCCCAACCAGTTTCTCACTTATTTAACATCCCCAGCTTCACACAAGATAACTTGTCATGCCTGAAGCACATCCTAGCGGATCCTCGGAGACTTAATAAGTACATCTAGCATTTGTTCAACCATTATTCATTTCAAGTTATAGACGCTCTGAGTGATAGTACTCTGTTTTTTGGCGATATTCACCGTTTTATTTCGTTAGTATTTCGCTAGTTTTGTTGTTGCTTTCGTCATGTCGCGAAAGTTTTTCACTGAGCAGTAATAAAATTATTATAATCTTGATCATTATTACCTTCATAAATCACTTAATCTTTCATTACAATCGATAATACAGCATTTTTATTTATTGAAATAATGGTAAAGGTATTATAGAATCATAAAAAGTAAATAAAACATTAAGAAATAGTCAGAAAAGGTGATGAGGAGTTGCAGAATTGAGGCAGTCAGCGGCGGAGAGTGGCCTTCACGCCTTAGCTTGTGGAGTGTAAAATCTGGCCAACCTGCCTAGCTTCTCAGTGTAACTTTCGTCCAGAGTCCTTAGCTGCTAAAGGGTTAAATGAGGTACAGTGGCAGGGGGTTTTGCCTTTCCCATTATGAATGTAAAAATGTGTCTTAATGAAAACGTTATTTATTTTTCTTATCTGGTCTTTCTCTTCTACGCATTTTCAATTTAAATCGATAATAACAATTTTAATTGTATTCTAGGGTTGATGACAGGGAGTGATTTTTTAACTTGTTCTTTTCCAGAATGCATTCATTAGAGACACTCTCATGCCTGGTGAATGGGATGTATGCGTTACATCTTATGAAATGATTATACGTGAAAAGAGTGTGTTTAAGAAGTTCAACTGGAGATATATGGTTATTGATGAAGCTCATAGAATCAAGAATGAAAAATCCAAACTCTCTGAGATTGTGAGAGAGTTCAAAACAACGAACAGGCTACTTTTGACCGGTACCCCATTGCAAAACAATCTCCACGAATTATGGTCTCTTCTTAACTTCCTCTTACCAGATGTCTTCAATTCGTCAGACGTAAGTTATTGTCTCTTCACGTTTCTTTTTTCCCATTAATTATTTAACTTCGAGTAGTAAAAAGATTTGAATTATATTGCATACTTTGTTTATAAATGCTTATTTATTCTTATATTTAAATTACAGGATTTTGATTCATGGTTTAATACCAACACTTTCCTTGGTGATAATTCTCTAGTTGAAAGATTACACGCAGTAAGTATGTTTTTTATTTATTAAATTATTGAAAAACAATATCCGTACGGACTATTGATATCCTGTCTGTTTTCATTTCAAAATTATTTTGTTTTGATTATAACTATAGATAATTACTTATTTTATAGGTACTGAGACCTTTCCTCCTAAGAAGATTGAAATCTGAGGTAGAGAAAAAACTCAAGCCCAAAAAAGAAGTTAAAATTTATGTTGGATTAAGTAAAATGCAGAGAGAATGGTAAATAATTTATAATTATAAATCAAAATTATCATATTTCAATAGCAAACCTAGATGGTATTGTGTTTGTACCACCGCTCTTTCTTTGAGGACCTTTCTTTCATTTAGAACTATTTGTGAAGTTGAATGCTTGATTGTTTATTAGAAAATTAGCTCATCTTATTCTAGGTAGCTTCTTTTAACAAACATTATTGATAAATGATAATCTGACTGCTACACCATATAGAGACTGAGTACTGTGAGCAAGTGATATAAAACTTTAAAAGTTTTAAACTATCGATAGTATGTACTATCAAAAACATTGTTTTCAAAGGACAATGTGATAGCCTCTGCCTCTAAGCATCCATTTTATATATAAATCATGGAAAAGAAAAATAAACAGAATGTAACAGTATAATTTTACTTATGTTTCTAACAAAAAATGCTTATCTACTCTATAAAAAAAAATATTAACTATACGCAAAAAATATGACTAAAAAATTGAATGGTTTGCTTATACATGCCTTCCACTTGATGGAATAATACACACATAACGACAGATTTCCTGCCAGTCCCTTGACTTGAAAATTACGCAGTTAATGGCAAAGAAGCAAAATCAAATTTTTTGAAATATGGGCTTTCCTGGTTTTGTCAGGAAAAATGTCACAACTACATCCTTTTTTTTTGTAAAACTCCAACACATTCGAGGATTGCATTCCGAGTGTTGTCAAGTCAAATCGACTACTTCCACAACTGGAATCCTGGTTGCATGGCTCCTTGAAGAGTATAGGTATAACTTTCCTCTAAACACAGTTTCTTTGATACTTTTATAAAGTTTATAAGATACTTATTTCTTAAGAAGACCTTGTTTGCAATTACGACTAAGCGTGAAACTGATTAAAATGATTTCAAGGTATAATGAAACCCATCCTCTATTCACAGGAATGTTCATCTTATTCCGAAAGAAAAAAGTGAAAATGGAATAGTGGATTATAGCTCCAATTGTTCCAAATAAAAAATTATGCTATTCCTTTTTCCTTTTTTTTTCCTTGATTTGTAAGCTTGCAAACTTCTCAAAGCCAGAAAATGGACTGAAAGCAAAAATTGCAATGGACAAGCCATAGTATAAAAATCAGGTAGCAAAAAGATGAAAATGTGAGGATCTTTAGTATTTTAGAAATGCATTTCTATGAACTGAGATAGTAAGAAGTTTTTGGCAAAGCTCTTTATTTTTTGTTTTCTGAGGCAATAAAATATATATATTTATGTATGATATAGGTATATCAGTCCTGGAATTTACCATAGTATAAATAGAGAAATACATTTTTAAAAAATAAATAAATATAATTAATTATAAATATTGTAGTACTAACATGGATTAAACAATATTTATTATAACGAAAATAAAAATTTTCAATGCCACTCAAATTATGAAAACACAAATATTTGAACAGGTTACAAAAATTATCACTTTGTAACACAGAAATAACCACATGACTTCAGCTTCAGGACAAGAGTAACTCTCCAGTCCATCGCTCCTTATATATAGTCGTAAGGAGAACAGTCTAGAACCTTCTAGACCGGCTTAGTTACCTTCGAACATTGTAGTCATGATCATGTGCTATGACAGTTTGTTCCAACTGCTAGTTCATTCTAACAAAGGTTCTAGAACTATTCTAATCCATGTGTTTTTATTGTTTTTGTTTAACATTACAATATTTTATTACTCAAGAGAAGAGATTGACCTCAGCTGGGAGTCGAACCTGGGTCTCCCGCGTAACATGTGCGGTAAGCTAGCCACTGCCTCATCCAGATTGCATCCAAGCCGAGTCTATCTCTTCTCTTCACTTATCCTCTTCCCCGATCTCGCTTATATTTTGTGAATTCATATGGATGGTTGACTATTTGTCTTAATAGTAGGATCTTTTGACATTTTGACTATTTTAAATTGAATTCATATCTAATACAGCCACTCACAAGACATACTCCTGTTTTACTATTGTAATTCATTTCAATTTTTAATTACTTTCTATCTATTTTTTAGGTATACTAAAGTTCTAATGAAAGATATAGACGTTGTAAATGGTGCTGGTCGAGTTGAAAAAATGCGCCTCCAAAACATCCTCATGCAGTTGAGGAAATGCAGTAACCACCCTTATCTTTTCGATGGAGCTGAACCTGGCCCACCCTACTCAACTGACGAACATCTGGTATTCCGCTGCATTATTTTGTTATTTTGTATTCATAGGAATTCTTTTTACTGAATCATTGGTGTTTTTATTTTATTAACTCTTTTAATTTCTTTAAAGGTATACAACAGTGGGAAAATGGTGATATTGGACAAGCTTCTTCCTAAATTGCAAGAACAAGGCTCACGAGTTCTGATTTTCAGCCAAATGACAAGAATGATAGATATTCTTGAAGATTATTGCTATTGGAGGGGATATAATGTAAGATTAGATTGCTCCCTTTTAGCTTTTGTGTTTCTAATTTTAGTTTATAGTTATGTTTAACAAGTATTTGTTTTGTTTTCTTTTAGTATTGTCGTCTTGATGGTAATACACCTCATGAGGACAGGCAACGGCAGATAAATGAATTTAACGAAGAAGATAGTAAGAAATTCATATTCATGTTATCAACTCGTGCTGGTGGTTTGGGTATCAATTTAGCCACTGCAGATGTAGTCATTTTGTATGATTCAGATTGGAACCCTCAAATGGATCTACAGGCCATGGTTAGCTTTTTTTTTTACATCAATGTTGAGATAATATTTATATTAAATCCTTTTTGTTTTAAAAAATTTGTTTAATGTTTTATATCGTCTTTATAGGATCGTGCTCATCGTATTGGTCAAAAGAAACAAGTCAAAGTGTTTCGAATGATTACAGAAAACACAGTTGAAGAAAAAATTGTTGAGAGAGCAGAAATAAAACTCCGCCTTGATAAATTGGTCATACAACAAGGTATTATATTTTTGTCTTCCTTTTTCTGTTTATTTAAAATTGTAGGTAGCTCCAACAGTAAAATTAAATTTAAAAAAAAATGTGAAAATTGAATTATTTATACTTCTAGTCAAGAAAAATAATATGCTAAATTTATCAATATTTATTATTTATGTTTGTTTTTACGATTTTTTTTTTTTTTTTAAAGGTCGACTCGTTGACAATAAAACAGCACTTAACAAGGATGAAATGCTGAATATGATCCGTCATGGTGCCAATCATGTTTTTGCAAGTAAAGATTCTGAAATTACTGATGAAGATATCGACACCATTTTGGAGAAAGGGGAGGCTAGGGTAAGAAATTTTTTCAATTTTCACTGTTAACCATTTTCAATCAACAGTCCCACTCCATTCTGTTTGATTATCATTTCAGACAGAAGAAATGAACAAAAAGCTTGAACAACTTGGGGATTCTAATTTGAAAGACTTTATGATGGAAACCCCTACAGAATCTGTTTACCAGTTTGAAGGAGAAGATTACAGGTTAGAAAATTTCTGACAAATATCATTATTATTTTAAGATTTGTAGATATTCTTTGGTTTAGCAGTTTGGAATGAAACCCATTTTAAATTAAGTAATATACTATAGTTTTTAAGATAGGTTTAAAAAAATAACCAGTGGTTATTTAGTTATTATCAGTGAAATCCTGTGTTCAAATTTACATGTGTAATTAATAAATTTCTTTATTTTTCGCCATTTTCACTTGCAACTCAATAAATATTATAAATTAATTTTCTGGTGGCCCCACAGAATACATCTCAACATTTTTTGTGAGCCTAGAGTTGTTCGATCTCTGAGACAAATCAATTCATGGCAGACTTTACCCACTGTCAGAATTTACATTGCACTCGTTATAACACTGTATAAATAAAATTTATTTATTTAAATCAATAATTAAGAAATTTGTGGTTACAGTAATTTTTTTTTTCTTTTCGATAAACATTTTGAGCAGCACGCACTTTGCATTCTTTCAAAAAAATGCTTAACTTCTTTCTAATTGATTTCCTGTATAAAAAGAAATTAGAAAGATTGTTAGTAATTTTTTAAGTTTTGATTTGGTTTTAAAACAGTTGCCACTACAATCTGACGATAGAACAACTCTGATAATTTCTTTCCTTTAGATTTTCTTATGTTTCCATAATCCTTTAAGTTCTTATTATGACTTTATTTTGTTATTTGATACATTTGTATATGGATCACTCGTGTGAAATGAATGTTTTGTATTATAATTTTCTATTTATTTTGCTCTTATGCATATAATTAATATCATTGTTTAATTGTTCCAGGGAAAAACAGAAAGTTTTAGGAATAGGAAGTTGGATAGAGCCTCCTAAAAGAGAACGTAAAGCTAATTATGCTGTTGATGCTTATTTTAGGGAAGCATTGAGAGTATCTGAACCTAAAGCTCCTAAAGTACATATTATTTTATTTCATTTCAATATTTATACTATGTGCAATATTGTAACTTCATCTATTGAATTTTAGGCACCGAGGCCCCCTAAACAGCCTATAGTTCAAGATTTTCAATTCTTTCCTCCTCGACTGTTTGAGCTATTGGACCAGGAAATTTATTACTTCCGAAAAACAGTTGGATATAAAGTAAGTTTTTATATATTTTTTTTTTGATAAGAGAGTGTCCTGTTATCCATTCCACTCTAACTTTATTAGTTTCTTCTAATTTGTTGAGCATAGTAATGCAGGTTTTTACTACCTTCGATTTTGTTATGTGATTTCTTATTGCCCCAATCGCTGGTTGGGTGTCGGTGAAGATAGTTATCTTTTTATTGATTGTCTTCTCAGTCAGCAGCTCTGAAGCGCACTGGCAAATAGCAAGTACTTCTTATTGAAAGACTGAGGCATATTTTCCAAGTGATATTGAGATACCATCTTTGGGTTTATCTTTTCTCCAGATTCCCACACCTGAACCTGTTGTAGCAAACGAGCCATCCGTATAACAGTTTACTCCTGTATAACATTTATGTGATTCCTTCTTATGGATTTTTGTTTGATATTTAATTTCTAGGAATTCTCGAATTTTTAAACCCGAGTGCATTGATAGCACCTGGTCGTTTTCGATTTTCCTGAATATTTCCCAATGTCCTCTACCAGTTTTTACTTTGGAGTGGTTATTTTGTTTTACAATCCTCTAAGAGGATTTCATTGCTTGAGCCTCCGCCTCTATCTGCAGTGGTGCTAGATTTAGCATCACCTCCATTGCAGCTGTCGTCATGAGGCATACTGTCCTCTGTAGTTTTTTTACTTTAGTTTTTATACTTACTTTATGGTAAATTGATTTTTTTTTTTTTTTTAAATAAAACTGATTTTTCTCAATTTTTATATAGGTGCCTAAAAACCCTGAATTAGGTTCAGACGCATCACGTGTCCAAAAAGAGGAACAAAGAAAAATTGATGAAGCAGAACCTTTAACGGAAGAAGAACTGGCTGAAAAGGAAAAACTTCTTACTCAGGTAATTTATGTTAGAAACCACAAAGTAAGTGCTTTGGGACACATAGCTCTCCCAGCTTTATCCTTACATCACGTCACGTGATTTTTACTGATGAGTTTCCTGTATCGTAGTTACAGTACTATTAGGATCCTAGATTTTTCCACTTCTCAATTTGGAATTTCTTTTGAATCTGTATCTCAAAATTTTTGAAAAAATATATGTATAAATAATTTTGTATGCCATGTTTTTATTTTTGGTAATTTATTTTTCAGGGTTTTACCAATTGGACTAAAAGGGATTTCAACCAGTTTATTAAAGCAAATGAAAAATATGGCCGAGACGATATTGATAATATTTCAAAAGAAGTAGAAGGTAATTTTCTCACCAAACATAAATTCTGTATCTTATGTTAATCTAAGTATCTAATTTTTGTTTTTTAAAAAAAAAATTTTAAAGGAAAAACGCCAGAAGAAGTCAGAGCTTACTCAGAAGTGTTTTGGGAACGATGTAATGAATTGCAGGACATTGACCGAATTATGGGACAAATCGACAGGGGTGAGGCTAAAATTCAGAGGAGAGCAAGTATTAAGAAGGCCCTTGATACGAAGGTATAGTCCTCTGCTTGTATTGATGACATGTATTGATCTGTTACTTGTTTTACCATTACTAGCTTGGCATTTAAAATTGTTTTTAATGTCTGATCTCTGTGAATCATTTTTATAGTTCTAAAGAAATAAAAAATTACTAGGAAAAATTTCTAAAAAGGTCTTGGTTTGAGAAATATTTCTTATTTTGTTTTTGTTTTTTTCCCCTCTTTTCAGGGAATTTACCTCCCTCTTCCCCCAATTATCATCTCTGATAAGGAGGGCTGTTGAAAGGCCCACCTACCTGGTCATCATCTTTGATAAGGGGGCCCTGGAGAAGAGACCACTCTACCCTCTGGTCACCACATTCGTCGAGGGGGCCTTCAATCCTATATGAAAATTTTAATAGGGAAACTAACTGTGCCATTTCTTTAATATACTCTTAAGACTGCAAAATACATAGCCTAAAAGGAGATTTAACACTCTTTTATATGGGGCTATTAGATTTATTGTGGCTTAAGTGTATTAGGCACTATAATCAGTTTTATTGCGAAAGACATTTCGCATTGGAGTTGGAATAAGATATTGGATTAGAGTTGGGAAAGCAAAACATTTGAAGCATCTCTCAAACAAAGAACTTCTTAAAAAAAATTTTCTTTTTGGGTTCGGGTACTAAGAACTGAATCCTGTGTAATAAAAAATTACTAGTAATGAAAATCAATTGTTAAACCTATCCTAGCAGTCAGAAGGTTGAATAATACTAACGAAAAACCTCTGATTGATTAAGAAACAAATCTTAAGTCTTTTTATACTTTTATGAAGTCCTATTTATGAATGACATAAATGAATTATCTGTTTCCTTAATCAAAATTTTATCTACAATGGTCCTGTTCATTATGTTGGATTTTTTTTTTTTTTTTTTTTTTTTTTTATAAAAGGAAAATTAAATCACAATATACTTAACTCATTTTTTGTTTTAATATAACCATACATGAAATGAACTTTTTTGTTGGAAATTCTAGCTAAAATCTCTTCCCAGAGCTTAGCTGTTAAAAACTGTATCGCCCTGTATAATTATAAATTATTTAGAATTCACCTATTTTAGAGCATAACATTTTTTGCTAATATTAAATTAATTATTTTAGATGAGCCGGTATAGAGCTCCATTCCATCAACTTCGCATCTCTTACGGTACAAATAAGGGTAAAAATTATACAGAAGAGGAAGATAGATTTCTTGTTTGCATGTTGCATAAGCTTGGTTTTGACAAGGAAAATGTATATGAAGAATTGCGTGCGATGGTCAGGTATGTTTTAACACAGCTTTGTTGATAATAATAAAAATAAACTTATTTATTTTATATTTTCTCATAGCCTTCATTTGAATATGGTATAGCAGTGCGTAATCATTTGCTAATTGTCCTAAAAATATTAGAATTATTTTTAAACACTTTAATGATAGGTTTATAACTGAAATTAGAATCATATTGTCACCCCTCTTCTTAAATCTACTTCTTCTTTGTGACACGGTGATCTTTGGACAAGGGTTGTGTGATAATTCAAGTAGAGACTATTTACATCATTTATTATTTACAATAAACAATCAACAGGTCCCAACTACCAAAGGAAGGGGGAGGGGTCTTATAAACTCATATACTTGATACTTGGGGCTACTACACTACTCGATTCCCACTCCTGGCCTGTCGGTGCCTTCCCCAGCCTCACTCTGCCTGTCTCTCCCAGACTTAGACTCCCTCCATCTCAGACTGTTTATGTGACTACCACTCCCAGACTCTCAATCTGCCTGACTATCTCAGACTCCGACTCTCTCCATCCCAGACTCAGACTCTCTCAGACTGCCTCTCTACTTGCCTGGGCCAGCCTCTTCTAGGAGTTCCCCCTCTCTCTCAGGGTCTCCTAGGTTTAATGGTCTGCTTAGCTTTTCAGTTATGGTTTTCCACGTGACAATATTATGCATTATAAAGGAACTACCTCTTCAATTTAAAATTTAAAATTTAGTATAGATGTAAAGATGGGATTTGAGAATAGTAAGGGAAGGAAGGTGCATTGCTCTTTAAGTTAGATTAATTCTAGAAGAACCTAACTAAATGATTGAGATGATGATATAGTATTATGAAACATTCGTCTAATAATATCTTATAGGAACATTTTAAAGAGGCAAGACTTTTTGAATCTGTCGCCAGTATGTAAAACTTCCTACACACCGCTGTGACACATTTTACTTACATAACAAAAGTAAAATAGTATAAAAAAAAAATATTCCAGTTCTGTTGAGAGACTTGCAGCCATGCAAACATCTGTACCTTAATTTAAATTTTTCCAGTGAGGTGTTTATTTTATGGTATTTATTATAATTTTTTCAGCTTGAAATTGCCTTTTCTATGCCTGAGATTATAAATTAAAAATATTCTCAGTGGTTATTTCAACAATAATAGACTAGAGGTGATCTCCTTAAGTGCCTTTGTGTATTTAGATCTATTTGCATGATTTTATCTTGTTACCATCTCGAGTCTAATTTGCTTTTGTTGTATTTTTATAGATGCGCACCTCAATTCAGATTCGACTGGTTCATCAAATCTAGAACGGCAATGGAGTTGCAAAGACGGTGTAATACACTAATCACTCTGATTGAAAGAGAAAATCAAGAACTTGAAGAGAGAGAAAGAGCTGAGAAGAGAAAAGGAAGGGGGAGCGGGAGAGGTCCCGGTTCTGGGAAAAGGAAAGGAGACGGTTCCATTTCATCGCCACCTCCTGTTGCTGGCCAAGGGGATAAGAACAGTCCAGCTAGGAAAAAGAAAAAGTACGTTTCCACTGAATGAAATGGATGGACTAAACTATGACCTTTTAATGATCTTCAACAATTGTTGTTTACTAGTTATGATTGACGTACTTTTTTAACTTCTTTTTTTCTACGGGTGTGGATGTATACTATTTTGAACTATTTAGAAATGATTCTGTTAAATACCTTCTGTGTCTGGTGATGATTTATTTTCTACAGTTCATTGTCTTTTGAAAATAAAATCCATGAACTTACAGTATTTATTTAAAATCGTTTTGATTATTTATTTAGATACTTTTTAAAGAATAATATAAAGTTTAATAAGATTTTTATTTGCATACAATTAAATAGATTTTATTTCTTATATTTTGTCTCACTTAATTTAATTCAAATTGTTGCTACTTATTTAAAAAGTGAATGACTTTTTCGACCTCTGCTTAAAAATTTTCTAGTCGTGATTAACGTTAATTTAATTCAAATTGTTGCTACTTATTTAAAAAGTGAATGACTTTTTCGACCTCTGCTTAAAAATTTTCTAGTCGTGATTAACGTAAATTGATAATGTTTACAAGATTCTTAGTTCTTGGAGATAGCATTCCCTTTGAAATACAGTAGAGCATCAATGATCCGAACTAATGTTGTCAGGGGTAGATTTGATAATCAAATGTGCATTGAGCATCTACATTGAAACACAAACACTCAGCTTTACTCGTATACAAACCAATTAGTGATGGAAAACTGCCGATAGTATCAGATATAAAACTATTGATAGTAAGTGGTGATGATCAGGAGGGGGGGGGGGGGGGTTGGAATAGTTGACTTTTTCATTTGGTACGGTAGTAGCTATAAAGCACTTTTTTATTCGAGAATTAGATAAACATTTCTGTAAATCGAGGATGGATTCCATTATAGCGTAAGGTCACTTTTAAATCTATTAATAGCATGACTTGTAAATAATTTACTCAAATTTTATATTCCTATAACCCGAAATTTATATATTCATATAAATTCCCCCTGGAGCACAATAGACTATTTGCTCTATCAAGGAATCGATCTTGAACTATAAAATTATTTGTCTATACATTATCTACATTGAGTATTAAACTAAACAATTGCCTTATGTTTCTGTTTATTTATGTTCTGTTTTAAATTTATTATATAAATTGAACATATGTTTCTCTTTTGTTTCAGAATTTAGTTTCTACTTTTCACGAAAGGAAGTCATTTTAATAAGATGTCTTATGTTAGTATTTATTTTGTGAAAACTGTGATGTATTTTTTATCCGTTCCGAAAAGCTCTCCTGTTTTGACAGTTATTAATAAAATGTAGTTTTACTTCTTTTTTATATAAAAAAATAAAAAATTAAATCATCTGTTTTCCTTTTTAATTCCCTCTTTTTATTTTCCTTATTAAATTATATTTTACTCGCTCTGTTGCTTTGATTGGGCATAATGTAATGAAGTAATATGATGATTCACATACCAATAAGGTTCATATATCTTTAAAAATAATGTTGTACTTACCTCCTAAGCTAATAATTTAAGCCCTCAATAACACAGAGGCTTGAAATGATCCCCGCATGATAGGGTAGCAACATGGACAAAGTTAGTTATTAAGAAATTTAAGACATGCTCCTGACAATTATCTCAGATGACCTAATAATTTAAGGTACATAAAAACCATTAACTTATGGATAAATACAATAAAGGACATCTATAAAATAGTTGAAACGACTTTTATAAAAATAAAAGAACGACGGGAGAGGCGCCAAGTGAGGGATAGGTGATACCGTCTCAGTTTGAATAAGTATGCTATTTTTACTTTCACTTACCTATATATGAAATATATAGTAAGTGGAAGTATTGCGATCGTGAAAATTTTTGACTTCCGGTTTTCAACGGAAATACACGTTTTGGGGTCCCCTGAGTCAAAATAACCAAGTCCCACGAAATGGTCTGTGTGTGTGTGTGTGTGAACAGACTAGCTCAAAAACTATAAACCGTGCGAACCTGAAATTGGGTATTTAGAGTATGTATATGCCCGCGATGTGACAGCAAAAATTTCATCAAATTTGCTCAAAGGGAGGGGGTACTTTATTTAATAACTTTTAAGTTTTTTTCGATTTTCTCAAAAACGGCTCTAACGATTTTGATTAAACTGAGTATTTGATCTATCGATATGCCCGAGATATGACTGTAAAAATTTCATCACAATTGATCAACCGGAGGGGGGACTTTACTTAATAAATTTTGTATCATTTTCACGTGTTTTTTTTATTTACTCAAAAACGGTTTTAACAATTTTGATCAAACTTGGTATTTAATGTATTTATATGCCCGAGATACGACTGTAAAAATTTCATCAAAATTGATCTACGGGAGGGGGGACTTTACTTAATAAATTTTGTATCATTTTCACGGGTTTTTTTAATTTACTCAAAAACGGCTTTAACGATTAACAAAAATAAGATATGAATGTAGAAAAATGTGTGACTTTGGGAAATGATATTTGCAAAACACGTCAATTTCTAATCTAAGTAAGTTGGTAAGTGAAAGTTGTGTGTTGCGCGCACGCACCAGATTTATTAATTAGGAGTCTGAAAAGAGGAAAAGAAAAAAAAGAAGAAGACTTGTGAACTATGGACATTAAATGGTTGTAAGTGAATTGTGAAATTTAATTCACTGTAAACATGAACAGCACACTTAACCTTTATTGTGCATTTAAATTTTTATTTTATGTTAATTGAGAATAATAAAAAATATTCATTCATATTCCTCTATTTCTTATGATTCCCCTCAATAACACTGGTACCTTGTGGAAAAGAAAGGGACAAATACCAAATAAAGGCCCAATTAATTCAAATTAAAATAGCCTCACATAGCAGTATTATAAGAGAAGCATACAAATAAATAAAAACCATTAGTAACAGTGTTACGGATTTATTATAATTAATTTTTAATGATGCAGGCTTATATTGAAATCCTTTCTCAAAAGCAATGATTCCTCTCGGTTCTGAAGATTTTTCCTTATTCTTGAATGAAATTTAAATAAAAACTATTTTTAATTATATCAGAATTTTTAAGTCTTTATATTAAATTACCAATAGACTGGATTCTAACACTTGAGTGAAAACATTAAAAATATGCAATTTTAGAAAATATTAACCTTGACTAAATCTTGTTCATGATAATTTTTTCTCTCTGAAAGAGTAAAAAGTTATATTCTTCTAATAAAACTGATTTATGGGTTATTCAGTAGTTAATTTAAGGGCAATTAGTTGAAGGACGATGTCAAATGTATAATGAGGTCTCCCATAACCATAGACAAACTTTTTTTTTTATTGTTAAAAAAAAAGGAATGTTTTACTGCATTAAGGAGTTGCAGATAATTGCAATACATGCACAATTTTGCTTGAATAGGTTAAGAGCAGTATACTTTTAAAGGAAGCATCACAATTATCGTACCCTCTTTGCAGTTTAAAAGGCAAAGTACAAGCTCTGGCAAAAGTTACAATTTAGTCAAACTTGAAGTTTTATAGTCAGAAAAAATTTAGAAACCATTATACTACAAAGTGTGAAGGGTCCAAAGTTAGAACTTAAAAAAAAAATACTCTTTTGTAACTGAATTAGATAAGAAGTGATTTTATGAGAGGAGGTAAAAAAGTTCTCGGCCTGACATAGTAGGGAATGAAATACAAATACAAATCACATATTACTTTACAATGTAATGTCCCTCAATACTTATACACTTTTCACACCTATTTATTAATTCTTCTAAACACCCCCCCCAATTCACTTACCTATATATGAAATATATAGTAAGTGGAAGTATTGCGATCGTGAAAAATTTCGACTACCGGTTTTCAACGGAAATACACGTTTTTTAAATTCAAATTGCTTTTCATGACAAAACATTTCCATGCAATATTTTTAGTAATAATCATTCAAGGACCCCCCTTTTTAATTTAATAAATTAAGACATTCGTTTCAGATTTCATCTTTGTAAATTAAACAGTTAAGGAAATTACCTATTATGTAAATAATGTTTAGACGCTAATGGAATAGAAACAGTTACAGTAATAAATATATAATTATATATTTTATTAAATAAGATTTTTAATTACAAGTTTAAAGAGATGGTAAAAAAAGTTAATAAAATATAACAATAAAAATAAAACAAATTAGAAAAAAGATATTTATTCACAGCTTCAGTCAGGGCAATACTATATAATCTAAAACAATAAATACATATATTACAAAGCCATTTCTTATATTTCCAAGTTTAAAGAACTGTACATGTATACGAATGGAGAATACGTATAAATGGAAGAGCCCAGATTTAGTACAGGGGACATCTCAAGAATGCTTGGCATTCAAAACTATTAGACCATTTTGATCACGCAAAATTTTGAAGCATACATTTTCCACACATTTTGTACAACAGTGAACATGTAAAATAAAATTGTGTCATACTTCAATTTAGCATTTATATCACACTTAAATATAATATTACGTTATGGTCCATTGAACAAACATTGTGCAAAAATAAAACAAAAATGCTACCATATCTCTAGTGAAAATTTGAAGAAATAAGAAAAGAAAGATTTCTACTTGAGAGAACACTTACTACACATATGTGATATTGCTAATCCAAAAATTCTTGCTGAATAAATGACTAAATTTGTTACTATGATCTGGAATGTCACTTAGAAAAATACATGCTTGATAAAATCATTCATTTTTTTCTTTTTTGACAGCATTAAACATTAAAGCTTTACCTTAAAATCATACAGAGGAGAGTTGGCAATTTCATGCTCATTTAAATACCTTAAAATAGTTAATCATGTTCTAAGATGTGAATTTCACTCTAGAAGTATCTTGCTAAAATGTATGAAAATAACTGGCATCACATTCATTTTTTGTCATGTCTACTAGCATATCAATATAAACAAACCTTTTTATAGAAGTTAACAACACAAAACTAATGTTTGAACATACTCAGGAAAATTCTTGAATTGAAATAAAAACACGAAAAATATAATTAGCACAAACTTGTCCCAACATTAAAATAGTTGTTAGATAACATTTTAATATTAATACTATATTCCTAACATTGATTACGTCAATACAGTGTTCAAATGGTATCATAGTTTCATCAATGACAGATATAAAATTTAATTTAATCAATTAATTATAATAAACAAACCATTATATAAAGCGAACTTCCAATGCTTTTTCTTTGGGGTCATTCAAGTAATAAAAAAATTAATAACTATAAAAGAAAAAAAAAATATTAAACATAAAGACATCAAAAGCTACTTTCAGGTAATAAAAAATGTTATATAAATACGTTCAAGCTTTTTTTTTTACGTACTTTAGACAGATCTTAAAGTTTGTTTAACAAAATTAAAAATGTCTTTGGTTGTTTTTTACTTTTTTATGCGAAAACAAATCATTTGAATACTTGACTTATAAGAAGGCTTAACTAACTGCCAGGAATAACATTAATATATACTTCTATTAATCACTGCTCCAAATTTTCTCAAGGTCTCCCTCGCCTCCAGTAACGAATCAGTGACTGGAATTTTGACGTTTTCTTTATCAAAATATTTTTTCAAGCTCAGTAATTATTATTTTGAAAATTTCTTAATGGGCAATATTAAGATAGCAGCACATTTTTAATATGTTTATATTTTTTAAAAATGAACAAAAGAATACTTGAACAATAAATCAAGGTTAAAATAGGGGATGTATGGATAGGAACAGAATGAAGACGTAACTGTAATTTTAGAAATAAAACCAGCCAACTATGTATCTGGTAATATTGATTATGTATATGTATCGAGTAATATTGAGAGCTGATAGACATCATGTGTTGTGAAACTTTATGAATATCTGATAGATCAGTTAACAGACAAATAGATGTCTGAATTTACCAGAGTTTGAACAAAAACGCTTCCTAACACTCTACATGCGGAGGAGGTAAATTAACTTTCTGCGGACCAACATTGTCAACAAGAGAAGGGATTTAAATTTACCTCCTATAGAATGGGCTCCCTTATGTTACTTGAGTGGCCAGTAAAGTGATATGTTGTACCATTGCAAGGCCGTTTAAAAATCCCTCGTCTCGTCTCTGACCCAATCTACATTTTAAAAACATATAAATTGAATTTTTTTCAATGTAAATTGGGTGATGGGTAAATTTGTTCATTTACGATTCATATGTGGGATTCAGACCAGAATTAAAATCTGAAACATTGAAAGTGTTATGCCTGCTATTAAAATAATTCTATTATAGTAAAATTTAGATAATTAAAAGAGCAAAAATTAGTATTACTGTCTCTGAAAATGTGGATAAAATGATCATTAGTTGACCAAAAGCAATGATAATACCCATTTATTCGGGGCTTCCCAAGGTAAATTGGTAAAATAAAAGAAAACTTATTTTCTAAATTCGATAGAATATCCCAAAATGACATTTACCATGAATCTATGCAAATACCAAGAAGTATATGCAATTTGTTAAGAACTATTTCACTTAAATATTTCATTGTGTGACTTTTCTTTATCAAATTGCAGTTGAGCATTTTTAAAATTAATGTAATTATTGTGATCTTACAAACAATCTATTGAAGCTATTATTTATTGTTTTGAGTATGTATCGAATGATACTAATAATGAGAAAGTTGAATTAGGTAAAAACGTATTTTTCACCACTACTCTAACCAATGATGGCTGCAAGCAGCAGTGTGTCTATATAAGATTTTTAACTCATTTAAAATAGATAAGATCTAAATTATCTTTTGTTTAGTTATTTGCAAGAAATACAGTGTACAAACTAAATTGAAATAAATGATAATTAAAATTTCAAAATGAATAAACATTTTATTAGGATTATATTACAAATAATATACATACAATCACATACATAAATATCACAGTATTCAAGCACATCCATTCTCAACCTCACTTAAATCTAAAATAAATTTGAAAATTAAAGCTTTAATTGTGAATTTAGTTAGCTGAAAATTAACATAAGTTTTGCAAATAATAAATTTCAGTTCATTTCATTATCATCATAGATAAAACAAAAATTATGAATGTAAAATAAAGTAGTTTTTCCTAATACATAGATTAAGTAACCTAATTTAATTATCAAATTATTTAAAATCAAGCAATAAAATATTTTTAACTATCATGTTTTGCATCATTCTTATAGGTATTGTAGCAGAAAAAAAATAAATTACGGCAAAAGAGGTCTAAAATTTAGTTATCTTAATAATTAATACCCATTTGAACACTGTTTAGAAAATTACCAATATTTTCCCCAACAGTCCTAAACACATTTTAATAAAAACAAAATACTTTATATAAAATGGCTGATTTTAAATCATTTTTAAACTGAAAGAGAAGGCACATATTTTTAAATTAACAATTAAATTTTCAGCAAGGCTAAAGGGAAATCAAATCAAGATTGTGAGAAATAGAATATTGATCGTTTAATGATGACAAGAACTGATTTCTCATGTGATGTAAAAATTTTAATACAATCAACTATGTGGATGCACATATTAAGTTGGGGGTATTCTGACTAGTATAAATCAACATGTTCCGACCTGACTGCCCTGCAAAACAAATTGGGTCCAGTAGTCAGATCAGAGGATTTCTTACACACGTCCAAACCTGACTGCCTTTCCTGAACACTACCTGATCTGACTTCCCTACCCGACCAATTTATGTTTTCTTCCTTCATGTAATAATTAAATATAAATCTTTTAAATGTAGCAAATGCATGAGAATAGCTTCTGTATATATAGAAATCTCAACAGATAAAGATATTAGTTCATTTCATCCACTTAAGATGGCCAAGTAACTATTTATTCAAAATAAAGTGAAAAAAAAGACTAGGAAAAAAATTAATATGAAAATCCCCCCGAGAGATTCTATTTATATATTTTTCATTCTCTCTAATAAAGGAAAACCCATGCTCATAAATGAAAAAATATGTTTTTTCTTTATCGTCATTAATTCAACAGTTATGGAACTTTGACCATTGAATCGCAAATTTGACCACTGAATCATAAATTTTTATCATTCTGGGTCGGTTCGTTAGTCCACTCAGGAAGTCAGCCAAATGCTACGCTCGTTCCGACCTGATAGGTTGTGTGGTTGGATGCTAGAACATCCAATATCTCAGGCCTAGATCCAATTAGCCTAAACACAATCCATCTTTAGGGTCCTCCTACCATGGTACGGGACAGGTTGGGTGGGGGGGCCTTAAACATGTAAGCATATCCGATAAATTTTAATAATTTAAAATTTGAATCAGAACATTAGTATCCAGGGATGAATCGATACAAATGGGGGTTTAAAGTAACGGAGCATTCTAAAAGTTTGGATTCACTAAAATAAATATTTTAAGGTATTGCAGATAAACAGTCAAGCAATACAATATTAAGACCATAAATTTAATATCTTGTTTTTTGACTCATTTTTTTTATTTTATATAGTAAGAATTTTGAATTTTTTTGAAGATTACAAAATTTATTATCAAAATTAATTAATGATAGTTCCCACTTAATCCAGAATGGGACATTTGCATTGAAGAGAAAAGGCCTACAAACTACTAACCAGGCTGTAAAGTGCAGGTTAGTCGTCACGCACCTATAATTCTCCACAACCTTAATTTTCAGTTTATCAACCTAACTACACTAGATTCTTTCAAGTAGCTATCCCATTATCTAAATGAGGTTCTGCATACCATTCACCACTTTGAAAAATCACTTACGACTAAAATCGGACCAGTGTGTTAATGGTCTTAGTCAGAGACGACCACCACCAAATAGACTAAAACAAAACAAGTTAATTTAAATCTTGTAAAAATCATCATATAAACAATTTTGGTGAACTAAAACCTATAAACTAGCACAGACAGGATTGTTGGGCAAAGATATTGTAACAGAAAAACGAAATATCTATTAACCATTTAAAATGTACAGTTGAACCCCTCCTTATTGAACTTACAAGTATTGAAAATCTCTATTAATCAAAGTTTTATAGGAACCTAAAATTCTTTTAGGTGACAAGAAAAAGTGGTTTCTCTATATTGATAAAATATTTCAATAACAAATATCAAAACATTAAAATTTTATGTATCAGCTACTATGTAAATAAGATAAAACAAATGCTGAATAAAATACATTTCCATGTATGTATATTATTTTAAAAATATGAAAATATGTTTACATCTTCTATTCAATTATTTTTCTTATAAAATTACAAAAGCAATACATTTTTCAAATTAAATTAAAAGGATTAAATCTTGATGATTATAATGAATAATGTGGAAAAAGATTTCTTTACATAATGCATATTTAGTGTGGGATGGGAGATCGCAATTTTCTTAAATATTAAAAATCATAAATATATGTTAATCTTTTTTGTAAGGACCCATAAAGTTGGATAAATAGAGATTTTTATTATCTACACAATATTTTCATAATTTTACTAAATTATTTTATGCTTAATTCGATAAATATATTTATGATAGTCAAACCATTTGCTTTAAACTTGGCAAATAGATGTGGAGTGTAATTTTCTTTATCACAATTAAAGGAGTTTGCAATAATAGATTCCCTACTTTTCACTAGGCTTTTCCTAACAAACAGAAGCATATGTGTACATAGGTGTATGTATATACATATCTGCATATACACACATATAAAAATAAAACAGAATCAACTGTACATTTACACCATATTATTACATTGCCATCACCCTCGTAATAATACAAAAAGTGAGATTTATGATACAATAAATACATAAATATACAGTAAGACAACTGGTTGTCTTTGGCAGTAATATATTGTTTTAAGAATTAACTAAAGATAAAATTAAATCTAATAAAAATAAGTTGTAAGGGCGAGTAATAACCCTCATATCATATATGAAATCACTACCAATTAAATTATAAAAGATATTTATGTAAAAAATATATATATATATATAATAAAATCATATGCGAAATAAAAAATAATAATAAAGAAAGAGAACAATACGTAATTAGTCTTAATGTATGAAAAATATTGTATCATCATATCCTATGCATGCATCTTCATCAGAAGAATCAAGAATACAGCAGAATATAGATTATCTTCTCTAACACTTTACAACATAGGAAATGTTCATTGAAGCTCCGTGCCGAGCACAGAATTTCAAAAATAAATAAATAATATCACATTATTGTAAAGTAATAAATAATGAAAACAATTAAAACATTTACTGAAGTACAAATATATATTTAGTTCTACTATATTTAGTCTACATTTAAAACAATTAAAAATTAAAAAAAAAAAAAAAACACTAATCCTTTTATGCAGTCACACCACAAGGAATAGCTATCTGTAGAGATAATTAATCCAAATGGTAGAATTCAATTAATAGATTGTAAAGTAATAATTTATTTTCCACTTTTTCTCTTTGTTTCTGATTCATTCAAGGCAATTAAAGAAACAAATTAAACATACATTTCATGTTTCTCTAAATACAATTCTAAAAAATTCAAATTATTTACAACAAGGTAACACAATTCTTCAAAATTAGAATAAACTATAAATATTTTTTAATGTTTTGTTTTTAAGTAAATAGATATACAAAACTTTTAATATAATTTGGTGTGACAACTCCTGATATAACTTAGCTCCTTATTAAAGAAAGGTAAGTTCAAACAGTGACAGACATTGGCAGCTCAAATATTCCATTTTACACACAGAAATTACGAAATAGATAAAAAGACAAATTTAGATGTGAAAATTTTTAATAACATTTAAAACTTGTAGATATTGAGTCATTAAGACTTAAGAAACTTTATTGTAGATGACATTATTTACAATTTTAAAACAGAATATAATTTTGATAAGATAATCAACGTTCTACCGCATTAAGATATTGAGATTCTATGTTCAAAAAATGTGTAAAGATTAAACCAAATACTTTTGAAATAGATTTATAATATATTTATTTTATGTTTTTGTTGTTTCTTTTTATATATTCTTGATATTAAATGAGATAATTGTTTAGAAAAAAAGGTGTAATTTAACAGTAACAAACCAATTCTTTTCTCTTCATAATAAAACTATCAATTTTAATATTAACATTAATGAGGTATAATTTTAGAACATTATCGCACTTGAATCTTGCATATTTCATAAATAGTGATATATTTAATAAAACATTTTAGAATTTGTAATTAGGATGGAACATTCAAGATGCTTTTAATTTTTCAAGTGGAAAATTACACTAATCTAAATTTTCCTTTTTCCTACTATCACAAAAAAAACCAAACGGTTTTAAAGCTAAAAAATCAGCTAGTACAGTCTCAAGTTAAAATATACTACATTACCTCTTGTTGAGCAGTTACAGGGAAGTTGATAGTCCTAGTTTCATTGCCCAATATTAGACGTAATCTTTTCAAAGGTGTATGCAGAAGAGGTGGATATTTATCTATCTTAGTCTTCTTTTTCCTATGTTCTCTATCTTTTGTCTTATGCTTCTTTTTACGGTGGGTATCAATATCGACGCCTTCAACTCTCAGTACTTCATACTGCGGTTCAAAAGAGTCCTCACTCCAGTTTCCAGATTCAATCACTTCATCCAACATAGGACTGCGTTTCATCCGTAGAGTAAGCTTCAGGCTACGCTTTTCAGGCTGTGGTGGTTTCGTGCCCCTCAACGCAGGTGGCCCACCCTCACTTTCATCACTAAATTCATAAACATCTTTAACTGAATCACAATTCTTATCACTGCTTTTACGCCTAGTTACGTGCTTAATACTAGGAGTTCTTAAAACTTTGTTTTTAGATTCGTCCTTTTCTTCATCAAATCTGTCGCTTAAATTACGTTTACACCTATTTACACAGAACTGTTTTTCACTTTCTTCATTTTTAATAGAATCATCATCAGGTTTGTCCGATTGACTATCATAACCAGAACTTGGAGCAGTATCTTCAGGAATAGCTTCTAATGTTGGATTTGGTTGAGTTATAGTGGATTCAGTCTTTCTCTCCTCTTCTTCATTCTTTTTCTCCTCCACAGAAGGTCTGGTTTTATTTCTTAAATTTCTTCTATTACTATTTTCTTCCCCTCGTGATGCAGTTAGATTCCCTTTTCCTTCAGGAGTTTTTCTAGCTGCTTCTCCAATATCAGAAAATTGACACCCTTGAGCTATCAGCATTTCAGCATCATATTTGGTCATACCTTTTTGACGAAGCTCCCGAATGCTCAATGGAGTTACAACTCCATTAGATTTATTTTCTGGAGGAGGGGGTTCAGGTTTGGGAGGTGGTGGCGAAACATGATTGTTTTGCCTATGGACTTTGGTTCTATTGATTCTGTTGTCTGTTTCTCTAAGGCGATATCCTGAATTTGTGAGCTCTTCATTATTACCAGATCGGTCCTTTGCAAATGCTCCAGTTCCTCGCCTGAAATTTATAATCTACATCAATTGCTAGAAAAAAGCCAAAGAATGAAAAAAAAAAAATTATTCTTTGAAAATATGATTCAATAAAGAGCAGAATTGTTCATAGCATCCCTGATAAAGTAGTTACCTAACAAATAGATTAAGTTGAAATCATATCTAACATTAAAGAAAAATCTTTTGTTGTGGTTAAGAATGATTTTTTTTTTCTTCAATGGTCATATATAAAAAAAAAGTATGATTTGTTTATGACCAGGATACTCATTTCATATACAAATATTGTCGTTTAATCAAAGTTAAATATTACATACTTGCATGCATGATATTTAAACTTTCTAACATTAATAATAGTCAATTATTTAAACTACTTTTCAGATTTTCATGATGGCAAAAAGAAGAAACACCCATTGCAAATGCACAGTCTACACAAAACTGATTTTATTAACGCTCGGTCATATAGAATTTCTTGTTACAAAATTCATTTTCAATGTCAAATATGGAAAGTTATGGTTAACGAATTATAAATAATTCATGAGTGTATTGTGTAAATTAATAATTAACTATTTAATTAAGAAAATTAAATTATTTAGAAAGAAAATAATTAGAAATATAAAAATGTAGTAACCTTTCACATGTTTCACATTCACAGTACATGTTCCCATCTCCAAAGAAATCCTCGCCATAAAAACAAGTTATTTCTTCACCAACTTCTATATCTCGCAGAACCTTTACGCAAGCTGTATCCCTACCAGTAGCAACAAACTACAACAAAACCTTAGTGAGAAATAGTTTATGAACAAAATTTCAAAAATATTGACATAATAAAAACAGTGTTGAGAGAAAAAAATTAGCAAAAATTAAAAAGATAAGATTCTTTTCCTGTGTATAAAATATTCATATCAATTATTGCCGGGTATATATATAAAACAGTATTTTTGCAAATTTATATAAGATAATGATTTAATGATTTAAAAACTTGACGAATGTGTCTTTGTTTCAATAGTATTTCCCTCTACATTAATATCTTCGAAATCGCCGCAGTTGAGTCACCTAACCCTATATTTCGTCTTATCCATATTTCCAAACCAAGTTCTTTAACAGCTGTCATCAAGATTTTTATATTCAGAATCATCAGAAAAGTTCTTATGATGTAGAATTTTTTTAATTATTTTTTTTTTTTTTAATATAGTGGTGGGAAACCTAATTCACAAGGCTGGATCATACTTTTCTCTAAAATATATGCTCAAACAGTGTATTTTTATAGAAATTAATAAAATAACACAATAGGAATGAATAATGAAACCATCGTGAGTTACTGAAAACTTACCTTGCAATTAGCCCGACAGTCATGGTTTATAAAAGCAGCTGGACCTAGCCACAACTGGGCACAATTCTTTCTGCAAGAGAACATAACGCTGAAGTCATTTTTGCCAGGCCTTAACAGCTGATTTTCTTCCTCTTCTGTTAGCTCAGCGATACAACCAACTAGGCAAGATATCTTCTCATTTTTAAACCTATTACATCAAATAAATTGTTTATTAAGCTGTTGTTTTTAAAAGTTAAAAGTGCATACTAAGTACAACTGCATCACCATTTTTTAGTTGCAGATATCTTTGCTCCTTTCTGTCCCTCAAGAGAGTAACGATAGCATGGTTCAATTATAAAACCAGAATCTTTATCAAAAACTCTTAAATAGCGATAAATCTGGAAACAAAAAAATGTATTAGCTTGGAGTCACATTACAATTATTACTTTAAAGCACTGCATATAAACATTTACATGTTGTTCAAGTCGTTGTTGTTGGAGTTTGCTTCTAACGTGACAAGAACGAGGAAGCCAATCTCCATTTAACAACTTTTTATAAGTAACTTCATAATTTTGTTCCCGTTTGAATTCCTCTATGATCTGCTTCAACTCATCCTTATTTGCTTTTATGGGCCTTATTGGTCTATACCTTTAATATTCAAATATTAAAATTACAATAAAGTTCCACTACAACAACTGAGCATATTTAATATACTTATAGTCTTTCAATTACCTAACATTCATTTTATGGGTAACGAACCCCAAGTAAGGGTCCAGAACAATTGATGTAGCAATGTCATCATTCTCAGATAACTCGCGTGGACTCATGCCAGCCGTTGTGTGAATCTTTAATTGTCCCGAAGCCACTACCATCCTAGGGGGGAAAAAATCAATATTTTAAAGAGCTAAACTAAATAATTCTTGTCTAGAAATAAAATGAATAGAATATCATATGGAATGCGAATCAATATAAATGTTATTAAAACACTAAATAAGTATAAAATAAATAATAATAAATATAAGATATAAAAACCTTGAAAGCAAACACTGATCTGTATCCTTCAATAAAAGACCCATGGAATAACTTTTAAATGTTTATCCTTGCCACACGCTCTATGATAAGACAAATACTATATACCCTGTGATAGGCAAAGTATTGTCAGGCCACATGGTATTTGTGCCTACTGTAATTTGCAAAAAAAGGACATCATCTTTAAGTCAATACATGCCTCGTGGCCAAAGCCGATAATGATATGTATGTTCATTTAGGCCAGTGCCTGTAGGCATTATTGCAATGGGCATGCCAACCTGAACCAGAGGAGAGTCTGTCCAGATCAAAGAAGGCTAAAAGGCAAGTGGGGAAGGAAGTTTATTGTTGACCTCTAGCAGCTTCAGTTTGTTCCTGAACGTCTATATCATATTGTGGAAAAAATTGAGTGTGGCACCCAACAGGTTCGCTAATTGAATCGTACTACAAACGGCCCTTTTGTGGCATTATAGAAAAAAAGAATGTATTGTAATACATAGATGACTTTGTGGAAAGAAGTTGGAAGGAAAAAAAATTTAATCTGTCACTTCTTACCCAAAATTAAGTAAGAAAAAAACAAGAACTACTAAGTTAAATCTGGTACTGCAAGTTAACAAGTGTACCACAGTAAATGGTTTGCTTATCTTACACTATTCCAAAGTAGACCTAGTGAAGTGTGGAAGTGCGTGTGGCAGTGGCGACTGGCTTTGCCATTTGACCTTACCGCATGTCACATTTATGCATAAATTGGACACAACTTAAGAAATAAAATCCATATATTGAAACTTCTGAACAATGACACTAAGCCAACAACTCTAATTTTATTGTTTAATATGTTGAAGTACAGATTTCATTATTTCAGGAGACAATAATAGCTAGAAAATATATTTCAGGTCCAACAAAAATTACATCAATCTGCATTTGAAATCTTCTTCAAATACAGAAAAATATTAATGGACAAAGACATGTTATCTTACTGTAAATGCTTGATATAGTAGATTCGAAACAACTAAAGGACTAAACGACTAAAGGTTTTAAAACTTAAAAAGGAGAAATAAATTTAATTATTTTGCTTAAATATTTTGTTTTTTGTAGAAAAATGTCTGATAAAAGAGTTCTTGCAAAGAAAAAAAACAAAAAAAAACAAAGCTATATGTAACGACCAGAATTAAAAAAACTATTGTACAACTTGAAAGCCACAAAAACTGGTTACTTCATTCAAAAGGTAATTGAAATTTTTGCTTTAATGTGCTTAACAATAAAATCAACATAGAGAGATAATTACTTAGTTGTTTTTTTTTTTTACTTTAAAACTCTTAGTAAATTCACTCATTTTTACATTTTAAAAATTTAGAGCTTCATAGTTATAGTTCCAGAATATTTCAAATTAATCAAATCCATACCCCCCCATTTGTAACTGCAGAAAGTTATACAGAAAACCACTCAGAAAATAATAGTAATAATATTTTCTTTTATCTATACACAAATAAAACAGGATAGAAAATAAAGTTCCTAGGACCTATGCTGCCCCATCCCACTCGTGAATGAACAAAGTTTTGATTTGTGTCAGTTGCATATCTAATGAAGAATGCTATCTTGAAAATTAAAAATAAATAAGAAACACTTCCATTTATTAATTTTCGAACAGTTGGGTTGAAAGAGATAACGAAACATAATTTTCCCTTTCACTCAATTAAAAAAATCCTGTGAAAATAAATACATTTTTGAAACAAAAGTATCATAAAATATTCTAGTCGAGTTCTAATAATGAATTAAAAGCAATATACATAAATAAAAAATAATTCAAAGTAGAAGATGTAGCTATTGGTTGAAAAGAGGCACAAAATCCAAAAAAATCACAAGACCAAGAAAGGACCAAGCAGGGTTATAGCTGAAATCAAACAGGAAACAGAGACAGCTAGGAACACCTTGAAGTAGTATATCCATCCTACATCTCAATAACTTTTATAGGAAGTCGCAGGGAAAACAAATGTCATGTCTGCACTCAAAGTGTTGATCAGCATTCACTGATTTTTATATTTTGGGGTTTTAATTTGTATTAAATAAATAGAAATCAACAAAACACAAAAAAAACAACACCATCAGTGAAATTGATTAATACTTCATGTAGAATACTTAAGCTGAGGGGCTTGACCATCTAACCCAACTAAACAGAGTTCACCAAACAGTTGAAAAAAAGGATTGACCACCAAGTTTTTTAGTATAGTGTATACACTTATATATTTTAATATGCATAGAAAATCTCATCATACTACTCAGATATTTCAATATGGTTTGAATATTATTTAAATATAAACTGGTTCTTGATATGAAATATAAGTAAAACCAATAAATAAAATATGCAACTTGTACAATAATTATATTATTATGGTTTCAAATGAATGATTTTTCAGTTCAAACAGCATGGCAAATTTATACTACAGTTATAAAAATTGTTTGAAAATATGCAATTTGTAGAAAAATAGGAAACATCTGACACTCAAATAGAAGCCTAAGTGGAGGAATGTTGAGCAGGATAATAATGACTATGCTGCTAAACATTATTTTTGTTTATCTATTTGTTTATGCCGTTTTCTGCCCCCTTAATAGGTCTTACTCGATATTAATATTGAAAAAAAATATCAAGTCAATCACAAAATGGAACAAAAGATAAGAAAACCAAGGTGGATTTGAACCATCGCAGTAAGACCCAAAGATGCTAAAGCTGGTCGTTCTACCACACACCATGCAAATGTTTTTTTTTACTTTATGCCCCATATTAATTAATTTTTTTGAAATGTAGATAATTTATTAAAAAACTAATTCCAATTCTAATCTCTTTTGTTATATCCATAATTCATAACTTACCTATTTCTCCTTTTCTGACTAATGCTTAGATTTATATTTTATTGGGTCTTATATTGTCTACTTTTTACACCTACTGAAGTATCTGTAAATGAGACTGGCATAATCCTTTTTACCAGCGTTTGAAATCGATATTTTTTTCGCAGAAAACCATGCTTGATTAATATATAGAAATTTAAATAATTGATGATTATTAAGTTTTTATTTTATCGACAAATATTTTAAAATCTATGATATTTAATGATTTGATTAAAAAGAAGGACAATTCACTGAGTGATACAGTATTACACAAATAATGATCAGGAAAAAAAACACCTTTTAGAAGATACATTTTAATGTTGTATTTAGGCGTTTCGGTCAAATTCATTACATTTTCTATTCTCTACTGGTTATTTAGTTTAACATATTTGGTCCTGGATAAGGATATTATTACAACAGTTCACCAAAGAAAATTAACAAAAACCTACTAGACAATACCTGAGCACTTGAAAAAAATTATACTTTCATAATTAAATTATTCCTGCTCTACCAAGGCAGTTTTAATTTTTATATATTTTTTGTAAGCCAAAATTTCTAGTGCTTTCTAAATAAATAAAGATGTTCAGTTACTAGAAGTTGATAACCTAGTACCGCAGACCCAAAGCATACAGAGGAAATTATAATAAAAAAAAAAAAATCATTTTTATTTTTTATAGTTATTTTTTTATTAAAAACAATCATTAGGATATGATTTTTTTTTTACTTATATTCGAAATAAAAATCACTATTGATAATAGTCATCAAAATTTGATGACTTTTATCAAGAGCAGTATTTAAAAATTCAGATGAAATTTTGATCAAATTTTATTATTTTATTTTTTTTAATTACTAATTTAACAACCTGTGGCTTTTACTTTTTTAAAGTAGCCATGAGGAAAGGCACCCAAAATAGGCTGAAACACTGGCACTCAATTGAACTACCAATTGTTTCATTTTGACTACTCCCTGTGGTCTTGTGATCATTTAACCTAATCATAATATTCCTACCATCATTATATCTTTTTTCAAAACTATTACAATTCTTTTTTTGGTATATAAAAGGATTTTGATTGAATATTCAAGGATTTTCTCATCATCAAAATTCAAAGGAGTATAATCTTAGTAATCACATTATTTTAAGAAAGTTGCTTCTTAAATATATATCATGAAATTAACTAATTTGAAGAATGTAATAAAAAAACAAAAACAACACATGAATAAAGTAGAAATATAAATGGCAATAATAAAAAGTCAGACAATTACAGTTATTAATGATTTATTGATAACCAGCAAATAGAAGTAACAAGTCAAAAAATATTCATACAATAAATTGTGTTATCTACAATTTTTAGAAAAAATGAATAAAGCAAAATGAAAATTAGAAGATCAATTCTCATGAAGATATATTCTTAACTAAAAGCATGTTCGACCTAATTTCACTAATAACACAACCATTTCAACAAATATGAATAACTATTGTGTAATAATGTACCAGCTTAACTCTTCAGTGACAATGGTAATAACATGTAGGATGTTTCAAAACATGATATTCTAGTGAAATAAAAAAAATTAAAAACTGGAAAATATCAGCCTTTGTAGATATTTTAAGAACTATATTCATAACATATTTAAGCTAGGTGAAAATGTCAACTGACCTAGGCATTAGACTTAAAACAATCTTTTAGAGCATATCAAACATCATGGAATTATGGAGCCAGTGCAGCCCAATATGCTTAATTTTTTTTTTATATGTTATTCACTTGACTATAAAAAATGTTTTCAAAAGATTAACTGCTATGCTGTGAATCGGCAGTTGTATTGCCATGCTGTAACCCACCTTCTTTCACACTAAGAATTCTTTATATTTTTGTTCATTCCTAATATCTGCTCATCAAATTTTTAATTATTAAATAAACATCTCTTTGCCTTGATTATTTAAAGTTAATCATTTAAACTATCATAAACAACTAACTGGTAGTGGTGGAAACAGTGAGAAAAATAAAGGGAAGAGATCATTTTCTGAATATGTTTTGGATTTCTAATTAAAAAGATATGATGTATTTATTTATGGTCTTTGGTTGAATATTTTTAATTTATAATTTTTAAATTATTATAATTTAAAAAGATATGGCATTTAAAGGTCATGGTTATTATATTATTCGTTTTTCACAAAAAAGCAAAACTGAAATTAGCTTAACCTTACTTCAACCTCAATTCCTTACTTTGCACAGTATAAATCTGAACCTTATTATTCTAGAATAATCAATAATCCAATAACTATAACTACATTGAAAACATGATGTGGAATAAAATAAAATTGTAAGAAGATAATTATTTTTCAAATTGGTCTACTTAAATTCTCAGTACTCATCAATATAATAGTTTAAAAAAAACCAAAACACTTTTCATTCACTGACCCCTGTTTTCAATTTCTATATTGTTGAGCCCAACAGTTGTTCCAAAAGTGGACGCTTATACTTAGGAATAACTAGTGGTTAAATTTTTCTCATAAGTTAATTTTTAGGTTTTGATTATTTAGAAAGACGGTTAAAAATGAATGATGTTTTAGATACACCTCAAAGCCAACAAAACAGTGAATGTACAGCATATGAAGAAAAAAAAAAAGTAAGCCAAGCAAAAATCAATTTTTAAAAAAATTTGAATAGTATTCATAATTTCAAATTTGATTAACCGCAAGAGATAATGCTCCAGCTTCACATGTTCAAAACAGAGTATACCATGCATTTAATGGCGATTTAAACAGTAAAGTAAGTGTTTTTTCATTTTTTAGATTATTCTGAAAACTAATTAATAAAATATTTTAGAATCGCGCTAATCTATTTTAGAATAGAATAGCACACTGCTATTCTTCCAATGCTAGAATCCCCAGAATCAGGCTAGGATATATAAAGAACCACGAACAAACAAACATTTTTTTTTTTTTAAACTCTAAGGATGTCAGTGTTCAGCATATGCTGAAGGTCATTATGGGTCCATCCGTCTAAAAATCCTTGGCTATGCCGTTCCTCCGATAGGACTTAAAATGGAGGTCTCGAGCCCAAACGATGTCAGGTACTTGTTAAAGAACCTTATCCTCATTATACTTGGAAAGGCAAAATTTAGGACTCCTACTGTAGAATTATCTAATTAGCCTTATTGGCATAATGTGACATTAATAAACATGTTTAGCCTACCTGATATAGCATGTAGATCATTCAGCCTTAAAATGCTACAAATGAACACAAGTACGCAAAAACGTACCACAAAAATACAAAAGTATTTCCATTGAAAACCTAAAGTGAAATTTTTTAGCTACTTTGGCCATTTATATAGTAGCGGTTTGTTGGAATACTGATATATGGATCCCTGTTCTGAACTGGAGTCTCTCCCACAGAAAGAAAACCAGAACAATAGGCTAGAAAATAAAATAATAAAAAATATGGGTAAATAACGGGGTGCGACAGCATTCTATAGCATATACAGTCAGTGCAGAAAGTATTCGAACAGTCTGAGTAATATTTAATTTTTAACCATTTTTAAAGATTATGTTCTGAATATTTTAAATTTAACTTGCTTATTACCTTAAGTTAAATAGATGAAAATGGATTTATTCCCCCCAAAAAATATCAAATCGGGATTTAGAGTTAGATATCAAGGAATTCTGTCCGAGACGAAAGAGCGAAAACTATTCAAACAGTAGGAGTATGTGAACCAAAACTTACTTGTTTATCGCGATAATCCTTTCTGTATCACTAGTATAGGCTTAGGTATATTACTTAGTTTCCTTTGCAACAGTCAGTGTTAGTTTGCTCAAAATGGGACGTAAATCAAGAGAGACAATGCAATTATATTAAATTTGTATAACCAGTGTAAATCGTTGCGCAAAATCGCCAAACTAGTAAATAGGAGCCATGTAATGGTGTCAGACATTATTAACCCATTTGGAAAAACTAAGTCATATCAATCTCAACCTCGCAGTATTCGATCTAAGCTGCTCAGAGAAGTGAACGAAAGATGGATCGCCAGGCAAATTCAGGTAAATCCTAGATATCTTAAGTGCTTCGAAAATGGCAATGGATTTAGCTCAAACAAAGAATATTAATATTTCAGCGAGTACAGTATGAAGGTATTTAAGAGATTAATGCTTTCATTGGCGAATAGCACGTAAAAAATGTTTTATTTCACAAACGAACAGGGCGAAGAGAGAAATTAAAGCAAAACAGTGCAACCAACCTCTTTTCTGGAAACGAGTCATTTTTACTGATGAATGTAAATTCAAAGTGTTTTCTAAAAGAAATCACCAAAAAATATAGAGGAAAAAAACTGTTCAATGGATCCAAAAAATGTAGTTTCAACCGTTAAGAACGGAAGTGGTTCCCTAATGGTTTGGGCTGCACGAGAGCCAGTGGTGTGGGTAAATTAGTGTTCATAGATGGTATAATCGACCCAGTAAAGTATGTTAACAGTTTATAGAAAAATTTAGCACCAAGTGTCGAGAAAATGGGTTTGGAAAATAATTACATATTTACCCAAGACAATGACCCCAAGCATATCGCTTGGAAAACCAGGTTGTGCTTACTTTACAAAGTTCCAAAATACATGGTAACACCTCCTCAAAGTCCGAACTTGAATCCTATTGTACATTTGTGGGACTACCTAAAAAGAAGAATGGCAGGACGGAAAACTTCCAGCCTACAAGAATTAAAAATTTCCTTCAGGAAGAATGGGACAGAATACCTATTTTGTTTTTAGAAAACCTGGTGTTATCTATAACAAGACACTTAAAAGCTGTTATTAATGCAAAAGGGGCGCCGACAAAGTATAAAGCTCCGAAATAATAATTATTTTTTGACTGTTCGAATATTTTGTGTGCGAAGTTTTTCCAAATGTTTTTAAAGTTTTATAAAAATGATCATGTTAACGTGCTAATAAAAAAAATTGTTACCCTGTTATTATATTCTAATGTGTTTAATTAAATGTTTTTTTGCAGTCAGTTATATTTGTCCCAAAAATTAACCATTTTGAATACACAATTACACATACAAAAATAATTTTCACTAGTGCTCGAATACTTTCTGCACTGACTGTACATTCTATAGTCTAGCGAAGGCGGTTAGATGAAATGAATATCGACTTTCCTTCCCTGTTAACAACTTGTTTGTATCTCTTGAATAAGCCCCCACCCCACTCCATATACCACACACGCTCAGGTAGGGATAATGTAAAAACATCAAGTAAATGAAAGTACAAATGGATTGCAATAGACATTAATAAATCAATTATGTGAGGTCAGAAAAAAAAATTAAGAAATTTTTTGTTTTAAATGGTTGGAGATGGGTCTTTCTTCCTTCAAACTCAGTTTAGCATAACATTTCATCAAGGATGTGCTCAAGAGATAAAGTATACAGCCATGGGCTAAAGTATCAAAACAAAAAACCACAAATGATTTTAAGTAAAAAGATCAAATTAGAGTCATTACTTCATTCTTAATTTTATTTAATTTAATTTAGTTTTGATTTCCATTCTTTTTCTCAGCTTAATCAATATTAGTTCAATTGATTTTCTACCCTACAAGTAGGAAATAGTGTTTCATAGTCAGTGATAAGTATAAGGGTTATGATTATTGTTGATCAGGAACAAAAAAGTTATATTTATTAGGATAATCAACAGGCATTGTAACCTAGACATAAAGTTTAAGTTGGTTCACACTATTATAATACTTTGCTACAACAGAGGTTTGAAGATTGGCACCCTAGGTAATCACACTATGCAAGGTTTGACATTCAATGTACAGTGCAATAAACCTGATCGTGAGCCACCAAACAAAATAAAGTTATGCTCAAACTATTTATATTTTATCTTTTATATATTGAAAAAAGTGAACATGTTAGGGAGTATTGCTAACAAACACTTACCCGATAAGATATGTAGAATAAACCTACAAATTATGAGTGAGTTTCTACTATTTATATCACATTTCTTAAGAATTAACAAATATTATGGATATAAGCCTGTTTAAAAATATTCATGAGCAGAATTAAAAGAAATAAATAATAACTGATATATAAAATGAAAACGTTTATTAAAATATTATTAACAAAGTTCAAAATTTAGAAAGAAAAAAATAGAAATATATAATTACTAACTTGCTATCTTCCCAACAAGTCCTCCAGATATCACTTTTCAAGTCCTCACATTGTTTTTGATCAAACTAGACAATAATGAACATTGTACTAGTTGCATTTTTAAAATTAATTATTCGCAGACTAAGGGAAATCTATAAAGAATTAAAATGATTATTACTTGAAAAAGCCGACATAAGTAACCAAACAAACTACAAAAATCCACAACAATATCTATAAACAGAATCATGCAACATTCCTGATGATAAGTTATTATGTTTATAATTAATAATGCATATAGATATATTAAAAATAAACTAAATAAACAAGCATTTAATTCGAATGAATAGATTAAAGTACTTCATAAAATTTTTATTAGTTCTGGCAGACATTTGCTGAGGTTTAGTACAATAAACATCCACTAGGTAGTGCTAAACAAAGAAAGATAGGTTACATGAATGAAAGGTTATTGTTAATAACATATTTAATAATTTTGCGAAATAGAATTCCAAAATAAGAAGCAATTCGAATACTAAACAAAAGAAATAAATTTAATTGTTCTAATGATTTCGAAGTAGGCCCACCCACTAAAAAATGCTAAAATATCAGAAAAACATTAGGAAAGAATGTTTATGAAATTCATAATAGGATTTTTTGCATAACAAATGAAAACTTCCAGATCACTTTAAAACTGAAAAGTTTTTTAGTATACTTCAAACTACCTTAACATTTTCTGTTTTTAAGGAAATGGGAGAAAAACTGTAATATATCTTATGTAATTTAATAGAACATTGGTCTGACGTTACTACTGTACAAGTACCTTCTTACCATATTTCAGTCCTTACTGCCCAACTAATGAACGAAACATGAAACTGTTTTAATCCATTGAAAAATGTACGACTTATTGCACATTACTATACAAAACAAGAACAGAATACAACAAAACAACTCCGTTATATTTTAAGTTCATTAACTTGTCCCCACCCTCAGGTGAAACCCTTCTCGAGCTTAATGGCCGAAACGAAATCACAGAACTTTTCTAAATAACTCAATAGTGATGAAATACAATTATTAAAAGGACACTAGTGCGATTAAAATAAAGAATTATAACTAAATTATTCGTATCCTATCAAATTTTTTTCACTAAAACAATCTACCTTCCCCTCAAAACCATGTAGTAACTCAGTTTTATAGTTGACCTGCTTACCTTACATAAAAACAGAGTATCTGGAAGGCTTAACAAGATTCTATGTTCCATAAATATAGCGACGAAACGAGAGAAAAGACGAAATATAGGAAAATACCAACAAATTATCCAGCCCAGAAAGACGCTTAAAATCAATCATGGCCCACCGATCAAAATCACACCGAACAATTCGCTCTAACTGGAATATTATCGCAGCAAAAGAAATAGATCAACTACAACCATCAGGCGAAATAAAAATCTTGTAACCAATTTAATTATAAATTAAAAAAGAAAGTACTTCCATGACACTTAGGGAACTACTTTAACTTTGAAGCGGATGATTACAAAATCCATTCTATCCACTACGGTTGAACTCTTGAGGTAATACAGATCGCTCCTGGTAGAGGGCGTGGTGGTACCAAGAAAACCGCCTAGTTTAAATAAATACAAGATAAACATGACATAGCAGGCTCTCATGCAAAAAAAGTTACATATCTCATTAATTTTCCTTTTTTTCACTTGCATATACATTCTATCAATATAAACACTGCGATTTTACGGTTCAATAATCGCTATTTATGTCATAACTATGCAGTCTATTTACCTTTTTACAAAGTACAGTTAGCCTAAATAAAATATTTAAGCAAGCATGAAGTATTATAACTTATAATAATGTAATTTAGGGGAAAACTTCCGTCCCTAGTGGAGAAGGGATTGAGAATTAATAAATCAAACTTATGAAAACAATGTTGTTGTTTTTTCATAACTTTTCTACAAATAATAAAATAAATTTTCTTTTGAATGGATTTGGCTTAAAGCTTTAGGTTGCAAACCTTGAACCCATAAAATTTTACTAAATTATCATAGTTCAATAATGGATTATTTAGAAATGTTGTACATTAATCTTAATCGGTATTTTTACTTAATTCGGTAAACTGCATTGTATATGTAGTTTAACATTTGATTGAATATTATCATCTTAATAAAATGATGATATCAGAATATTGCTGATAAAAATCACTTAAGATCATGAGCTTTGATTTCCTAGTTCATTTGATAATTGAGTATAATTGATAATTATAGCTAGTGATGTTCAGAGCTTCTGGTCAACTATTTATAAATGAATTAAATTAATATAAAATGCAGTTTAATATAGATATTTCATTCTTCTATAATGTCAAGTTCAATTAATTGTTTTACATCGAAACAATGTTGGCTGCATTTTAATTTTATTTAAAAAAAGAAGAAAAAAAAAAAGAAATTGTTTATTGTTCTATCAGAAGATCATTAGTTTATTACATTCTATGACAGCCACTGCAAATCTGCTTATAAAAGCTATCTTAACTACTTAAGTTGTACAAAGGATTACTTTTGATTCAAACTTAACAGGGCATAAAAAGTTTCTGTTAAAATATTTGAAGAAAAAATGTAGTTTAATAAACCAATGTTTAAATAATATGTTGGTAATTCTGACATAGTCCGATAGCTTCATGTCGCCGTAGAGGGAATATACTTCTTTATTTTTTCTACACCGGTATACCCCATCTTCTTTTACTGGCCCTAGAATACGCCTCAATATAAAAGGTGTCGATCCTACTGGCTGTTGACTTCTTAAGTACCCCTGTCTCACTTGCATATGTTACAACTGGTCTCACAAGGGTCTTATAAAACCTTAGCTTTGATGTGCAGCTAATCAGTCTGCTTCTTATAAGGTTAGCTATGGAGAAGAAAGCTTTTATTTTAAGATTTAAGCTTATTTTTAGATTAGTTCATAGAATTTTGAATGATTGACTCAATACAGAAAAATAATAATGATAAACTGTATTAAATGAAAGTAGAATTCAGTTCTATATTCTATGGCTGCAAGTTGATTTCCCTTGTTTCACAGTACAGCAGGACTCCAAAACCTCGACTGCTTAAAATTTTTTTTGTATGAAAAAATAATAGCCATAATTTTTTTTTAAAAATACTTTAGGATTTCAGATTATCTGAAAATTGTGATATACACATTGTTCTTCGAATCAATGATAAGGAGTTATCTTCTTCAATTGAAGTTAGAAATTTCTTTATATTGTATATGTCGATCAGGAAAACATGTTTTTGAATCTTATTGTTATGTCTATTAACATGTAAAATTTTCATTTATAATAATTTATGAACTTTTACACTTTTAACTTGATGTTATAATTGGTGTCCCAACGTTAATTAATAGAACTGGCCTTTGTTCTCATACTCCTGTTGTATTAGATTATTTTTAAACACACATAATTTTATTTTATATAGGTAGAATTTTTTTATTGATTATAAAATAATTTCTAGCATCTGGATATTAAATTGGACTTGGTACTTTCCCCTAAATAGTCTGAGTTCTCACCCTTAACTTCTTGTTCTTATTGATTTTCTTTTCTTACAACATTGGTTATTATTATGTTTTAACTTTATTTATTACAAATTCGTAGGTTTCTAGGACCCTCAATTGGTGAACTTCTGCTTTTTTAGAATAACATTGGCCCCACCAAGTAAAGAGATTGTTAAACACATTATAGACAATCCCTTTTAGGTCGTTGAGTCAATGCTACCCACAAAGTCCAAATTTACACTAGTTGAACTCCTATCAGGTTATATATTTTGCAATTGAATTTGCTTGTGTTGTTTTAAGAGACATGTAACAATAATTTTCTATCATTGATCTTTTTTTCTTATCTATCATGTTAGAGTTGCCCAAATTGCTAATTTTGTGTTGTGAGCTTATTATTGTGTTAATATTTTTGCAATTTGATAAACATATTGGGCATTCCAGTTTTTTAGAGGTCTACAAGTACTTTTTTTTTTTCTTTTTTATAGCAATATAGTTATTCAAAATTGCAAATTAAATTTCTTTTTTTTTTTAAATGAGCAGCTTATTACTCATTTTAATAATTTACTAGCATTATATCTGATAAGCGAGCTGTCTTAGAGAACTATGTCTGTGAATACCCACGATCAAGGTCCCAGGGCTGGATAATTACAGTAGAGATGGATAGACCCTGGGAAAGAGAAACCTATTAGCCTCTATAAAATCCTAAAATAAAAGATCCCTTGTCTCAATTTGGCCTTCCTCAAAAATGCCTAGAAGCTGTCTTTACCCAACATCTGCAAGAAGGAAAGGATCATTTGCGTTAGATGTCTTCGGATATAGAAAAAAAGCATACTCCATCTGTCAATTCTTTTTGGGGACATCCTTCTTTTACATAAATTTTACATTTCATCCACAAAACATAGAAATAGAAGAGGCCAAGATTTTCACCTTGTCAGACTCTTTTTTAACTCTTTAATGCTGCAGTCTCTCTACCATAGTCCTTTTGTACTTTGATATATGTTTTGGTGATAATATGATCTGGGATGCTTTCAATCCCCCAGAGCATTCTATTTCTCCTGACAGGCTTTGTGTCTAAAAAAATGGCCTAAAATATTTTTTGAGTTGTTTATCCAAGCTAGAGATGTTTGACAGCCTGAGCCGCATGCAGCGCTCCAGCTCACCCCTTCGAAGGTGAAAGAAATATTAAAATAAAGACTGATTATGCACCCTCAGGCAATAATTCATCATTACACAATCGGAGTCAACATAGAAAATTACTGTATGGACAGAACGAGAAGTAAAAATGTAGTGTAATTGGGAGATGAAATGTCAAAGGAATTAATTTAAAAAACGGATATTATGTAGTAATAGTTTTATATTTATTCCATAACCTTGAGGGGGGATTGTACTTTACTAACTTTATAATATAAATTTAATTGCCCTTCATAAAAAACAAAAAAAATAAATAAATAAATGGGTTCAACTGTGGTATAGTGGTTAGCATAGCAACCTACAATACTACAGGTCACGTATTCACGTCCCACAGTGGCCCTAGGATTTTTTAATGGGAGTAAATCCTTATTGGGATTTAATCCTTGGCTATGCCGTTCCTCGGATAGGACATAAAATGGACTGTAAAATATCGGGTATGAATGAATCTATCAACCGATGTGATCTTGGCTTCCTTAATAATCCTTTACAAGTCAACATGATCATGTGGGGCTGCTCGCTAGTAGCAAATGTTTATGTGCATAACAGGTATCAGTGGTAAAAATCCTCCAATCTAAACCGAGGTCTTAAGATTTAAGTTACCCATCAGCTTTTCTGGGTTTTCCTCTTCCTATATTATTTCCTCATGAGTGAAAGTGGCCAGACCATGACGATTTTCCTACCTCATCTACCTATTTACATCATGTACCTGATGTAGATCCTCTTTTTACAGCTCACCCTAGGTACATAAATCGGTCCATGTATCCTATACATATCCATTCATCCTATAGCATGAACATTTAAAGCCTATCACAACTCACTGTGTCTGCTGTAACAATTCCTGATCCAGCTCTCATATACTTTGTTTTCTCCTGATTATTATACTTTCCGATGTCCCCCACAGCTTGTGCCAACTTAAAAAGTAGTTTTCAAGTACTCAATGGACCTTAAGTGTCTTAAGGTGATATTGTTATCTAAGTCATCAATAACTGCAAGATAAGACGGTTGAAGATGGTGTTCGATTTCTTTATACCGAACTCACTCTCGGGGCTCCCCCAGGGGTAGATTAAGCAATAGTCGCCTATATATTCTTTCAACAGATAGGCGAGGCCATCACCCTGCCTAACACCTCAAATAGATAAAAATTTTAGTAAGAGATCTGACTGAATCTGTACAGTACACATCAAATTATCCAGTGATCTTGAAGTGCCTAACCAGCTTAAAGGCCTATTCACACACATCAGTGACGGCACCGGCAAATAATCCGTCCGGCTTATTTTGAGATATTCTTCCATGTATTTCAGATGAGTCTGTTTCCACACAACCGGCACAGTACCAAATCAGTGAGACAGTGCCCCGTCAGTGATCCATCGGTGATATTTCAGGTTAGTCCTCACCGATATTTTTATTTTTTCACTGACGGATTCAAACAGTGATTTTCATTAAAATAAGATGAATGAATAAAAACTCATTGAATTGGTGCGGTTGTATCCTGTGCTGTACGATCTGGCAAACCCAAGGTACATGGACACTGAATTCAAAAACACTATTTAGGATAAAATTGGAGAGGAAATGAAAACAACTGGTAAGTAAATACAAATTTGTATTTGTCTAATTTCTTTAAAGTTGTTTATAGTTATATATAATACTGAATTAATTTATTTCTAAAAAAAAATTCAATTTAGCGTGATCACATTCTATAACCAAAATCCTATATCATTTTAATGTTTAGATTTACAAACAAGCCCAATGGGTCTTTGATTCATGCAGATCTTTATGAATTTTTAAAATTAGTCAATACTAGCTTGTAAAATAACAAACATAAATTATTATTTATATTTCATATTTCTTATAAAATATATTACCATTGTTTGTTTTGATTAAAATCAAAGAATTACAATTTTTAAAACATGTAAACGCACATAGCTCAAATACTATTTGTCCTAGAAAGATTTAAAATTTTCATTGTACCAATCTGAATAATGTATATATTTTAAAATCCGATTTTGGATTGTTTATAAAATAATTATTTGTTTCTAAAAAAGTTAAACTTTTAAGTACTGCAAACTAGTTATATGTTAAATTAAAGCCCTTGCAATTATAAAAATATGGTACAAGATTCCTCATTCTAGGGCAAATTGTATTTATAGTATAGTAAGATATGTAGCGTTTGATATTCCAAATGTTCCATGCAAATTGCCATTCTAGGATTTTTTACTTAAATACTAATGTTCAGAAAAAATAAAAACTTGGCATTTTTAGTCACACTGATGAAAAAACATAATCATTGAATAATAATTTTTGAAAAAATTGAAATAAAATATTCTGCAAATTATTCTCTCAAAGGAATGCGCTTAATGTTGCATTCCGGCTTAGCGTTTTATTTTTTATATTTATTACCAAGGAAGAGCTCCAGCTTCAGAATTGAAATATTCTGTGAATATTTCTCTCACTCGAAATGCGTGTAATGTTGCATTCCCACCTTGTGATTCTAAATTTTGGAGTGCGCGGTTCCCACTATTCGATTCTACATGAGGAGGGTAGCTATAACTATTTTTTCTATAAAAAAATAACATGGTATATAAGCTATCAAAATCTTGGTCATGAAAGGCAACCATATTACCAAAATTTTGGTGCACAATAAATAAAATGAACATATATTTTTCTAGTTTATTTAAAATTGATTTACTAATAAAACTATTATAAAACTTTCTTTTTTTTACTAAATACTGTTTAATATATTTTTTTTACCTAATATTTTTTTTTTTTTACTTTATGTTCTGTGTTTTATTCTATCCGACTTACCTTAAACAAACCGCGAGCCGCTCTTTTGGAGAAATTGATTTTCTCCAGTGTGTGTCCTGCTTTTTCAAATTCGCTTCCAGTTTCCATAAGAGAATATTGAATGCATTTTCAGACATTCTAAAATATTCGTAAAACTTTGCTCCATCGTCCATCAATTCCTTATAGAGTGTTGCAAATTCTCCTTCTGTTTGTCTTTTTCTCCAAACCTGGTAAACCCACTGTTTCCTAACTAGTTGTTCCTCCTATTCATCCAGAATAAGTGCTATAATTAGTTACTCTTTTTTAGAAAATCTAGGCATGTTTAACAACAATGTACATAATTTTTAGCTGAAAAAAGTACTGACTGGTGCCGGTGACGTTACGGTTGTGTGTGAATCGAAGGAGCTGAGAGATTACAGGAAGTTGAATCACTGACAGGTACCGTCACTGTGCCGTCACTGATGTGTGTAAATAGGCCTTAAGAGGAAGTCCAATTCTCTAAAAGCTGCAAGCAACTTGCAACTTGCAAGCAATGCTGTCATAGACAGGCATCCTCAAATTCAACAAGGAGGTGATGAGTAATTATTCTATACTCCTGGAACTTTCTGGAGGTTGGACGTTTGACCAGGTGTTGATCTTTCACATCTGAAAAAAACCCTGATATTTAGACTTTCAATCTGAACTTATAGATGACCTCATAGACACAATGTAAAAGCATAACAGCCCAACACAAACAAAACAACAAAAACTCCTCACCACGATGCATCAGATGCTCTGCTGGAATCCCATCTTCCCTAGGAGGCCTACTTCCTCAAAGCTTGTGCAAAGCATCTTCAACATAATCATAAGGATGTGGATCAGAAGGTTCTCTACCAAGTATCACTCACTCCTCTAGGTCTCCAGTATTTTCACTTAAAAGAGGGATTATGGATCTATTCTCCATCTTTCATGCCTGAAAAAAGTGGTCTGAAGTTATGTATACTCCAACTAAAATTTTCAGGAAGGTTTCAACTAAAACCTAATGCAACACTACCCATCACAGAAAGATTTTCATCTGTTTTCAATGAATTGTTTAATTCACTTCAGGAATCAACATTCTTACTCTGAAGCTGTATCTACATCTATCTAAATTCCATAAAATAGTTCCATCCCATACGAATATCATGATAAATTAAAACTACTCCCTTCACTAAAACATAACACGGAGATTTACACAAATGGCTCTAAGTCAGAAATCCAAGATCTATCTTTGTCACATTGACCTCAATTCTATAACAGAAACTACGCCACCTCTGTTGTATTTACAAGATGGAATCAAATGCTTAATACCATAGCACGTGCTTTAACTAAAGTATAGAGAACATACAATCGTCCTGAATTCTATTGGTGCAATCGTAGTCTAAATAATATGTATCATTTGACTCTAATAAGAATGCATAAATAACTATAAATTCTACAGGGGATAGAAAGTCGGTCCATTTAATCTGGACTACCTACTAGGTGTCACCAGGAATGATATGGCCTACAAAGGTGCGGTAAACCGTTATCTAAAAAAAAGGAATCGTTGGAATTGTATACTGACAGCTTCAGAACTGGCCGACCATTAGGAAACAGCATAAATAATTAATGTCAATAGATGTGGAATAACCCAATGGAAGTCCATCGAGCAAGTTAAAAGATGTAACCCACAAACGAACAGTGCATAGTAGTGTATCCGTGGACAACCATGAACAGTAGCAAGCGCCGAGAAGAGGTCGCGATAACCCGATTCAGGATAGGACAGAACCGACTGACCCATACCCATCTTATAATCAAGAAAGGGCCTCCATAATGTCAAACCTGTCTAATGACGCAGATTCTTAGCAGCCTAACTATGGGTTTTACTTTAGGGGTAAAGCCCACAACAAGATCTCTGGTTCTCCCTCTAACAAAAAATGTGCTGCTAGTCTGGCAGCAATAACAAATGGTATGAAATCGCCTCTCTAGGAGTTCGCCTTAGTTCTTAGTGAAGGACCAAGTCTATTTTATAAAGGTCCAACTCCTGTTGGTGTTGCCGAAACGACCTGTCTATTTAATAATGGAATGTTTTATTGGGCATATGGCAGGTCTAGGAGACGAATTGTAGGTCATTTCCTTTAAATAAATCCGGCCATTTCTTTTTAAAATCTCTATGCGATCGGTTCTTAATGGGTGGAGTTGCGAGCCTCACCCCCTAATCCTTTTCGTTTAGGCTGGATTATTATTTGTTTGTTTTAACGTTACTTTATGCAGCTATGGCTAATCGGAATATGCTACAGAGGGAGTCCTAAATTTTGCCCATTCAGGTATAATTAGGGCAGGGATCTTTAACGAGTACCCGACTCTCCGGACTTCCATTTTACGTTCCATCCAAAGGAGGGCATAGCCAAAAACTTTTTACTTCCTTTAAAAGATTCTAAGGTCATCTAGCGCGATGCGAGCCCGTGATCATTCGATATAGCAGATGTCTTTGATACACCGTTATTGGCGGAGTTTTTTAAATTTTCAAAGCTTTAATTAAAAAAATTAATGCCAAATAATATGAAGGAATATGTGAAAAATATTATCATTTAGGACATCTACCTACTATGATTTCAATTGATAACATTTATTAAAATTCCAGTGGCGGATGGTTTTTTTAAGAATCTTGAAATCTGAAAACGATCCTATACTTACGTTCTTTTAAGTAGATAAAAAGTCGATATCAAGTCGTTAAAGAATGTTGCTAAAATATGATTGAACTAGCCGCTTAATATTAGTCTATGTTTATATGCAATAAGTTAAAAAAATACTAAATTTTTAATAATAAAATATAAACAAATAATTATTCTATCAAGTATCCTCCACCACCACCTCCACCACCTGATCGCAAATCCCTCCCATCGGTGTCAAGATTAGAAAATAAACAATACATTTTTGACTATTTTAATTAGTGTTTTACTGTTTATGACGTTTCACTAATCATAATAAAGAGCGCTAAATGTTTAACTTGGTATAGACATCAGAATCATTAATGCTATTCGTTATTGTCAGAAAAAATGTAAATAAAAACGATGGGTATGAGTAACCCTAGTCCAAGGTAATGAATGACATTTAAAAAACAAACAAAAACAATAATTTTATTCACCTTTGTTTCTATAATTATGATATTTGTACCTCATTTATTATTGTTAGTCTGTCACTCATGTTGACAATTATGTGTATTCTCTCTCTTTAACAACAAACTAATTTTTCTCAATTTTTTCGTTTGTATTAATATAGTGAAACATGCTTTTTGAGTTCATTCTCACCCTTGATTACTCAATTCTAATCTCCATTCGTCTTCTAGTTCATTTGTAGGTGAATGTTTAAGCTGGGACTTAAGTTTTTTTAATAATTCCACCAATGAAGATGAAGACAGTGAAATACTTACAGCATTGGTTTGTATATTTATTTTAGAATTATATTAAATTTATTTATTTAATTTGGGTTTTCCTCTTTCATTAAAATAGAAAGGATTACAATTTGTTATGTTTTAGGTTCGGACATCTTACATGAATCATCTCCAGAAATCTCTAGTGAAGAATTATGAGCATTGGCTGGATTCTAACAAAGATAGTGATGACTTGGATTGTTCTAAAGAAGATATATTAAAATGTGCCAAATTTTTGGAACACAAGGCTTTGCGAGCTTGTATGGTGGCAAGCTATTACCAGCGGGCTATGGTTAAAACTGTAAGACATTTACTATTGAACTTATAAATCATCTACTGATAACTGCTAAATGGTCTATTCTAATTTTATCTTAAGTTATTTTGATATGCCAATATTTCTTTACTTAAAGCTCTGAGTGTATTTTTTTCAATCTTAAAAAAAAAATTAAAAAATCGTGGCAGTATATTTGACAAGTTAGCTGTTAAAGTTACTTAAAGGTTTTACCTCTCCTTGGAGTCATCTCCCTGCCTTAGCTCTGGTTCTCCCTTCAGTTTTTTTTTCCTTTATGATTTTTATAACCTTTATGATTTCTACAAATTTCTATCTGTTAATATTACAATAGACCCATCTTGAATGACTTAATCTTCAGAAATCATCTAAGTATGTAGGTAGCCACAGGCACTTAAACTAATAGGAATCGTGAGCACTATAATTTGATCAGTGTCCTCCTACCTTAGCTTGGTTACATTAATATTCAAGTTCACTTATAAATATTGTAAATGATAGGAGTACTAATATATAAAATTAAATTAATTCTTATTCAGTAACTTTGATTTGTTTTATTAAACAATGCGTTTACCGTAATTCAATGGAGGGAAATTTGGTTGGGTGAAGTAATCAGTTAAGAAATAAAACTGATTAAAATAAGTTTTCTAATTTTTTTGTTTTATTTTATCTATGATTGTTCTCATGATCAAATTCCTAGTTAAATTTAGGGCTAGCAATACCTTCATCATTATTATTATCTATTTAATTGTGTTTTCTTGAATTTTATTATATCTTTTTTAATTTTTGCAGATGAAGGAAATCAAAAGGTCTACTGAAGAAGGAAGTCTTTTTAGTCCACTCATTGAACATGTGTTTGATAATAAAGTCAAGAACCGATGTGAAAAAGGTACTCAAACAAGTATAAGCCTAACCAATTGTAAAGTTGAATCTCCTGAACTATCAGAAGATATCTTGCAAATGCGGCAAACAAAAGAAACCTCGACTATTGATATAACCTTGGAAAATTCTAATGTAATTATTTTCAACCCTTGTCCTACTGATAATTGTGATAACGATAAAGGTAATAATGACTTGGAAGATCTCTTTAATATTCTTATGACCTCTCCAAATTTTTCAGAAAAAAACGATAGTGATAAAGGTCCTAGCCCAAAAAAAAGAAAATATGAGGAAGAGTCTATCGAAAATATTATAAATGTTGATAATATTAGTGAGTCGAATGATTTCACTGACTCTGGTTACATCGGTGACAAATCGAATACAAGTAATTTAGATGAGAGGCTTCAAAAGTTTGCTGCTTTGTTTGGTGAAGATGAATCTAATTCTAATCCTAAAATGGAGAACACAAATGAACCACTTGTAATTAAGACTCTAAGTAGTAACCTTGAAGATGCCTCCTGTACTTTGGACAATGATAGTATGATTTTAGAAGAGAATAAACCTTTTAAGCTAGCATTGGACTGGAAATCTGAATATGCTGCTCAAAACTGTAATTTGAAATGTATATTAGCGCGTTTAAGTCCTATTAAAAAAGCTAAAGTACAAAAAAAGTTCAAGGAGCTATTTGGTATCGACAAACCGATGCATTTGGAAATTTCATTAACTGAAGCGGCATTGAGCCGAAAAAGAACTGCCAATATTGTTGTTGGAGCTCTCACTCCACATTATTTAGGTGGTAAAATTGCCTCTAGAAATATTTTCAAGTCCCTTGCCAAGAAAATTACTGATGACATTTTGTTGATTACTAATGTGGCTGGTAAGAATTAATTTTATTATTATTTTTTCCCGGTTAAATTAGTTAAGCGGTAAATATATATAGGTATATCTTTAGGAATAATCATTTGATTCTACTTATGCAGATTTAAAGGAAAACATAAGCGTTATATGACTGCTGTATTTTTTTTTCAGAGTAATGTGACTATACTTATTCAGATTTTAGTAATAATCCGAATAAGTAATCATTTCATGACTGCAGCATTTAAAAAAAAAAAAAAAAAAAATTCTGGGTAGTTTGAAAGATTAAAATCTTTAATGGGTTGATACCCAATTTAAACTCAGAATGAATTAAAATATATTTTCCAAATTTTTTTAATAAGTCATATCTGCAAAAATTGCATTTAAGATGAAATGAAAATTTTACAATTATATCTATTGTCCAAAATTCAGATTAAATATTGAATAAATTCATTAATGCAAGTACATTAAAATAACTGTTAACACTGATTGTGAAAATTCCCCTGGGTACTCATATTTTTGTTCATTATAAACATCACTGCAATTTTTGGAAGCATTAAGCATAAAAATCTCTTAATAAGAAATTTTGTTGACTTTTTGCCGAAAAATCGTTGAGGAGGCCCAGGTCCCACGCGGAACGTAGCGCCGAGGAGTTAGTTGACTTTTGTGAAGTCATTACACTTCACTAATGGATGAAAGCTAGAATGGTATCATCCTCCTACTGTTGATTATAATATCAATAAAAGTTTAGCAATATTTATTTATTTGGCAGTACATCCATTTATATTCAATTTACAATTTGGTGCTATTTTTACCATCATAAATTCGAGTCTTGGATGTCGTAATCCAAGAGTCATATAATGTCCATATAATTGTCCATCGTGCCATTGGAATAAGCTGTCTTAAAATTAGTCGTGGCAGCTGTGTCGGTATAGAATTCAAAGTATATTACAAGGTCACATATGACATAATTATTAACAAACCCAACATATTTAAAATAACAATAACAAGAAATCTCGTGTGATGCACGCAACACACAACTTTCTCTCACCAACTTATTTAGATTAGAAATTTATGTGTTTTGATAAATATGTAACCGCCATTCAGCCACTTCACACATTTGTTTACTTATTTTCATTCGTCTCAATATGTTTTATGAGTTGTTGGAATATTTTTCTTTTTTTCTCCTGTATATGTTTACTCGATTTTTTCATATTTGATATTTCTTATTTTTATGCACAACAAGAGACAGTTCATTTCTCCATGTAAACAAAATCAAAGATACTTTATAGGAAAACAAAAAAGATTCCTTTGCCATTTAAGGCCCCTCTGAACATTTTTATGATGATAAAACTTACTGATATTAAAGAATACTTGATTTTATCGTTAGAGCCATTTTTGGGAAAATTTAAAAAAACAATTAATTAAATTAAATTAAAATGTGACAAAATTTATTAATTAAAGTTCCCCTTCCGTTTGTCCAATTTTGATGAAATTTTTGCTGTCAAATCGTGGGCATATACATACATCAAATACCCGATTCTTGGTTCGTATGGTTTATAGTTTTTGGGCTTGCCTGTTCACACTAATACACACACAGACCATTTGGCAGGACTTGATTATTTGGACCCAGGGGACCTCAAAACGTGTATTACCATTGAAAACCGGAAGTCAAAATTTTTCATGATCGCAATACTTTTCCTTACTATATATTCCATTTATAGGTAAGTGAAAGTAAAAAACTTTATAGAGACATAAGAATAATTAAACAATAATATAAAAAACAATGATTCAAGTAACTACATTTATATAGTTTAATTATTAATAGTAAATAAATTGACAATATAAAAAATAAATAAAAGGGAGCAAGGCAAAAAAGTTGGTATTAATTGTAACCGTGTTAACGGAAAGGGTAGGTAATGGTGGTAGATAGTTGAACTACATACGGAACAGTAACCCAAATGAATTCCTATAAATCAGGTATGAGCCTCTAAGAACACTCTCGGTAAAGTTGTTCATTGTCCTCTTGGGGATCCCCACTGTGAGATAAAAATAAGCTGGACGATATGGCTGGCTGTTTCGTTCACACCCTCTTGAACACTTTACTCATGTGGCTAGTGCATTTATATGTGGTTTTAAACTCTGGACGACCGGTCACTGGACCAACCTAATCCATAAGCCAGTGAGTAGATGGGCAACAAATTCCTCGACTCCTCCATTGCTCTCTCATCAACGCTGTGTTGCAGTTTCATTAATAGTACTTCTTTCTGTTTTTCTCTCACAAAGTTATTAGGATCGAGGCCCATTTTAGTAGGTTTACCAAGCAATTTCATAATTTCATCCCAGATAAAGCAAGAAATATAGGCAGAGCTGGCTACTGGGCTACCAGAATGTTCCATACGACGAATTCTTGCAAGCTTGAGTGCAGGGATAGAAATGACAAAGCTCATAATGCCCAAGCTCCCGTCATTACAAGAGGCGTGAAAATATTGAGTAGGGGTGTCTTGAGGCAGGTGCAACCAGCAGCGTATTGCGTTTCTCGTTGAAATATCAAGGTTTCTCAACTCACTACTTTTTTAGGGGCTTAATGTGTGGAGATGAATATGTTTCAGGGCAAGAAATGTCCTCAAGGGGACTAGTTTTTGCAGAGGCTTCAGGAGAGCAGAGGATATTTTTTGCAATAGTAATGAAAACTCATAGAGATTTCAATCTATCTATCCACTGGCTCCACAACCCATGAATGACTTAAATATAAAAAGAGGGGGGCCCGAATTCAATTCAAATTATTACTGACTTAAGTCAGATTTACTACTACTACTACTCCGTGGCGCTACAGACTGATGTGGTCCTTGGCCTCCTCAATGAGCCTTCGCCAGGTGGCTCTATCTTGTGCAGTCGCTCGCCAGTTGCGGGTGTACAATAGTTCACGGGCGTACCGGATGACGGCATCCTCCCATCTTAGGCGTGGTCTACCAATCCCTCTGGTTCTGTAGAGCTTCCCGTCGAGCAGCTTTCTTGGGATTTCCTCTTCTGACATTCTGGCTATGTGGCCGGCCCAACGCAGCCTCCCAAGCTTGATGCACCTCATCACATCCGCCTCCCCATACAGGTCATATATCTCCCTGTTCGTCCTCCTTCTCCAAATCTCACTGACCTTAACTGGTCCAAAGATCCGACAAAGGATCTTTCTTTCAAAGATTAATATATCTTTTTCCTCAGTGCTTGACAGGGTCCATGTTTTGGAACCATATGTGAGTACAGGCCTAATGAGGGTCTTATAGAGGAGACATTTCGTACGCCGAGAGATGCACTGCTTCTAAGGTGTTTACTAAGGCCAAAAAAACACCTGTTTGCCATTATTATTCGCTGTTTAATTTCCAGAGATATTCTGTTTTCACAGCTTACTACAGCTCCCAGATATGTAAAATGGTCCACATTAAGAAAGGTAAACGGAAAAGGGCCCATGGCCACAGGCACTCGAACTGCGTTCTCTGCTCCAGGTCCTGCGCGCATATACATGGTTTTTTCCTGGTTTACGCTCATTCCCATAGTCTCTGCAGCTTCAGCCAACTTTAAAAATGCATTTTTTAGAGATTCAAAGGAGTGTGTCAGATTTACATACATAAAAAGTTTAAAAAAACATATTAATTACTAATATTCAGAAAAAGATAATTTAGTTAATAATATTTTACCTAAATAATATTTACCAAATTCACTTCACATGTTGAAATTTATGCATTTTTTAAATAAAAGTTTTATACCATAATGATTACCTCAAACCGAATCATTGTCTTGTATCATTGATTTAAAATATTATTGACTTCTGTTGATTTTTTATTTTATTTTCTTCAGGCATAGAAGAGGTCACAGATAAAGTGAACGCTTATTTTGCAAACGGAAGGTGTATCAATTCAGAAAAAGATGTAATGAATGCATGAAACGAAATTGTGCTCAGCATAATTGTGTTTTCGGATGATATGAGGTCCTAGTGAAAACAGTGTTTTATAAAGTATTAACTCTGTGCAGCTACAATTTTTAGTTTTAGTGTAAATTCTGTACATATTTAAACTTGTAAGATAGCACAAGGTGTGATAATGATTAAGGTTTTGTAGATATGTATAATGTTTTTATGTTATAATTTTCTTTTTTATAACTCTATTTTGACCAAAGTATCCTAATTAGTAGTACCTACTTAGGTTTTTCAAAAATAAAAAAGAAGAAGAAATGTTCAATAAATGTTTAACTTATTTAATATAATTAGATAATGTTTAATACTATTATTTAGAGATATTCATACTTTTATTAAAACAAACAGAATAGTTCGTGAATGTTTTAATTCTAAAATATTTTTGATCTCTTTCACCAATTTTTTTATTTGGTTTACTCTGTGTTTGAATGTGTAATTAGTGGTAGGAAGTTGTCTATCTATAGATAATGATTTATCTAGGGCTAGAATCTTTTGATTCTGTGGTTGGTTATACTATTAAATTAGGGCATTAAAAGAATATAAATTAATAGAATGTTGGTAAAAAATTTACTAACAAAAATTAGATTAGTTTTTTTTCTAGTCATTTCAGATTTTCCCCCTTAATTATCTGATTTTATATAAAGTGATTAAGGTTTTATAAAATTTAGTATGAATGCTGAGTTTGTAAATAAGTTATTGCATTTTATTTGCTAAAATATTGGCAATAGTATTTCAATTAGCAATCAATTTATATAATTCTGCAAGTTTATATGGGTCTAATAATAACTGATGATTTAAAATTTTTAATTATTGAGTAATTGATATTTATGTCTTAACCAAAATCTAATAAAAAAAAAATCAGCTATTTATTCCCTGCTGAATTAGACTTATATATATTTTTAAAAATTTTTTTTTTACTTTTAACTTCAAATTGTTGACTTAATTCTTATAACTAAGGTTAATGAGCATTCATTGAAGGAATGGAAAGGGGATTCAAACTTCATTTGAAGTATAGACTACATTGTAAAAAAATTATTTTTTTTAATAAGGATTTTATTTTTAATATAAAAATTCTGTTAGAATATTATATTAATTATTTTTTATTTTAAGAATAACAAAATGTTGAATATCTTTTACTTTAAATACCTTTCATTGTGTTACTGCAATTTTTTGATATTTGCGATAATTTCAACTGCATTGAGAAGATGTCTTATGTAATAAGAAGATTTTAGGCATTGTCTGAAAATCTATTATCCCTCTTTTCTAGCCTAAGATCTTGTTTTATTGTTTTTAGCCTCTAATCACATTAATAAAGCTTTGATTGTTTAATCATTGTTTCTCTTTATTCTTATAATTTTATTTTATACATTTTTAAATCAGTTAATTCTAAACTTGGAAAATCTCTTTTTATTTAACATTAACTTAATGTTTTCGGTAGTTGAACAAAAAATAATCTTTGAAATCTTTTATCTTTTAGAAGATGTAATTTCCAGTCCTCTGATCAAGTTTAATAAGTTGCTAAAAACTTGTTCTTAATAAGTTGATTAAAACTTTAAAAAATCAAAATATGCAACAGGTAAATTTTATTAGCCAAATCTTATCTTTAATTTACCTCTCTAATTACTGTTCTCCTATTGAAGGAAATTTAGCAATCTCTCATATGGCGCAAACAGATTTGTTGTGGTTAAAGTTAACCAGGAACTATAAGCTGCTTTATAGCAAAAGAAAATGAAAAGTTGGAAAAACACAAAATTTGAAATGTCTATATCTTTTTTGTAATTTCTCTGTATATTTTTTTATTTATATTGAACTTTGTTTGTTTGTTTTTTTAACGTCCATTTTTATGCTACTAAGGCTAATCGGACGATGCTACAGTGGGAGTCCTAAATTTATTGAACTTTGGACACATCCATTATTGAACTTTGTTGTTGATTCCCAGGATTTGGATATTAATAACTCAGTCTCATATAATAAAATTTTCTTCCACATTTTAAAAACATTAATCTGAGCCAATTATCACCTGATGCCTTAATAAACTCCTAATTCATTTGCAGGACTTCAATGTTTACTAAACATAAGGAGGCTGAGGATAAAATATGAAAAACCTAGGATTTATTGAAAAACATAGCTTTACATTGTTTGACTATAAAGCCCCTTTTATCAATCATTTTATTTAACTAAATAACTGTTATCTCAAAGAAAACTTTATCTAATTTCTGATGGTGCACCAAGAAATTTACAATCTTTAACAAGTTTTGAGTATACCTTTTACTGTAACAGAAAGTGCGAGCCACTTAAGAAAACTCAAAAATGGACTACAGTCCGTTTCCATCTGAAAATGGACCAGGTTTCGAATGAACTTATTTGTTAGAAATTATGTCTAGAATCATCTCCCACTGTTTCTCCATTAAACCTTGTATCACCCTTGGTCTATATCTGTGTGATGAAGTTATTTAGTTAAGTTGTAGTATTACTTTTTTAAATCAAGGCTGAATAGCTTGAAGTTTTTAAAAAATTCACTTATAGACAGTATTAAATGTAAATATTGGATATTTTAATATATTTGAAAGACTGTTAAACTAACTAAGTGTCATTTAGTTTATTTTTAAAACAAACTTAGATGTATTAATGTCTCAAAGATGTATTAGGTTATCACTTAATTATAATTTAAAAAAAAAAAAATTTCACTTAATTGTTACTTTTTTTGTCACTTTAATTGTTCAATTTTTGTAAATTTATTGAAATAAAGTATGTACTTCCCTTTTGTTTTTTACTTTAAACAAGAACATTTAATTATAAAAAATATTAAACTTCTTCTAAGAGGTTCAACTGGAAATTGAAATACTTTTATTTTTGAACAGGTATTGAAAACTTTTCACCTTTGAATATTTTTATTTGGATAAATACACAGGTGTTTCAGAGATTTTATGAGGATATATTATTTTTTTCTATTAATTTAACCATTATTGTGGGTAACCACCTATTTTTTAAATTATTTTAAATAATTTATTTTTGAAGAGAAGAGATTTGGCTCTCACCCATGCGTGACATGCGCGGTATGCTAACCATTACACCACGGAGTCGCTTCCAAACGGTGCCAAATCCTTCCTCTTCACTGACACCTCTCCCATGATCTCGCAAGTTTTGCAAGTATTTACGGAAAGTGGACAATTTTTGTCCAATTTTGGGCATCTCTTGACGTTCGTCTATTTTTTAAATTATTTTATATTAATTTAACCATTATTCTGGGTAACCACCCATTTTTTAAATTATTTATTATTTGTTCATTAGTTCTTTAATGCATCACAAATAACAAGCATTAATTTATCTTTTGCCAGCATTAACTTTTTCAAGTATTAATATGTTTCTTTATATTGTTGTACAAATGGGGCCGGGATGGCCGAGTGGACAAAGGCGCTTGCAATAGGTAATCAAAGTTAAGCAACGTCGAGCGTGGTTAGTACTTGGATGGGTGACCACCGCCAATGAATACCATGCAGTCCAAGCCTACCCCCACCCCCAGGTATGTGAGGCCCATCAGCCTCCTGGAGGCGACTCACACTGACCGGGCGAAGGAGTGATATACCTTCCCCGTGTATCCCATCGAGAATCGCGGTGTAGAAATATAGGTCCTCGGGGTCTGCTGACTCTGGGCTACCTTAATCCTTGGACCTAGACCAGTTTGTTCACTGTCCTTGAAGAGAGCTGACGCCATCGGTGGGAAGGACTCTGCCAAATTGGCCCCAATGGGATTGGTATGGAGCTATGGGCAGTCTGCCACTGCACCATGGTGACCATGGCTTGCAGCAACGTGAGGTTGGGCCACCTCCTCCAGGCTATCTGTGCTCCTGCAAGCAATAAAAATGTCTGTAAGAAGACCACACTGCGTGGCCAAAGGTGTCATTAGGCCTAATGCGCCAACCGGAAAAAAAAAAAAAAAATACAAATAAAATTACTATGCTATCTAAAACTTGAGTAGTTCAAAAGATCTACTGGTGAAATTATAAGAAAAAAGATTAATGTTAGATATATTAGAATAATAATTTTATTGATTTATAGATATAGCATAGATCGGCTATTGATAAATTAATACTTGTTATTTAAATGTGCAAAAGAACTGATGAAAACTGGGTGATTGAGCAGAACCCTGAAATACCAGGTCATTGATCTAATTATTTGTTTGATTTTTTTTTGGATCTTGTGGGTCATTAGTAACATATACATCTTAGACCCTGTGGTGGTAATTTCGGTAAGATTTTTCTTTAATGTTGATGCCTAATCTAAGTTTTTTCTCAGGTTTTCAAAGACTGCAATCTTGTAGAATGTGTTGCACTGTTCTTTCAACATTACATATTTCTCATGTCGGGGGGTTCAAGACCTTTCAGCAAGTATGCCCGCAAGAACTCACAGTGCCCTATTCTGAGCCAACAAAGGGTAATTTCCTCTCTACGCTATTTTCTATTTGAGGTGTTCCATTTGATGGGTTCTTCTTAACAGCTTTCTGTTTGGATTCAGTTCAATCTCATTTTACCTGTCATATTTTTTGGATTTCAAGAATTATTTTTTTAAAAAAGTCATTAAGTGGAATTTTATATATGATAAATTAATTGATCTATTTAACAAAAATATTCAAAGGAGAAAAGTTTCTACTAACTCTCTTAAAATAAAATTAAATACTCTAATCCTTTCCTATATTACTATTTATTTTATTTGTTATAGTGTTTTATATTGCATTTTTGTGTTGATTATTTACTCATAAATACCCAATGCGAAATTTAGTGTAGTCTAGTTTATTTGCTTTAGACATCATAATTAATGGTTTTATTTTATTGTGAGTATATATCTAAATTGAATGGTGACCATTAAGTCTTTCCTCCGTTAAGATTAAAATTTAATTATGTTATGAATCTTTTAAGAAAAAATGAATATTTAAATGAACAATTGTTATGTAAAAGAATTTTTAATTTAGAATTGAAGTCATGTTATTTAAAAAACACTAATTTGGTCACGAAAAGAACTACAATAAATTTATATTTATCGTCAAAATTTAATCTATTAAAAAGTTTTATTAAAGTATTATACATAAGACTGAAATGTCATCAATAAAAAAGATCCAAAGGTATTTAACTGTTTTGTGATAAATATTCTATACTCAATAAGATAATAATAATTTTATTAGCTGAATAAAGCTTATTTTTTCAATCATAATTTTATTAATAAATCTTGTTAATAATGACTAAAATGCATATTATTTACTGTACAGATGTTATTTGATTAACACTATCAAACACAGAATTATTGGTTGTTCATAGAAAAAATGCCTAATAGTAAGTTGGTTCTATACTAAATATAGGTCAGTAAGACATCCTCACCAATCAATAAGGTCTGGATGTTTGTTGCCAGGCAACTCCCTTCTCTCATCTTGTCTTCATCTCATCTGAAAATCAGATCTTATCCAAATTTAAAAATGGAGGTATTTAATGTACATTCATTCCCCATAAATAATCCTTTTCTCATGATGTATTTCTATAGAAATAAAAAATATTGATCTTCTGTTCGCTAATTACTTGAAATAAATTTACAATATTAGTATTTTTTTTTTGTATTTTCTCAGTTTCACTCTGCCAAAAGCAACAACAGTGTCTAAGCACGATAAAGGAAAATATCGAGACTGTCTCAATTTACTTTATAACCATGGGAATAACATTACTTTCGTTTAGTTTTCTCATTTTGGCTAAAGTTGAGTGTGGCAATCCTATTTATTTCAATATTGGAGGGGTTTTGAGCAATAATCAAAGCATTACACATTTCAAAGAGATCATTGCTGTAAGTATGACTAATGAACCACAACTTATGTTTAAATTAACCAATAAAATAATGAATACAATAAACAATTTTATTGTTATTGGATTAAGTGTTTGTTACATTAATTTCCGTTAGCTTTGAGTGTGGATTTTTCTAAAAAGTAATGAGTTTTTATGTTTATTTAATTATAAACATAATTGATCTAGATAACCAAATTGACAGAAGTTACAATAAACACAAACTGAATTGAGAAAAAAGTAAAACATAAAGTTTTACATTGGACAATGCAAAACTGAAGCATCACATTAAATTAATTAAAGAAATAACAAGAATGAAGATGTGATTATTAAATATTTTCAAAAGAATATAAAATTAAATATATATATGGACTGGCATCTTATATGAGAAACTGAGGTGTAATCCTGTTAAACCATAAATTAAATGATTATTTAGTATAAACAATTTTTTTTTATAAGTCCCATTGGTACAAAAAGATGATTGTTCTATGACCAATTTCATTGTCTTTAAATAGGTATCTAGACTAGATTAAATTTTTGTTATTTAAATATTTTTTCTCATTTCAGCATTTAAATTTTGTACATCAATATGTTCCAAGAGGCGTTACATATTATGCCACAGCTATGAAAATAGATGCTAATCCTATTCGGACAGCATTGAATGTTTGTAAATTATTAATATCTCAGAGGGTAAGTTATTACGATTTGATGATTTTTAACAATTGAAAAATATTTATGATAAATTTAAACAAAAATAATTTTCATTAAAAACCAAACAATACAAAAAATACCAAAATACAATTTTCATTGAAGTTGTGGGATGTCAAAATATTCATTATAATGAATATTCCCTTTGTAAGTTTCATTTATTTATTATAATTAATTCTAATGAATCCCAATAATTTATAAAATATTATCCAAATTTAATACATAACATATTTTATTTGAAGCAAACTTCATATACTTCTACCAGATTTAAGAATTTTGTATACCCTAAATGTACATATATATTTATTTATTTATTGCCATAGGTATATGCTGTAGTTGTTTCTCATCCACTGACTGGGGACCTTAGCCCTGCTGCGGTCTCATACACTAGTGGCTTCTATCATATCCCAGTTATAGGAATATCTTCAAGAGATTCAGCTTTTTCAGATAAGGTGCTATATAAGTTTTTTCATGGATGTTTCAGCAAAGTATTATTATAAATTTATTTGTTTATTAAATGCATTATTATAATATTATAAATTTATTTTATTTATTTCCAATGCATTATTATAAATTTATTTGTTTTCTTTTTAGAACATACATGTATCCTTCCTTCGTACAGTTCCGCCATACTCACACCAAGCTGATGTTTGGGTTGACCTACTGAAACATTTCAACTATTTAAAAGTAATTTTTATCCATAGTTCCGATACTGATGGTCGAGCAATACTTGGAAGATTTCAGACGACTTCTCAAAGTCATGATGATGATGTAGAAATTAAAATACAGGTATTTCATTCTAACGTGTTCATTTTAATGGATTTTAAATGTGAAAAGACAATGTGGATTTAAAATGGATTTACAAATGCAAATTATTCGCACGGACCAACTAGTATCATTTAAAATAATTTTCATTAGGGTGAAATATAGTTCACTGTAGGCAACCATTTCCAATTCAAAAAAGTTTAAAGGTTAATTAAAATAAATATTTCTTGATTTTGAAAAAAAAAAAAAAAAAAAAAAATGAGAAATATAAAAAATTCAAATTGCTAAGGATAGTGGCAAGGGCGTCCACAGGATTTCGTCTAGGGGGCAGACTGGTCAAATTCTTATACATGGGGGAAGGTTTCGAGGTATTCTGACCTTCTAAGGCTCAATTAATTCATATCATCTTGATAGACTGCTTCATTAATTTACGTTATTGAATTGATAGCATCATGGGTGGCGGGATGGCCGAGTGGGCAAACACGTTAAAAAATACGCGTTGCCCATGGCAACGTATGATTGAGAACCGAAGGATAGCAAGTTCAAAATCCAGAGCCAGGGGAAAATTTAATAATACTCGGCATCAATCCCCCACCCTCTCCCCTGGCCCGGGAAACCCTGTATAGTCTACAAGGTGAGGAAGGGGAGGACCAATAAAAATAAAAAAATTGATTGCATCCTATTGCAGTCCCATAACATATACATCTACATATTTTCATTTCGGTGGACGTTTCGGACCAATGTGTACATATTCATCACCTATATGTACAATGCATAATTAATTATAGCAATTGAAACAAACAATTATCAACATTAAATTCATAACAATCATTATACGTACAATAATTGATTCTAAATAAATATAAACAGGCATGTCAAATTATTCAATCTAAAAATAGGTTACAAAAATAAAAAAATGTGATGAATATGGACACACTGGTCCGAAACGTCCACTGAAATGTAAACATGTAGACGGATATGTTATGAGACTGCATTAGGATGCTATCAATTCAATAACGGCTCAATTAATTTTTCAAATAAAACTTATTGACATTTAAAAGTTAAAATATTTGTTGATATTAGGGTTAATAAATGAAGTAAATAAATGTGAATTTATTTAATTTTTACTTCCTATACTTTGTCAAAAACTTTCTAGAGTTTGAACCACTAGGGTCATTAGTTGCTTGAGTAAGCTTCTAAATTTGTTTGCACAAATCTGTGGATCAATGTGTTGGTTAGATCTGTAGAAAATTTTTATGGCTTTTCAACTAAAGTCAGTAAGTGCTTACATTAATGCTAAGGTACACCCACATTTGGGACAAACTGGCAGTATCTCTTTTTTTATTAAATGTCCACGAGTGAAATCCTGAGATGGGAGAGGACCACCTATTCTCCCCTTGTCAGCATTACTTATTAAATTAGTTTAAAATGTTTTCTCCCTAAAATGAAATCAAAATATGGTCAATAATCCAATACACGGACTGTGTCTGTGAAAGGAAATTGCATTGTGTTTTAATAAACTAGTGAAAAGCATCCGCATAAAAAAAAAAAAAAAAAAAAAAAAACCTGTACCACTACAACTCATGAAGGGTCTTGGGTTCAGTACTGTGTAAGGAAGTACTGTTTCTTGATCAGCGGTCGAGCAAGGAGGAATTTGCCTGTGATCATGCTGAACCGCCAGGTTTTCCCTCTTAATTTTTCAATTAAGAGTACCCACTTAATGGATGCAAAGTTTGCCTTTGTAGTTTGCAAGATTTGCTCAGGTGAGTATCTCAGCCCATGAGAGGAACTGTGATCTGGATCAAAGGAGAATATTATATATTTTCACTTGTATTAATTTAATTTGATAAGTCAATAATAATATGAGTGATCAATTAGAGAGACATTTGTAATCTCTGTAAGTATGCTGTTTCGGATCTGAGTTTGTGGACAGCATAGCGATGCCGTCAATTTTGCAGGATGGTATCAGGATGAATGAGAATATCAGCTATAGAGAAGATGAGGTACCCAAGAAGAGGGGTCTTGTAGAACACTGTTCTCTACTGAATCAATAATCAGAAAATTCTTTAGCCCAGAGAACTTGAAAGGAGGAGTCAGGAAGGTAAGATCAAAGGACTTGGGCCGGGATAGCCGAGCGTGTTTGAGCATGACCCGCTTTAGCATGCTTGAGCCGAACGGTGGCGGTTCGAATCTGCCCTGGGATGGTTGACTTTTATTTCGTGAAGGCCCCACGGAATAAATCTCGACCTACCCACCATGGTTAGAATAGGTTGGTTACACCTCTAGACTAACCCCCCGTAGCCACACATGGCCAGGAAGGGGTACCAAACAAACAAAAAAAAAAAAAGATTAAAGGACTAATTATAATTGCTTGGATTTTAAGCTTAAAGGTCCAGAGTGCCTTGCCCCGTCAAAAAGTTTGTGCTATGGCCAGAAGTGCAATGGAGCAAAATTAGTAGCTTTCTAGGATCAGCAACTCAGAATCTCATGTACCTTTGTTTTCAATTACCAATTCTATTTTGTCAATTATTTTTTATAACAAGGACTCAAATATATTTGCAATGTATCTTTTCCCCAAATAATTTTTAAGTTGTTTTTCATCATTACAGAAGCATTATTTTTCTATTTTTCTTAAACGAATTACATTCTATGCATTTTGATGACAGAATATGCAAGGATATAAGTGGCATGAGGACTCAGAAACAAGTACATAACTCATACGATTCCTGACAAAACACAGAATTATGTGAAAAACTTAGACACTGACTTAACATGTTACTAAATGACCCTAGTGGCTGAAACTCTTTAATAAATAAATAACATATGTATTTACATTGATATTTATATATTATAACTATTGTATTACATTTTCAGGTAGAATCTGTTATTGAATTTGAACCTGGATTAAATAATTATACAGCTCAACTATATGAAATGAAAGATGCTCAGGCTAGAGTTTATTTATTATATGCGAGGTATTAGATTAAAATTTGAATTGTATTTTATCTTATAATAACTTTTTATGTAAAACTTATCTTCTGTTTTTGGTCTTAAATAGCAAAAAGGATGCAAATGTAATATTTAAAGATGCTGCTGCTCTCAATATGACATATGCAGGCTATGTTTGGATTGTAACTGAGCAAGCCCTGGATGTGCAAAATGTTCCAATAGGAGCTATTGGTCTGAAGCTGGTACATGCTACTGATGAAAGGGCTCATATACAAGACTCTATGTAAGCTTTGATGCCAGAAGTGTTAAATATTTTATATCCCCTGAAATGATTGACCTTGTTCTGTATCAAAGTAGATGTAAGGGGCGGGGAGTGCCCTTTCCTAATAAACCAAATTCGACACTTTCTCTCCCATAGAGAATATCATTTGCAAAATAATTTCTTAAAGACTGTATAACATAGAAACATGCACACCTTCCCGGACATAAATACCTCCCAAAATACACTTACAACTATCCAAATTCTGAAAACAAACAAACAAAACAGAACCATTAGTTTTGATCACAACTAATAGTTCGAGACTTATTAACTACGGATGGACCCCACATCTGCCCTAATTTATGGGGCTTATGAGGGTTGGGTGGTGTATTTAAATTATTAAAGTACCTATTACCGTCACTAAAGCCCTCAGCTACTACCTGTACAGAGCATTAGGCTTCCAAAAGACTGCATTTTGAATGAGTAATCAATCAGTCCGGTTCCTGGTTGTTGTGATGAAGGAAGCACATTTGCTTCTTATCACTCACTTGGCCTACACAATCCTCCTTTGGAAATATTCCCTATTTACTTGCTTAAAGAGTTTGACTTTTAAGCTTTTTTGCCAATTTGGTCATTTATAAATAGGTAATAACATTTATACCAAATAATTACTACCTTGCTAAGAATAGATATTGAGTTCTTATACAATATATGTTTCAATATACTTTCAGTTATGTTCTTGCATCGGCGCTTAGAGGAATGAACCAAACCAAAAATATCACCGAAGCTCCAAAAGACTGTGATAATTCTGGATCAATTTGGGAAACCGGCAAAACATTATTTGAGTAAGTATTGATATAAAAGTATTGGTATAAAAGTACAATTTTTTGTATTAATGGAGTGTGTGAGACATAGGTTGTTCTAACAGAAACTATCAGTTGCTTCTTAAGTGAAAATCTGACCAAATTAAGATTGCGAAGAGAGTTATGTATTTTGCCCAAATGGTGCAAAATCGAAAATGGACCCGCATCGACCGTTGAAAGCCCAATTAAACATTACCAGAAAGGCTGGTCACTAGAGAAAAAAATGAGATCATATTGTGAAATCTGAATCAATCTTTTTATGGAAAATGGAAAGCTGTTAATGGAAAAAAATCAAGATTCGGTAGGTTATAGTGAAACAATTTTACACCTACAATGTGAGGATAAATTTTTTGAAGAAAAGTTGCTGGACTTCGAACTATCTGTTAAGATTAAAACTGATGGTTTTTTTCTTACAAATTAGGTTAGTAACTCAATCAAAAAAAGAAAAAAAGAGAGAAAGATATTAATATAATAGGCTCTTTTGTAGGCATTATCTAATTTATATACTTTTAAGGAATTCCTGGAAAATTTAATCCATCTAGGAGGATAAATTATCAGAAGTTTGAGTTAAGTCATTTTCTTTATTTAACTAGCCTAAGCATGTAGGTGATCATCAGGGCTTGGTGATTGTTGAAGGATTTCACAAAGACTGTCAGCTTGTCTTGACACATGCTTGGATTAAAATGTAGGTTAGTTGAAGAAAGGAAATTTTATACTGAAACTCCCGACTATTCATCATTCTAGACTGATTTTTATGAAAACGGTTGAATATTTTCCAGTTCTAAATTGAAGAACTTAATTATAATATTTCTACATGAAATAATAATTATTAATATACCTTTAAGAAATATTTAAATAAGTATTAACAAAACCTCATTAATTTCAGATATATAAGAAACCAAGTTCTGATTAAAGGTGCTACAGGAATGAAAGTAGCATTTGACGATAATGGTGATAGAATTAATGCAGAATATGATATCGTTAATGTTCAAGGTCCTAGTAATCAATCTTCCGTTGGTACCTATACTTACGATCCAGTGAGTAAATTTTGTTTTATTCAAATTATCAATTTTTTTTTTAATAAAATTTATATTACTTTTGTTTTGATTTATAAGAAAACTGACAAAATGCGTCTAGCCATTGCTGACAATAAAATCATTTGGCCTGGCAAAGTACATACAAAACCAGAAGGTTTCATTCTGCCTACTCACCTTAAAGTTCTGACCATCGAAGAAAAACCATTTGTATACACTCGACTTCTTAAAGATGATGATAAGAATTGTACAGCTGATGAAATCAAATGCCCTCATTTCAATAACACTAATGATCCAGGTGTGCTGAATAAATTGAAAATGAAAAAAATTGTAGTATATTTAATAAAAATAGTAATTCAAGGAAAATTTTATTTTTAGGAGAAATGTACTGCTGCAGAGGATTCTGTATGGACCTTTTGAAAGAATTGGCTCGGACGATTAACTTTACTTTCGACCTGGCTCTATCTCCAGATGGTCAATTTGGAAATTATATTATCAAAAATAGTTCTGGTAATTTAACTCTATAACTATGAAATTTCGTTTATGAATCAGGAAACATGAACAGAAGTAGATTGCCAAAAATGTAGCGAATAGTTGGAACACAATAAAAAGTTATTTTCCTTGCAATTCTCTCATTAATTAGCTGAAAGAAATTATAATAATTAGCTAATTCGTTCACTTCTGTTATACTTAAAAGTTTTCGCCATTCATTAAATTGTTTAATGCCAATAACGCTGCCAGAGCCAATTAGTATAGTTTTACTAAATAGTGCGGACTATAGTTAAAGTTAATATTTAATAAATAATAACTCATATTTAGTTAAAACTATAAACTATATAGTTTTACTAAATATGAGTCGAACTATCAATCTTGGCCTAAGGCAGTATTATTATGTCTAATGTATTTTTTATATTATTACCTTAATTAGATTTGCGAAAATTTAATACCTTACTGGTAAATCTTGAATCACAAATGTTTTCAAACATTTTTACCAAATTTTTTTTTCTAAATCAATGTATTATATTGTTTATATAAACATATTTTTATTTGGTTTCAAACCAAAATTTTAGCTGGTGGGAAAAAAGAGTGGACTGGCCTCATCGGAGAACTTGTCAATGATAGAGCTGATATGATTGTTGCTCCACTTACTATCAATCCTGAGAGAGCAGAATTTATCGAATTTAGTAAACCATTTAAGTACCAAGGAATTACAATTTTAGAAAAAAAGGTACAAAAATTAATTTTTTATTATTTTTTAAAGTTAATGATGATAAAGTTGGCAAACCATGGTACTTGACAATAGTAAGAGGCTAGTTTGTTTATTTATTGTCATTTTATGCCACTAAGGCTGATTGGACGATGCTTCAGTGGGAGTCCTAAATTTTGCCTATCCATGTATAATTAGGATAGGGATCTTTAACAAGTACCTGAAATCGGGACCTCCATTTTACGACCTCTTCGAGGGATGGTGGGATGGAAAACCGTGACTAGTTTTATAGACTGCTATGTAAAAGGTAGTAAGTAAGTTGATAAAAGAAGGGTGGTTTCAAAATTACAAATGTTTATTGTTTTTTTTGTGTAGTCTAGATAATCCTTGTTTGAGGCTGAGTATAACTTAACCAACCTATAATAGGATCCTTTGTCTCAACTAATCTCTATAGTCTTCTAAACCAGTGGTCACCAATTAAGTTTCATGAAGGTCCGTTTCAAAGTCTTGCCGAGCTTCCGCGGTCTATTCAGGGGAAACCACCCGGGGTACTCCCCCGGAAAATTTTTGAAAAATTAACAGTTTAACTAGATTAATTTCAATCATTATTCAAATATTTGGGATAGTCATTTCTCTGTATCTATTTTGTATATTGTGTTTTATTATTTATTTTAAGTTTTTTTTCGTTGATCGGTATGTCATCACGGTCCGCACAAAACAAGCCGGCGGTCCGCATCCGGACTGCGGTCCACCATTTGGTAACCACTGTTCGAAACCATAGACAAGGATTTAACCTATTTAAAGATTAGGCATTATCTAATTATCTTATATTTCACTTTTAAAAATAATTTTATTTATCACATCTTGTTTCAGGTAGGTTTTTCTTTGTAACTATATCGCTTCTTTGAATATCCTATCTTTTATTGTTAATTAAATGCTAAAAACTGTTATGTAAAACTGAATCTTATGGTAATTTAAATATTTTATGTCATTTTTATATATGAACTGGCTTTCATGGATATGAAGTTTCATGATAAAAAATTTAAACATCCACAAACTTATCCATGAATTTTTTTTTTTTTTTTAGTAGAATGAATAAGAAGATGTTAAAAAAAAGAAGATATATATCACATTTTTTGAACAACCCTGAATTTTGATTAGGCAACATATTCTGCTCATGGATTACAGTTTATTGTAGTTAAAAAAATAAAATACAATATACTTTTCATAAAAAAAGGTCCTTTTTTCGTTTATGCCAATAAACAAAAACAAACAAACAAACAGGTTCCTTTGTTTAGTTAATAAAAAAAAATGATCATAATCAAGTGATAAAGAAAAAGCATTTTTCACAAAGCAATAGAAATTTGGTCAAGACATTATTTTAGAAAATACATTTTTTATAACCAGTTGTTAGGTTCTCAATATCTCTTTACTTACTTTTTATTCTTCCTAAAATAGATTAATATTTTTATTTATTTTAAATTTGGCATTGACTTATGAAATTTGACTTATATTATGAAAAAAGTTCCTCACAGAAAATCATTAGACTTGAAAGAAAAGTTCAACTTAATAATTAAATAACTATGAAAAATAAATGATTATGCTATAACCATTTCGATATGAGTAATTTAAAAAATAGACACTTTGATTAGGTTATCAAACCATTTGAATGTTTTTGAGGTGAAAAATAATTAAATTAAAAAAAAAATCAAATCAATGAAGAGTCATTGTCTTTGCTGCAGTTATTAGCATTCACTAGCTTTGCCACTTTTTGGATTTCTTAAGATTCTGAAGTATGGAAACAGTAAACCAAGAATCATTTTTGCCTTGATGCCTTAATAAAATAGTATTTTTTCTCTCTTTTAGCCATCTCGTTCATCAACATTAGTGTCATTTCTTCAACCATTTTCAAACACCTTGTGGATATTAGTTATGGTTTCTGTTCATGTTGTTGCTCTTGTACTTTACCTGCTCGATAGATTTTCTCCTTTTGGAAGGTTTAAACTTGCTAATACAGATGGTACTGAAGAAGACGCTCTGAATTTATCGAGTGCAATATGGTTTGCCTGGGGAGTCCTCTTAAATAGTGGCATTGGTGAAGGTAACTTGATAATTATTCATTAGCTATATGTAAATTTAAACTTGGCTAATAAAGACAACTTAAATTGGTGTTATTAATTTTAATGATTAATTTAAACTGTTTTTTCAGGAACACCACGGAGTTTTTCAGCTCGTGTTCTTGGAATGGTTTGGGCAGGATTTGCTATGATAATTGTTGCATCTTATACTGCCAACTTGGCAGCTTTCCTTGTCTTGGAGAGACCAAAAACAAAATTGTCTGGAATCAATGATGCGCGGGTAAAGATTTTGTAATATTTAAAGTATTTTATTTTATATTAATCTAATCTTAATCTGTGGGTGACCACCTTTTTTAAAATTATTTTTAAATAATTTTTTTTCTATTCAAAAAATAAATTATTTAAAAAAATATATTTTATTTTAGTTAACATAATCTCATCATTAATTTTTTATTATTTTCATTAATCCAATCTTAAATTGTGGCTGACCACCAATTTTAAATTATTTTATTATTTTCAGTTGAGAAATACGATGGAAAATCTGACGTGTGCTACTGTTAAAGGATCTGCTGTAGACATGTATTTTAGAAGACAGGTGGAACTTTCTAATATGTACCGTACAATGGAAGCCAACAATTACAATACTGCCGAAGAAGCAATACACGATGTCAAGATTGGGTTATTATAATTAGTTTGCCATTATTTTTTTCTCATCTTCTCACACTACTTTGTATCAACTTTTTCATTGTTATTTAGTGTTTGAAAAAAAATTGTAATTTGGCTGATAATTGTTTTTGAAAAGCTAATGGTTGTTGATAAGTTTTAATTATAAGAATTTTTCTTTTATATAACTTTATTTTTATATATAAAAAAAAAAAGGTTTGATCAATTTTTAAACTTAAAAAATCGATTAAGTATTATATAATATTTCCAGACAAAATAGATTAAGGTTCATTTTATTTTTTTCAGAAAATTGATGGCTTTCATATGGGACAGCTCTCGATTGGATTTTGAAGCTGCACAAAACTGCGAACTTGTAACTGCTGGAGAACTATTTGGCAGGAGTGGCTATGGTATAGGTTTACAGAAAGGATCTGCATGGGCTGATGCTGTGACACTCGCCATACTGGATTTTCATGAGAGTGAGTAATTATTAGCATAGTATTTGAAAATTGATTTTATCTTAACCAAAAATGTATGAAACTTATTTGTTCAGTGATTTTTAAAACTGATTAAATTGTGTTTTAGGTGGTTTTATGGAGAGCTTAGACAATAAATGGATATTGCAAGGAAATGTGCAACAGTGCGAACAATATGAGAAGACACCTAATACTCTAGGATTGAAAAATATGGCTGGTGTGTTTATATTAGTGGCCGTTGGTATCTTGGGTGGGATAGCCTTAATTATAATCGAAATGGCTTATAAGAAACATCAGATTAGAAAGCAAAAGCGGATGGAACTAGCAAGGCATGCAGCTGATAAGTGGAGAGGAGTCATTGAGGTAGAATCTGAATCAAATATTAATCACTCAAGTGATTAGCATATAGCAAATATTGATTAATTTCCAGCTTTTTTAATTTTTTCAACTTTCATTAATTTAATCTTAATTAATAAGAAAGTTAATCTTTTATCAGTAATAATTGTGTTAAATAGAACTATAATATGTTTATCTTGAATTAAAATTATATCTAGATTACATCGTTAAATTTCAGTTAACTGATAATTTGGTATACTGTATTTAAAAAAAAAACATTATGTTTTTATATATTTTCTTTATAAACTTTGCTATTTCTCAAAATGGCTTATATGAGTAATCATTTAAAAAGAAAATTTTTTCATTTTAATTTTTAAAAAAATAGAATTTTTTAAAAATCTTTATGTACTAATTAATTAACAACTAGTTTATGATCCAAAGTAATATATTTATATTGTTATTCAGGTTTATGAAAATGACTTGATTAATACAATCTCAATGTCTTAGATTTTTTTATTACAAATTTTTTCTATGAATTTCTTCTAAAAAGTATTTAAAAAATGAGAAATATTCAAAATTCATGGAAAAATCAAAAATTTTTCAAATCAAAGGAACAAATTATTTTTCTCTTTGATTCAAAAAATTTTATTTGGATAAAATTTCTCACCACTTTCACTTAAATTAAACATGTCGAAAGAGATCTCAATATGTTTCTTGAGTGTACAGTAAACAAAATTTTTAAACCTTCGGATCTCTGTTCATCTTTATATAGATGTATAACCTATATATATAAGTATGTATTCAATATGTTTATATGTGATGAAGTGTATTTTCACTTAACACGTTCACGCTGGCACTATAATTCATGCACTTCACCCATTGGCGGCTGAGCTTAATGCTTTTCGATCTATTAGACGGGAGCTATTCCAGTGCATTATGCAGTGTTGGCAATCCAACAATAATAAAATAAACAATACAATTCTACCTAATACCTAATCCTAACGAGATGCTAGAAGCAATCCAAAAATTACAGGAAGACATAGATAGCATAAACGCCTGGGCAGAAAAAAATGAATTGAGTCTAAATGGAGAAAAAACCAAGGCTATCCTGATCGGCTCCAAGCATCTCATTAATTCCCTTTCTTACTACCCCCTACTTTACCTCAAAGGCCAACCTATCCATTTCCATCCCCATGTCAGAAATCTTGGAGTGATCTTTGACCAGCATTTGTCGTGGAGTAACCATATTTCCCAAATCACTAGAAAAACCATCGCTATCCTCAAACAGTTTCGCAAATCCAGTGATTCCATGTCCTCCAAAACCCGTCAACTCCTTGTTTCCTCTCTTATATTTCCTCATTTTGATTATGGCTGTCTTGTATACGGGGGACTGTCTGGTATGCATGAGGCAAGGTTAAAGAGACTAATGAATTGCTTCATTAGATTTATCTTTGGTGTCCCCAGGCGCTCCCACGTCTCAAGTTACTATGCTGAATTGAAATGGCGCTACCCAGTTTTTTGGCGGCAATATTTCCTTGGTGTATGTCTTTTCCGAACGTTCAGAATTAAAAAGCCTCTATATATCCTAAATTTATTTACACCTTGTTACTCCATTCACTCCCTAAATACCAGATCCCAAACCTTAAATCTATACATCCCTTCCTACCGAACTGCCTCCTTTACAAAATCATTTATCATCCGTGGTGCCTCCTTTTGGAACTCTTTACCCGTTTCTATCCGTAAAAATGCATCCCTTACATCTTTTAAAACCCAATTATTCCTCCACCTCCTTAATCTTCAAACTACCGCAACTATGTAAAATAATGAAACCTGTTTCAATTTGCAATACTTATCTGTGTTTGTATACATAAATCTTGTTTCTCTTTTATTTATTTCTTTAAGTTCAAATGGTTGAAAAATAGTCAACTTATATTCTAATTTCTCATGCTATTGTTTTTTTTTTTTTGTTCAATGAGACTCGATTTTATTTTATTTCTTTAATTAACAACTCTGTTCTAAACTAGCCAGACAAATGACTCTGGATTTGTACATATATTGTTATTCTTAGGGGACAAGACGTCCCAGAATAAAAATACTTTTTCTTCTTCTTCTTCTTCTTAATACCCAACAGTCTTGGAAAGTTTTGTGATTGACTAAGGATCCGATGAGGCAGTCTAGTGCGGCCCATCGGTGGTTCGCACCGGCGTGAACGTGTTACAACTGCAAATTTAATCTAGTGAATTCAGTTTTAATCTTTCTTTTTAATTTAATGAGCCATTTACCATTAAATAATTATTGACTTGTTTAATTTATTATTTTTTGGAGTTGTTTTCTTTTGATGTGGTATTTATTTATTGATGTATTCTTTTTTATTTTATGAATTTATTTACATTGCAGTTTCAGTTTTCTTTTAAACTAAAGAATGTTTTATGTAAGAATATTCTAAACCTCTTTTGAACTTTAATTTTTAAGAGTTTTATTTATTGGTATACTTTCAAGCAGATACTAAAACCGAAGTGGTTGATATTAAAAGAAAATTTAATTTGTATTACTAAGTCAAAGGAATATTTACTAAATATGGAGGCTTTATTTTTGATGATTTGATATATCACAACATAAAGGAATGAAATCTCTACGACTGACTATTCTTTGAATTCTCAATTTATGTCATGTGGAGAAACCATTTTGTTATATGAATCTTAGTGATATACTGATTATTGACAGCTTTTTATTTTGTAATCTGTCAAGATATGAAATGGGAATAGTAAAAAAAATATGGCAATTTTAAAAAGAATAACTAAGGAAAAAGAAATATGAAAAAATCGGAATTATTTTTCCTCTACTGGACTCAACTTGCTTGTTTTCGAAACAGTATTTCTTATCTAACATCAGTAGGCTTAATAAGAAGAGCCATGTCATCTGTAGAAAGAAAGAGAAAAGATCACCAGAAATTCTCGGATAAGATATTGATCAACAACGGTTCTTGAAAATAAATTAGAGCTCAAATTGGTTCATTACATCATCAATTCAAGTAGGTGTACACAAAGCTACCAGCCCCCTCTATCCAGTAATTTGGAAACCTCTTTCGAAAACATTCTTTTTCCATCTAGTCATTTTTGTTAATTTTAAGTGCAATTTCGTATTTTAATAAGATTCACTAATGATTCAGAAGATTTGATTTAAGATGCATGTCATATTATTATCTATTTATGAGGGCATCTCTTATTGATGTGATTTTTTTTTTTATTTCTGCACTTCGCTAATAATAACCTTCCATTAGCCACAGAATTTTTATATTTACTATTTTAAAAATAGTTGTGCCACTTGAAAGGTAAATTTAGCTTTATGTATAGAGATGGAGGGGGGTAAATTGGATAGTGGAATTGGTTGATTTAGTTTTTTTCTCAGAAATTTACAGTTAATTTAAATATTAATTTTAGTGGGGTAGGGCACTCTAATATTGGAAAAGCTTAATTTTTTCTTTATAAGAGTGCCCCCCACTGAAATTCAGAATGGATATTTTTTTTCAAAAACACTCTCCTCGAATACAAAATATTAGACCTTCATGTCAAAGAAATCCGAAAAAGTTAACTTTTTCAATATTATGGAGCCCTCTCTCCCAAACTTGAAAATTCATATTATAATTCATAAAAGATGTGCTTAGGTAGGGGGTTAAACTGAATGAACAGGAGTAAGTAATTGAATTTGACTTGGAAAAGGTTGAAATTAAAATGGAAAAGGTTGCATTTGACTTGGAAAAGATTGGTTTTGACTCAGGAAAGGTTGAATTTGATTCAGAAAAGTTCTATACAACATAAAATATCATTACAGAGCATTTAAAAACCATTCACTTTCTGGTCAAAAAGCAAAATTGTTTTATTTTTCTGTCATTCTAATGCCCCATATGTTTATAGTAATATTCAAGTATAACTGTATAATAGATTATGTAAATGAGAAAAAAAAAAAAAAATCCACTCAAACCTGATTGTTTCTTGAACTTACTGAACGAAAAAGTCTCAATGCAGCTGTTGTGCCCCTTCTATGGTTGATTAACATATAATTGTTATTACTGGACCAATTGGAGACATTGATAAGCTTTAAAATAGTACTAAGTGTTCATCATCAAATTTCTGAACTTTTCACAGATAAAATGAGCAACAAACTAACGGAAAATGGGGTGAGGTACAGTTTTAAAAATGTATATTTTTATCAACATTACATTGCATATGAAGATAATAAGTTGTTTCAACTAAGATTAAAAGCTCACCATTTTTATTTTTAATATGAATAGCACCTTAATATATTTTAATAATAAAATTCAAATTATAATCCAATGACAATAGGACTGAATATTTTTCTTTTTGCCTACAAAAAACGTAACAATATAATGAAGCACTTAATATAACTATTTTTACAAACTAGATAACCAGACTTAATTAAGATTTAGTGCTATTTTGAATGGTAAGACTAAAAATGTCGGTATCTTTTAAATTTAAACTCTATATGAGATTTTCAATAAAAAAAAAACAAACCTTCTCATTAAAAAAACACGAAAACAATGATTAATCAAAAAGAGAGGGAAATGGACCATGTCATTGAAGGAACGTTTTGCTTGGAAATTTGATGTGGAATCGCTTGCATTTTTTTGTCTTCCTTATTTCAAAACATCCTGTATATAGAATTTTTTTGTTAGGCACTGTACACAACGAGGATCTTTGGTTACAAATTGTTGTTTTTCCTACACAAATTTATTGGTTACGGGAGCCATTCAGTCTCACTTTCCTACAAACAATGATTTTTATGGTTTAGTGGCTTGCCATCCATCGCTCCATCCCCTATTCCTCACAGGCAATTTTTGCAGTTTCTATATTCTTCCTTTAAGATTTTCAACTTATTGTTATTGATCCATGGCTGCTTAAGGACAGCAGGCTCATAAAAATCTATATTATTTTCTCAAAGGAGGCAGTCCAGTCAACATTCAAAAAACTAAAACACGCTTCTTATGAAGTCTCACATATGGCACATATTTAAATGTTAGTCTGTGTATAAATGAAGTTTATATATATAAAATATTGTCAGGGCTAAAAAAAAATTAAGTAACTATAAATTATTATTACCCTTAAATTGCTGGATATGAATGGATAATGTAATTTTTATTATTGAGTTCTATAACTCCATTTTTCAGTGTGTTTAATATTTGGTCGGTAATATAGAAATAGGAAAATTAGGAGAAAATAATATGGGTGTTCATTTGTCTTATAACTGATAGTTGATTCAATAAAAAAAGGAGGAAATGAGTTAAACTGATGGATATGTCTCCTTTAAGTTTTATTATATTCCTATGACCATAATTTTCAAAGTTTTGAGGCAATGTGAACAATACCAATAAATATACATAACTAATGGAAGGTTAAAAAGTTGTCAAATTAAATATTTTTTTACTTCACTATGTGGGTTTATAGTAGAATCCACCGGTATTTTTTTATTCTTTGTAGTTATTTGTCTGTCAGTGTTATTTTTAATGCTTGGCAGTTCTATAAAACCTCTGAGACTAGCTGTTTGTCTGAATTTATTATAATTAATTATATTATACTTTTCTATATATTTATTTCTTTATTTAAATTTGTTTTTATTTAATAAATTTAATTATTTTTGTATATTAAACAAAGTAGAAAAATATTAGTTTTAATTAAAATGTTTTAATTTTAGAAAAGAAAAACATTGCGTGCTACAATTGCTGCTCAAAGGCGTTTGAAATCTAATGGTCTTCCGGAAACAGGTGTTAGCCTATCTGTCGAAGCACTTCCTCGAGGTGTCATTGATCTTCCAAGCCCAGTTAGGGCATGGTCAGGGATGAGACAGAGGGGAGTTTCTGAGTTGCCAAACCTGCCAGCATAGAAAATCTAAGGGCATTTAAGTTATGCAGAATAATTAATCAGTCCAAAGTGAGTTTAACTGGCCTGTTAAATTTAAAAAAGGGTCATTTATTCCTTAATCATATGGTTGCTCTGTTTTATTTTGAAGATTCTTATTTCAAATGTTTGAGTGTTTGTGTGTACATCTAATTACTCATCAAATGAAAAGTCCGTGTTCATACTAAATCGGAAGGATCCACTAACATTATTTTTTTTTTTTTTATCAATGGGTAGTAAGTTGGTCAGTATTATTCTTAAAGCTTTGCAGTTCTATGTTTAAGATCTATATAAATTCATTGCCCAATGTGAGGTATCCAACACCATAGTTCTAATAGAATGTTTACATTAATGAATATTTTATTTTTCATTAGTGTGTAAATTACCTTATATTTTATTTTTAGTTTAGTGTCAATAGCTTTATATATAATAACTACAATTTAAGAATAAGTTAGATAAACAACCAATAATTATTGGAAAATTATAAAAACATTCACGATTATTCCATATAAAAATTTTGATGAGTATTTTAAGATGTTAAAATATGGATAGGCTATATAAAAATTAAAAAAAAAAAAATGGTTAGATATTTTTAATTAAGTTGTCATTATGAAAAATGCCCTTCCAATTGATGGTCTACACAAAAAAACTATGATTCTGAAAAAAATTCGTTATTATACAGATGTTCAACTCTGGACCTTACATTAATATATCATTTACTTATTTACACTTAAAAATAAAATTTTAATTAATAACATTTGCCTTTATTGTGAACAATAATTTTCTGTATTATTTTATAAATATTTTTGGAGCCTTGTCCCAAATACTAAATTGAAATAGTGACAGAATGATTAAAATTAAATATTAATTATTATTAAATGGTCCGGAGAAGAATAAATTTTCACAATGAAGATAAATGTTATTAATAATGAATTGTGAATCATCCATGATCATTTAGTTAACATAAATTCTAATCACGGATTGACAATTTTATAATAAAGTGTTTTTAAAGTAACAGATTAATAAAAAAATTTGGTTTTGTATGATTTTACCTAACGGTGATCAGAAAAAGTGTTTATAGAAGATATTTTAATTATTAGGAAACCATGTAGAGTTCCTTTTCAATATTTATTTAGATGTATATAATGGGAAGATCATGTTTAAGGTAGAAAAATATTTTTATTACATAATTAATCAAAAGATTTTCTGGGTCTGATTTTTTTCATATTAGTTAATGAAGAACCTATATTTGTGTCATCGTACTTTAGTTAATCTCATTAACTACTAAAGTATTCCTAAAATTATTGGTTTTGTATTTCATATTTATTGATTCTTTTAATTTAATTTTTGTTACTATGAATATTTTTTAGATTTATAAAAATAATCACATTTGAGTTAAATAATAATAATAATAAATAAAGTTATATATCGTCATCACCATGCTAAAGTAATGAATATGCAACTAAAAATATATGCACATTCGTTACTTTAGCATGGTGGCGACAATATAACTAGCTAAAATTAGATATCTAAAAATCAATTTCATAATCATATTTTATTGAAGTATATATTATTATAATCCATACCTACAACAAATAAAAATATTGTATTGTTATTATATTTAATCATATTGCACTCATCATAAGTGGTGCCATATATTAGTAAATCATTTGGACTCACCTTTTTAACATTAACATTAAAAAAATGTTTATGTTAAACGTTAAATGATTATGTTATGTTAAAGTTTTTAACAGTAAACAAATGTTTTCACCGTAAATATTGTATATTTTTATTTTTTCTAAGCTGATTTTTAATGTTTACTGATTTTATAAAAAATCACTTGATAGACTGAAACAAAACTACACATCCTCTTGATTTTTTCAGTTTTGATTAGTGCTAAACTGTAAAAGGTAATTTTCTCTTTATGGGAATGATCCATAAAATTTGAGGATGTGTTTATAACAGATTATTTATAAGTGAGGAGTCTGGCTCGAGCCGCCGGTGGAGTAACATCCGTCTCGTGTTGTGTGTGCATTAGTAACTACGATAAAAGTTTTTTTTTTTTGTTTTTTTTCATTCGTAAAAGAAAGTTCTTCCGATTTTATTTTCTAAATCTAGTGAAGATCTGTTGAGTGGAATAGACAGTAGAAGAGAAAACATTTTACTTAAATTCAAATTTAACAGCAATCCTTATCTCAAGTGAGGATTAACTCCAAGCCCCACCACTGCTTGGCCACGCCTGCATCCCCACTCCTACAGTCAATATATACTACTCTACCTGCAGTTGTCAAAGACGTAAACAAATTTATCAACTTTTTTATTTCAAACATTTTATAGTCCTATTTTAATATTTATATTTAATATAAACAATTATACATAATGGTTTATACGACAGATGATATAATGGCAGCTGTAAAAGAAAGTGGTGCCGAAATAAAGGAATTAAAAGGGACAACTGAGAATATTCTATCCATACTTAGCTCACTTACGCAAGAAATTTCAAATCTCAAAATGAAATGTACTAACTTGGAAAAGAAAAGCATTGAACAGGAGAATGAAATACGTTTCTTGAAAAGACAGTTTAGATACAATAATTTCATCCTGCATAAGGTTCCAGAGGAAGAGGATAGAAAAAATGAATCCGTTTTAAAAACTGTCCAAAAAGTCTGTGAAGCTGTAAATATTAATCTTCCAGAAAACTCTATAAACAGATGTATTAGATTGGGTAAAGGAAATAAAACTAGACCAATATTGATATCGCTCACTAGTAACTTACTTAAGGATGAAATTATGAAGCGTAGGGAATATTTTATTAAAAATAATACTCCAATAAGCCATGATAGGAGTCCAGAAGATAGAGAACGTGGAAGAAGAATCTTTAACTGTCTTAACTACCTAAGAAAACTTGATAAAAATGTTACTTATTTTAAAAACCAATTTAAATTCCGTGGTACCCTACATAGTCTGGAGGAGATAGAGAAAATTATTCAGGACTCTCCAACTACACTGGCACCTGAGGATATCAGCGATTTGAAGAAATTAAAATCTGAAGATCACCAAACAGCAAGCGGAACTCGATTTCGTTACGAAGCCGATTCAAAATGATATAGACTGTAAGTTGGATAAATGCACTAAACAATCATTTCTATTGAAAAATCATAGATTTTATAATAATAACTTTAATATTGGTTTCTGGAATTTATATGGTTTTAGAACACTTTTTGATCTTTCAAGCACAGAAGTTGATATTATTAGGGAAATGAATGTTTTGTGCTTCTCTGAAACCTGGCTCTGCACTTCTGATTTTAATTTACCTTCTTTCTTAGATGATTATGCCCATTATGATTGTCCTGCTATAAAAAAACATGATAGAGCAAGAGGTAGAGGTAGTGGAGGTTTGATTATGTGTTTAAAGAAAAATATTTTTTCTGACATTAACGTTGTTCGTAGCTATAACTGGTTTCTTTGCATTTCAGTAAAATTAGCTAACAAACATTTTTGTTTATGTCTTGTATACATACCTCCTGATAAAAAATATGACTATTTGTTAGAGAACTTGAACGAGGAATTGTACAATATTATGTCGGAATTTGACAACCCACATCTTATCGTAGGGTCTGATTTTAATGCTAGAATAGGGAAATTGAACTTAATTGATAATGATATGTTTATTGGCTCTAATTTAAAAGGAAAGAGATGTACGCTGGATGAAGTAGTGTCTCCAAGAGGCTCTAAACTGGTGGAAATAATGGAATCCTATGGTATGTTAGTCTGTAACGGCCGATCTCTCAATGATAACCCTGCTAATTTTACCTATATAAGCAATAAAGGCATGAGTGTGGTTGACCTAGTCTGGATATCAGTTGGTTGCCTAGAATCTGTAGGAGATTTTGAAATACTTAATATTTCAGTCCGGTCAGATCATAATTTATGTAAATTGTCATTCTTAATGCAAGGTCCAAATAAAGATGATAAAATAGATGTGGTTAACAATGCTGGGGAATATCGTTTATGTAGAAATCACTCAAATATCAATAAATGTCGTGAGCAATTTCAAACTTCCAATATTATATTCAGTGATAGTAAATCATCTTCCGATTTGTATGTAATCTTATCAACTTTGTTGCGTGACATTATGTTGGAGGCAGGGGTTATAAAAAAATACAAAAAATGTAACCTTAATATTGGTAATATAAAAAAGCCATGGATTACGAATGAATGTATAGCAGCAAAAAAAGTAGTTCGTAAAGTTTATAAAAAATTCAAAAAATCACTTTTCCCCGATGAAACCATCTTAAATCAATATATTAGTACAAAAAGAGAATACAAACAATTAATCGTACTGGCGAAGAAAGAATATCTGGAAAACTTAAAAACTAAATTGAGAAATGTCAAAAACCCATCCGAATTCTGGTCTGCTGTTAAGTATTATAAAAAGCAAAACTATATTAGGAACCCGATAACATTAACAAACTGGGAGTTATTTTTTAGCAACATTCTACCACCTAAAATTAGCACTGATTATATATACTTTAATTTTTTCCACCCCGATCTTGACATGCCAATAACTTTGGAAGAATTAAAGGATAGTATTAATCATTGCAAATTAAATAAAGCTACTGGTTTTGACTTGATTCCGAATGAAATCTATAAATTATTTAATGATGAATGGCTTAATTTTCTACTTAACCTTTTTAATAAAATATGGGAAAAAGAAGACATACCAAAGCAATGGACCCGTATCAAGCTTATACTAATACATAAAAAGGGAGATCCCTCGAATCCGGAGAATTATAGAGGCATTGCAATTTTTAATACTATCACCAAGTTATTTACTTTCATTATGAACAATAGATTAACAGATTGGGCTAATAACAAAGGTTTGATACCTGAAGAACAAATGGGCTTCAGAAAAGGTAAGGGTTGTAGGGATTGCATTTTTATTTTTTCCTCTGCTATTAATATCCAACTTAGGTTGAAAAAAAGAAAGGTTTTTTCAACTTTTGTGGATGTTCGTAGGGCATTTGATTCGATTCCTCATGCAAAAATGTGGCAAAAACTATACAATTTTGGCCTCTCTGGAAAGTTTCTCCGGCTCTTAATAAATTTATATGACTCAGCTTCGATGCAAATTTCTGTGAATGAACAAGTATCGAATGGTATTGAAGTGACAAAAGGGGTACTTCAAGGAGAAATACTCAGCCCGCTTCTCTTTTCCTTGTACATAGCAGATATCTGTGATTTTTTTAAAAGTAATAATGTAAAAGGTATCAATATAAAAGGAAAATATGATTTGAATCTTATACTTTACGCAGATGATATGGTAATATTATCCTCAACATGGATCGAAACTCAAAAGAATCTCGATATATTGTTTGAATATTGTGGAATTAATTCTCTAACGGTTAACACTGAGAAAACAAAAATTTTAGTTTTCCATAAGGGAGGAAGGTTAAGTAAACTTAATAGTTTCTCTTATGATGGCAAAGATGTGGAAGTTGTTAACACGTTTAATTATTTGGGCACAATATTTTCCTCATCTGGTAAATTTCTAAAAGCATGCGATTCGGCCATAAAAAAAAGTGCTGCTGCTAATTCGGCTGTTACAAACATCTTAAAAACAAGTAAATCTGACTCATGGGAAACTAAATGCCATTTATATGAATCTATGTCTGAAAGTGTTTTGTTATATATGACAGAGGTCTGGGGTAGCTGCTATTTTGAATCATTAGAAAAAAATCAAATACAATTTTTCAAGTACACATTAAATTTGGCTAAAAATACTCCAAATTATTTTGTTAGAATTGAAGCAGGTCGAATACATATATTATTTAAAATATTTCGAAGAATGATTAACTGGTGGGTTAAAATTTTAAATATGAAGGACGATCAGCTGGCTAGAATTTGTTTTAATAGATTGTTAGAGCTGCGTGATACAAAAGAAATGCCATTTAATTGGGCAACAGAACTGGGGGACCTGTTATGTACAATCGGAGCAGATAATGTATGGCTGGGTCAAAATCTAGATTTGGTTATAAATAGTAAGATGGACTTAGAGGAGGCAATGAGGAATCATCTTCTTAGCCTAGATATAGATAGAGCGACCAAGTCCACATTTAATTTATATTATAGAAATATTTGTCCTTTTGGGTCTTCTGCTCCGTATCTCTGTCTCTATGCCCACATAAATAAATTAAAAATTCTTGCACAATTGCGTTTGGCAAGTAAAAAGGTTACACGCATTAACATTGTTGGGAAAACAATAAGATTTGATTCTCAACTACCATGCAAATATTGTAATTTAGATTTAAGCGATAATATCTATCATTATTTATTAGAATGTAAAACATTTGAAAAACATAGACTGTCTATTTTAAACAATTATATACAAATAGAAGCATATGGAGATCCTATTATTTCATTATTAGATGTTAAGGATATTAAGCATTTAAACAGCATTTATCTTTTCGTTCGTAATACTGTAGGTAAGGAGTTTAATACCCTTTAAGTAAAATATTTGATATGTATATATTTTTATATAGTGTAAAAGGTAATTTCTTATTTTATTGTTAATCTTATGGAATTGTTTTTATTTTATTAAAGAACCTGATGATCATTTGTTGTGATGATGAAATAATTAGGTATTTTTTTTTTTTTTTTTTTGTATGTACAATATATAAAATTATTTTTTGTATATTTAGAGCCAGACCTCCTGTAATTGTAAATTTACAAAATACAGTATTTATCTATCTATCTAGATTATTTATAAGCAAGGTACTGTTGCTATAGCGTGACAAGACTTATCTCTTGTGGATAATGCAACACTTACTCATTACACATAACTATTCCTGTTTTGGTTTATTATCCATTGATATTTCATTTATTTCACTTTGCTGTATTAATAAAGCTATAGTTGCCAATTGAATCGCAGATTTCATTTGAAATTTAAAGAAAGACAAAAACCTCATTATTTGAAGTTTTTTCCTAGTTTTTCCAAAATCTGTTGACAAAATAATTAACTTTACATGTTGTTGTGTAATAAATTAAATGATACCCTAAATAGCATGTTAAACAATGTTAATTAGGGTAATTTATATTGTTTAAATGGTCCTTGTTGAGGAAAGTCCTATTAAAAATCATCAAAATTATTGAGGGTTGCCTTTTATAGTTATGCTCAATTGAATATTGAAGTATGTATATTAGACTATTGTATGCCCTGCATATATATACTTCATTTATCATTTTTGCTAACTTTCTATTGTTAAGTATGAGTGTATTTTTCTGTTGGTAATGATGAAGGATTATGAGTGGTTTAATTGATAGGAATAAATATGTTATTATAATGTTATCACTGAAGAGGCTGTTGTATTGTTTCAATATTATTCTATTTGTGCCATACAATTCTAATACTGTACCATTATAAGGAAATGTTAAGATCAATAATGAATTTATTTTTTCAAGTTGTTTTCTACATTCAGTGCCATTTTTAGAAACATAAGTTCATCAAATTAACATTCATTATAATCATTATTTAGATTTGGAAATTATTACTTATAATATATAACTACATTTTTTTCATCATGTCACATTCATAAAATATATTTTACTCTAAATAATATTTTTAATATTTAAAGAAAAAAATAAGCAAATAAAATGTTTATTTCGTAAGATATTTTTTATTAATTTTGATTAATACAAAACCAATAGATACAATTAGATATTATCATGCATTCCAGTGCACCTTTGAAAACACAGTCATTATTTATTTATTTATTTATTTTTACCTGGCCTAATGGCCATACGGGTTTCGGCAACAGTGGCACTAAGCTAAAACGCTTAGCGTCGCTGATGCCATGGTTCTCTTCTGTTTCTTTCTCTTCACTTCTTCCTCTATCACCCCATCACCACCTGCCCAGGGCGGACTTCATCTTCCGGTGGTCTTCCCGGTGGCTGCCCTCGTCTTCTTCCTCGGGCTGCTATGTTAAAGTGTGCAGGCCCCACGATTCTTTTCCATTCATTCAGTTGTCCTCAGTAACCAATTGAGGAAATTCTTCTTCAGTGAGACTGTAGACCCCTAAGGATCGCATCAGTTTGGCCTCAAACGCGGTGCAGGACGTGATCACGTGTTCTACAGTTTCGGGAACACCACACGCTACGCATAGAGGCTCAACATCCATGCCAAGACTGTGGAGTTTCGCTCGAAATCCTCCATGACCAGTAAGGAATTGGGAAAACACAGTCATAAAAAATATTGGCTCTTACTTATTCGGGATAAAATTTATAACAAAAATATAAAAGAGGTATTATGTCCTGATTCCGACATCCCCCCCCCTGATTCCGAGTCACAGTCTTTGTAACAGGTCTATGTTCAACGTTTCTAATGATGATGATGCTTTATAAATTAGGGAACTAGTAAATTTATTAGGATTCTTATGGTGAAAAGGCAGTTCAAAACATGACTTAGTAAAGTTAATTTCCTTTGTTTATCAAAAAAAATTTTTCTGGAAAGAAAACATGATTTAACATTTAAAGTTTTAAACCACAATTCCCTAAAATGAGTATCTTATATTTAGAAGTAATTATTGAGGTGAAGAGATCACAATGAACGTTATTTTTTTTTTTTCTCTCTAACATATTGTTGTGGAAAGTAGTGCGATTGAGGCATCAAATGCCCTTTTGACAAAAACTGCTTATATCTACGTAAGGCTGTAATCATTGAAAAAAAAAATATGTAAGAAAACAATCAATCATAGCATCCTGCCATCTTATTATTGTGTATTACCAGATTCTACTTCTCGAGTGAACTTTGCAATAATTTTATATTATAATATTATTTATTTAAGATGTATATAAACATTTTTTCAATGCGACATGGTGAACAAAAAATTAATAAACATGTTGTGTGGCTCAACCCAATTCAAGTCGGGGAAAATAATTATTCAATTATTTTTTAATATTATATATTTTATAAGGTTATAATTGTTAACTAGTGAAATTTTACTATTGTTAACTAGCATAATTTTACTATTGTTTACTAGTTTAATTTTACCTTGTTAAGAATTACTTCAATAATGGGCAGTATTATGTATACATCAGTATTATTAAACTATTTGATACAAAAAAAGTTTTGATTTAGTGTTATTAATTTATTTTATATTTTTTTATTGTTGTTTTATGAATTAAAAAATAATAATTCTCTATGCTATTGCAATTATTTAATTGAAAATTATATCCATTTTTCCGCTTCCACTTGATATCATTTCTGTAATTCATTGAGTTTCAAGTTTTTTCGAAAAATTATTTTATAATCTCTGTTAGTAGAATAATTAAGTAGAGTAATTTCCTTGTTTCAATTTAAAAAGGTGGTCACTGAGTTATTAAAAATAAATATAAGTTATTTATCCTAATTCATTAAGACATAAACTATTCAGGCTTTGGATGAATAATTTATATATATTTTTAACCGACTTCAAGATTGTCTTCATCTCTTAAGAACTTAATTTGAATTAATTAAATTTTATATGAATACAAATTATTAAATTAAATTTTAAGTGTGGTTATGTACTTGGAATAGTGAATTTTCTTTTGTTAGATATAAAAATTGATCAATGTTTTTAAATTATTTTGATACATCGCCATTTGCTCCGCCAGTAATATGTTCTTATCCTGTATTGGAACACAAAAGATTTAGTTTTTTTCTACAGTTGGAAAGTTTTGTAATCCATTGTGAAACAAGCATGGGCTTGGGGCTTGGCCGCTAGGGGCGCCAGCTTAGAGCGGCTCGTAAAACGTTTTGGTGGGAGTGAGCGTTTGGAATCCGGTGTTGAATGTTGTGTGGTTGCTAACGTCAAGTTATTTCGTTTAGTAGAATTTGTTTATACGAGTGATCTCCCTTTGAGTTATTTTAGTGTTTTTTTTTTACTACGTGCTATTGGAATGTTTTCGCCTTATGGGATCGTTAATATTTTTTTATTTACGACTTAAAGTAGTATCTGTGCTGTTTCAAATGTAATGACTTTCATCCACAGTTCCAAGCACCTGTTTTATCTTCTAAGATGACATCAGTGTTTCCAACATCATTTTTAAGTAAGTTAAAAATTTAATTTTAAAACATTTGCTTATTCTTGTTGTTTTTTTTTCTTTAAAACTCTTCTACTAATTTTGTTTAGAATTTGTGAGTATTACATTTAGCAGTTAGCAATCATATCTCTTTACTTATTTTTATGTCAAGAAAAAACCTGGTTGTGCCTATTGTTATTGTTTAATATTCTGTCATCTTGTTTCTTGCATCAATCTCTCAGTTATTGAAAAGTAAGCTACATAAAAACTGAGAATTAACATAAATATTTAAACAATTATATGTTTTGTTTACATTTAAAAGAGTGTTTTGTTTACTCTTGAAAGAATGGAATCAAGTAAGGATATGATGAAAATTAGGATTTGATATTTGAATATGTAGTTTACTTAATTAGAATTATCTTTAAACGCATTGGTATAAATTAATTAAAATAGTTACCAAGATGTGCCATAATATATGAAAAAAATTTTGAATTAAGCTCTGAGTGTGAAGGTAATTGTGTTTCGAAATGTGTTCACCTAGTTATTACCTTAGGCCTCGAAACATTAGCTTCTCTAATGCCTCTTTAATTTTTATTCATATACATTTAGGTGGTGGCATAATTTCATAAAACAGAATTCAATCATGCAACCAATTTCTATAATTTATTTTAATATTTGTTGGTTTTTAGTGCTTAAAGTAAGTATGGTTGAATATTCAGGGATCACTTAGTAGTTTCTACAATATTCTTAACAATTACTATTTTGTGAAGCTTAATTTTTATTCTGTAAGTTAAATTTTGTAGAGGGGATCGTGTTTCTTAAGTGACTTTAATGCTTGGTGCATGGTAAAAAAGAAAATAATATTAATACTGAGTAATTTTCACAAGCATCTTTATCATAAGCGTACGCTATTGAAATTGAAATTTATTATTAATAGAAATTTGATATTTTATTTCTAAAATTACTGAAAAAGTACTTTAATTTGTATTTGTTGGTTGGATGGTGGACTATTCCTATTTAGTTTATCATTCTCTCAAGTCAATGTATGTTAATACTATTGAATTATTTTTACTTCATTTTATAATCCATTATTGAAAGTATACAATAATTTACATTATTTGGAACTATTAATTTTGCCGTTGAATTATAGATCATCTGATTTAAGCGTGTAATTATAACAGACAGTTACTTCAGTAACTAATGTTTATTTTAATTAAGATTTTAATTTTGATTTTGTATTATTAGCATTATTCATTCATTATTTTCATGTGGTTTTTTGTTGTAAAATAGTAAACATATTTCTGAGCTTAGCTTATATACTTTCCACCTTGTGTCATTGTACAAGTACTTAAGAATTTATTCAATTTCTTAAAAATGGAGAAAGAATCAAGGAATTCGGACCATTAACGGTATAGTTCAATTTACTGAATTCTTTTCTATTATTTATAATAATGACTACTTTTATAAACTGAGAAACTAATTGTATTCCTGGCTCTTCTAAAATATTGGGTTTATTTATTTTCATTTTTCATCTGTTCACTAATGTCCATGGGCGAATTACCCACATGATCCTACTAGCAATAAAAAATTATTTCTATATAGAGTTTTTGTTTAAATTAATAAGAGCTCTAAAAATATCTCACTTCAATTTTTCTGTGGCAGTATTTTTAACTGAAACTCCGATTAAATATGTTCCTCATTGAAATGTTTTTAGTATTGTAGGCTGCTATGCTATCCACTACAGCGCAGGTGACCCCCTCCCAAAATTTGTTATACCTGTTTAAAAATGTATAACAGTCCAACAAAACTAAAATTGATGATATTTATTTTATTCCTAAAAAATAAATAAATTATCGAGTTTATCCTTTTTATATATCCATAAGAGCAAACTTTAAAGAAATGTTTTATTTTCCAATTGATGTTAGGTTTGTTGAAGTTGGTGGGATTAAAAAAATCGTTTGGGTTCCCTCATCCCAGTGGCAATGCAAATGGAAGAATTAATAGTTTTATTTTAGTATCACATAAGTAGCTTTTTCTAATGTTATGAGAAATACAGACAATGCCAAGTCTTGGGATTAAATAGGCAAAAATGAAAATTTTTTTTAAGTTTTATTAATATGGCAATACAGTCACTACTATTAAAAGGCTCTGTCTCAAATGGCTAGGACACTTAAAGAGGATGGAGGAAGAGAGATTGTCAAGAAAGGGCTCGATTAAGATTAGGCCTCGACTTCAGTGGATTGACAATGATTTTCATTAAAATTGTAAAATGTGGGTGAAGAATGCTGGAAAAATTATCATTATTTAGTTTAAACAGCTTATAAGTTCTACTGAATTTATTTATTAGCTGAGATTTATTTACATCTGAATCTCACCCAATAGATAATTGAATTTAGAGTTTTAGAATTTTAAAATATTTTTATTCATCCCAATTTTTTCTTTATTTCGTGACAAGAAGTAATTATTTTGTATATTATGTTTTGTAAAAATGTAAATAAATCATACACTAAAGTAATAAATTATTCTAATTATTATTTTATTTTTTTGAGTTATTAGATAAACAAAAGATAAAACAAACCTTGGTATAACAAATGGCCAAGGGATAAGCCTAAGCAGATTCATTCTTAACATTATAAACACTTTGTGAAACATACATACATGTACCTGAAATTAAAATGGAGGTATACTTTTTTCATAAAGATTAATTAACCAAAATTAAGAAAGCTAAACGTTTAATATTATAAATAATTATTTCGTCGGCACCCTGGTAAAGTCATGAATCTGATTTTTTTCTGAAAAATTGTTTTTTTGTTAAATCTTACACTTTGGGCCTATGGTATACTGTGGTAAACTTGCGAGTCTGTATCTTGACCTGTTAATGTTTTAATCGCGATGTAAACTTGCGTAACCGTTGTTTGATTTTAAGTAACCATTTGCTCTCCTCAAAAATTTAATTTTCAAAGATACATAAATGTACGATTGTGTCGACGATATGTAACTTGCATAGCAACTTACATTGTCCTTTTAAACATCTTTTTCTCATTTATTGTACACGTTTTTCCGTTAAATAGATCATGAATGCTGAATTATATATTTAGAACCTTACATTAGGTTTTTATTATTCATGAACGAATGATTTTAGAGTGTTATGAACTCATGATAGTGGGCGGAATGAAAAAAAAAAAAAAAAAAAAAAAAGTTTTCAATGGGGTTGGCGCATGGAAAATAGAATTAAGTACGTTGTTTACTTTTATACGATGTGGGTGGGTGCAGTCATTTTTAGTTACACCATAGAAGTTGGAGCAAACACTATAAGAATTAATTCAATGTCAGTAGCGGATCAAGGGGAGGGGCGCGGGGGGCCGCGCGCCCCCCCCCCCCTGAGAGGTGAGGACACTCATAAAGTATTACTATTCCTATATGAAAGCTATGTTTAGTCATTTTTCAAGTCCACTAATTGAAAATGAATTGTATTTAAACATTTACAGTAATTTATAATGTCATTATGTACTAAATGTATTTTAAATTAGGGACTTCATTACTCATGAAATGTAAAAAAAAAATCTGGTGCGTGCGCGCAACACACAACTTTCACTTACCAACTTACTTAGATAAGAAATTGACGTGTTTTGTTAAATATAATTTCCCAAAGTCACACATTTTTCTACATCCATATCTTATTTTTGTTAATCGTTAAAGCCGTTTTTGAGTAAATAAAAAAACCCGTGAAAATGATATAAAATTTATTAAGTAAAGTCCCCCCTCCGGTTAAGCAATTTTAATGAAATTTTAACAGTCATATCTCGGGCATATACATACATCAAATACCCAGTTTGATCAAAATCTTTAAAGCCTTTTTTGAGTAAATAAAAAAAAACACATGAAAATGATATAAAAGTTATTAAATAAAGTACCCCCTCCCTTTAAGTAATTTTGATGAAATTTATGCTGTCACATCGCGGGCATATGCCTACACTAAATACCCAATTTCAGGATCGCACGGTTTATAGTTTTTTAGCTAGTCTGTTCACACACACACACAGACACACAGACACACACACACACACACACAGACCATTTCGCGGGACTTGCTCATTTCACTCAGGGGACCCCAAAACGTGTATTTCCGTTGAAAACGGAAGTCGAATTTTTTCACGATCGCAATACTTCCACTTACTATATATTTCATATATAGGTAAGTGAAAGTAAAAAAGGGCGCCCCCTCCCCCTCATAAAATTTCTGGATCCGCCACTGTTCAATGTATACCTTATAGTAAATTTCAGGTATCTTTTTCGGACGTAATGCAATATTTGGAACTTTTTTTTGTCGTTCATGAAAGAGACTAAGCAAGCGTAGTATTTAACTCTTTTAGGTAAATTTTAATTTGAAGCACTAATCTTTAGGCATATTTTTTTTTAATTTAATCTTTGTTGTTATGTGAAATGTGTTGATGTACTTCAAAGATGGAAGTGTTTTATTGAGAAGTTGAGACACACCTGATGTTAATAGCTCACTCAGTCACAGACCGTTGCCTTCTGCCAACTGCCGCAGGAAACGAACCTCCAGGCCTCTTCCTTTTTTTCTTCTTGGAGCTAAGAATGTAATTTATTTATACTGTAAAAATTCTCAGGGCTTTTCTATTGTTTTCCAACGACAATAGAATATTACCCAGTTTAAATTATTGTAAACAACGCTGGCACTACGTACTTAAACTCAACAAGTCTTACTCAACTATTATGGATAGACGTACATTTCATGATTAAACTTATTTCTGTTTGTGTCATGGGCGGATCTAGGCGGTTATAAAGGGCCCCCTCCTTTATCCACCCATGATCTCTTTTACTTTTTGGTTGCTTTCTCACAATGCATTGATACTTCTGTATATTAGTTGTTCTTTAGTTTGTATATTAGTTAAATTTAATCTGTCTTTAAATAGTAAAAAATTGTGCCTGCAAAAAGCGGTGAATATTTTCAGGGAATAAAAATATTCTTTTTATTTGTTAAGTGAAACTTATGTCGAGCTTGCAGTTTCAAGAAAAGACAGTTGATTACGTTAAAAAGCAGAACTTATAATTTGAAAAGTGTAGAAAGTACATTATAAAAATATGACAAAGAAGTAAGCTTTGAATAATATAAAATTGATAATTGAAATTCGAACAATGGTTATTAATAAAAGAAAATAGGAGGATTCTAGAATAAACAAAGCATTAATGGTTGAAGCCTTCATGAGAGAACCATTCAACCCACTTCCCGGAAATGCTTAGACTAGGACAAGCTGAGTGAGTCACGCTCCTCGAAGCAAAAGCACCCACATCGTAATTTCAATGCGTGATATCATCAACAGTTCGCTCCTTCACGATGTAAAATTCTACCGAGGTAAAATTTTTTTCAAGTGTTAGTGGAGTGGAATGAATGCTTTTTTTGGGAGGGGGGGGGGGTTCCCACGCGGCAAATGAGAGGACTCTATTGTTATCAGATTGAGAAATGTTTTGTCTTCAATAAACTATTAACAAATCGTAAAAAATAATGTTGACATGCACAAGAGTTGGATTTAGTAAAGGTATATTCCAGAGCTGGGGAGAGGCAGCGCGTCTTCCTGGCATCTCGGTTCGCCTGATTTTTCTCACAGGCTGAAGATAATTTCATGCCTCGCTGTTATGTTTTCATGCCCAGCTGTAATGAATTTTAAATATTGAAAGTGATCATTTTAATAATCTATTGAGAGTGAATGGCTTCTGAATATTTATAGCTCATTATAAAAAATAAAGTTTTTCTTCAGAAAATGGCCTCCTGAAACATTTAAATATTAATCTTAATATTAAAAAAAAAAATTGTGGGTTTATAAGAACGTTTTAAAAAATATTTTATTTAACGGGCATTTTTTTTACCCGCTAGTTATTGTATACTCCTGTTCAGATTTATTCTTATTATCATACATTACTCTTTCACGTCAAAAACATATATACTAGTGAAATCAATTTAGAGATATAAATTGTGTAAAGTTTGATCATCTAAAACTGAGAAAGTGCAGCATTTAATGTTATAATTTAACTGTCTCGATCGGACTTACAACAATCATCCCATTTTACTGTTTGTCTTTCTTGAAAGAGAAATAGCAGAAATCAATTCCCTTTTTTTAGCTACTTTTAAGATTATAGAACAAATGTAGGCGTTTTTTTTTCTTTATTATTAATTTTACCTTTCCTGATTGATTTTTTTCCAAATACCCAATATACATTGAACCTTGCATTAATTAATGTAGGAAGTTATTTTTAAAAAATATTTTTATAATGCTTAGTTACTATGCAATGATTATGATTACACTTTAAAGGAGTATTATTGCAATTTTAACTCATTTATTTAAAGTAGAAAATGATTATGATTACACTTTGAATGAGTAGTATTGAAATTTTAACTCGTTTATTTAAATTAGAAAACGACAAAAAACTTAAGATTTTTAATTATTAGATTGGAACGAAGTTATCCTGGTTGTTAAGATGCAGTTGAGGAGCTTGAATTTGTTGTCATCTCTGTGAAGAGTAACTAATAGTCTTTTTCATCTCTGTTAATTAATATTGTTCTTTTTCTTAATCCAAAACATTTAATTAACCATTAAAGATTGAGAAACACTATTGATTGTCTTTGCAGTAATTGTGATTGGTAACCATCATCTTTAGAAAGCAGGTCTTCGATTCCATTGTTTGTTTTTTTCATTCAATGTATACCAGTTTATATCTACTTTGTTTTAAAATATATCAAATAATAGAAAGTAGTTAAATTATTATTATTTAGTGTTGCAATCAATACTTTTTATCAGTGATAAATTGATCATTTTTTTTTCTTTGCATTTAATCAAGTGGGGAGCGGGGTAGCCCACTGGTAAGGCAGTGGACTGCTATGCTTAAGGTCCCGAGTTCGAATCTGACATGGCTTATGATATCTTTATTATTCGCCACAGTTCGCCTCGTGGGCCGAGAGGCCCTCCTGTGGCAAATCCAGCCTCTATAAAGAAAGTGGGTACCCTTAATTGAAAAATTAAGGGGAAAGAACCTGGCGGTTGAGCGTGATCACGGTCAAATCACCTCCTTGCACGACCGCCGACCCAGAAATAGTACTCTTCCTTACATAGTACTGAACCCAAGACCCTTTATGGGTTGTAGTGGTACAGGTTTTTTTTTTTTATTTAATCAAGTGAAAATTCATGTTCGAATTTAAGATTCGGTATAGTTTCTATTGTTAGTTCCTATCATGATTTTGATTTGATTAAGAAAGTTACAAAGTTTTGTTTTCACTATAAAATAATAAATGTTTTTATAGAACAGTATTGCAATGCCGAATCAAATGACAATTGAGTCCTTGATAAAGATGATATATGGACCTTGCCTGTGACCTCTAACCTATGCCCACCACAGCCAACAGGAAGCAAGTCATTCGCCTACGCTCATGCTTAGATTTTTTTATTTATTGTTTTTTTTTTTACTAAAATTAACATATAGTACCGCAAAAATACAAAGGGAGGCAGTCAAAATCTCCAACGTAACAACTTTCGATAGTTGGAATAATACCCTAGATTAAAATATTAAATGGATTTTTTTAAAAGTAAACTGAAAAGTAACCCTCTCGCATTCCATTCCATAATGATCCAAGTTGCTCGCTTGACCCCTTTTCCTTTCTTTCTCTTCGATATCCTTGAATGCGTCGCATATGAATGATCATTTATTGCCGATTATTGTTGCATTGTGCGAACCAGCTGTGTGTTGCAGTCTTCATGGCAACCTCTTTGTTACATGAACTGTTCCCTGGTAACGAAACGAGACTTGCCATCAGGGTCATAAAAATCAATTCCAGGTGTGGGCATACAGCTACTGAATCCAAGCCCCAGGACTGAGAATTAATCTTAATTATATCCAATATATAATTGGTTTCTTAATTTCCTGGGATATTTATATTATGGGTATAGTGGCTGTTAACCGTATTGGAGCAATCACCAGGACAATCTCAACTTTACCATTTATTGCTTATTTTCAACGTTTCGGCTATGTCGCCATTTTCAAGTCTCAATCTGAACAAAGATGTAATTTATCCAGCTTTAAACAATGACTTCATCAATTCAAAATAAAAATTATTTTTTTATAAATTAAATATATATAAACCATTAACTGGTGTCGTCATTTAAAAAGTTGAAAAAAAATTTTTTTTTTCAACTTTTTAAATGACGACACCAGTTAATGGTTTATATATATTTAATTTATAAAAAAATAATTTTTATTTTGAATTGATGAAGTCATTGTTTAAAGCTGGATAAATTACATCTTTGTTCAGATTGAGACTTGAAAATGGCGACATAGCCGAAACGTTGAAAATAAGCAATAAATGGTAAAGTTGAGATTGTCCTGAGAATTAAGTTAAACCAGAATTGATTAGGAACAAATATTGGACAATTCTTATTTAATATAACCATATTTTTGGGTTGTTTAAAATTTAAAAATACTTTTTTTTTTTTTTAATGTTTAACATTCCCAAAGGTTGTCATACTAACTTTAGTTTTACTGTAAACTTCTGCGATTAGGATTGGTTCCTTTTTCCTAATTGCCGTCCAATCAATAGTCAGGGTTCAGTCATCGATCATCTTTATTGTAAAAGTTTCTTCCTTACTGATGAATAGGTTACTCGAGAGTGAACTGTAGGATAGATAGGTTGCTCAGGGAATGGCGACTGACTGCTCGCTCGCCTCGCTCCTGATTTACTGTTAACCTTTTGTGGACCGGTAGAGAACAATATAGCCATTGTCAGCTGTTAAGGCCACTGCTACCAAACGCTCTTCCTCTGTCACTTAAGGTATTGGAGGACTGCTCATAGTTCACACAATTTTCAATTGAAAATTATACTACGAACTAATTTTTTCGAATTCATTTGGGAGTAAATGTAGGTATGTTTGCAAAACCCATTAAAAATATAAGCAAAACCCATCTAATATATCTGCATCCCAGACAATGTTAGTAGGATGTATTGTATTCGAATGTATCTTCCAATTCTTAGATTTTTTGAGTAATAAATCAGTGCCACATTAAGAAAAAGCAACGCTATTACAATTTTATATTATAACGTTAAATCGTTAAATGAAAAATTATGGTTTAAAGTCCCAGACCTTTTGTTGGAATGAACTAATATTTGGAACAAACTATCATAGCACGTGTTTGAGACCTCGGTGGTCGAGAACCATCAACGAGGTTCTAGGACGTTCTAGAGCATCTCCTTACGACTATATATAAGGAGCGATTGACTGGACAGTCTTTAGTCTTGTCTTGGTTTTGAAGCTTATTACCATATGATTATTTGTGTTACAAGGTGATAATTTTTATATCCTGTTCAAATGTATTTATAATTCGTGTGGCATTGAAAATTGTTATTCTTTGAATAAATATTGTTCTACCCACAGAAGTGTTACAGTATTAAGTTAGACATTAGACTAACTTCAATTTCTTAAATAGTTATGAATAAAACCTAATTAAAGAATTATACCAGTATCTAAGTTAGTAAAAGTACTTCATGGGTCTGTGCTATTTTTATTAGGGGTAGTCTCAGACATTTTTTTTTTAGGTTGGTATAAAATAAAAAGAAGAAAAACATTTATAAACCCAACACACACAGGACGCTTATTTATATATAAAAAGAATAGGGATATACTACTGTAGGAACTAGAAATTTTGTATGAATTATATGCGTAAATTTATTCAACTAACAACTTTTTTTCTCGAAATATGGGTTAGGGACCGTCCATGATTGCTATACATACCTACGCGTACTTTAACACTCTTCCCACTAGAACTGCAAAATCTTATATAATCTACAGTATTGGCACAAGCAATGGAAATCCCGATTAAGCCATGACGAATGCATCGCTTCACTTTCACATTAATACTTTGAATCTTTTCAGGCACTTGTTTGATATTGCTACTTGGGATTAAGTTTTATAGGAGACTGTTAGGGGCCAATTCTATGGGAAATAAATCTAGGATTATTAAACTGTTAAACAGCTACCTACACATACTTGCATCAACCATTTTAAAATGCCTACAGTTAGCGACATATAAGGTCTCACTACAAACGATATTCTGGCAATTTACTCTGCTATAATAGCCCGCTGATAGATACTACCAACATGTCTTACTAAGTAACGGAATGACTTAAAAATTCGCGGACATTAAAAATTCTGTTAGTGTTAAAGTGAAGTAATAACATTTCATCTTGTCTGGGATTGGGATTTGTGGATCAAACAGTTTTAAATTGCTCCTAACCTTACCCCTTTTTATTTTATCCCTGGTAGAAAAGATGTAAGAACAAAAAGGAAAAGATATTAGTAAATTGAAATTTCTCCATCTTGCGATTCTTATGTTTCATAAATATTGCAATGGAAAACCTAAAACCTAAATCTAATTACTCAAAATTTTATTGCAAATATTTGAAATTCTTTTTTTATCTTGTGATTCATTCGAAGGTTACGTAAAGAGATGTCTTTTACAACTGTTATCGATCAGTCCGTATGAATTATTCAACTACCCCTTGTAAATATTTAGTTCCACAGACAATGCCGCTATTGACTCTCTTTAACTCGGCGGCAATCGATTATAATATTTACCAGGATATTGACATTATTCGGTATTCATTCCCTTTTTATTTTGTTTTTATATTGCTGGAATGTTCCGAGTCCCTCTAATTATTCGCATAGTTACTAATCCTACTCTGCAAGGGCTAACTAATCTCGGGGAAGAAAGCCGGCTAACGGTATGCCACGACCACCAAGATCGGTTATTGCCTCTGTACCGGGGATAATGGGCTTAGGGCCATGTCGGCGGCATAACGGCCTGCAGAATTGTGGTTAATGGCTTACTCGGGCTCATACCACGGTTTTCATAGGCTACAAAACTGTATAAAAAATTTTCCAGCTAGAACACAACCATTGTTGTTTTTATGTATTCCTACTTTGGCGGCATAAATAGGGTGGAGTTATTATCAGGGGCGAATTCAGCACCAAATTTGAGGGTGTAGGTCACGACCCTTATTCGTCCGATTATATGCCCTTTAGGCTAATCGGACGATGCTACAATGGGAGACCTAAATTTTGCCTAATTTATTTATCCTAATCCAGGCATAATTACGATAGGGATCTTTAACGATTCCCTCAAATCGTACGGACTCTGGACCTCCATTTTACATCCTATCCGAGGGACGGCATAGCCAAGGATTTTGAAATATCATCCCTTTGAAAAATCCTAGGGCCACCGTGAGACGCAAACCCTCGACCTTTAGTTTTTTGGGCTGCTATGCTTGCTAATACACCACAGGTGACCCCTAATAGCTGTGTAATTAAATTATTCTACCAAAAAAATTAAATACCCAAAATAGTTGAGGGGTATCATGACTCCTGTGGCCCCCCCTTGTTATTGTAGAAGTTAGCCCAATATGGACCAACCAGTTTATGAAGGAATAGATTTATTCTATGGGTGTTCTATTTTGTTTGTATAAAAATATCAGGACATAAGTTATTAAGTGAACGGGATCAATTCTTTCATTAATGGGTATGTTATAAACCCCTCTACTTTAAACATAAAGTTTTGAATATCATTGTCAACCATTATCAATCAATGTGAAATTTGTTCAGTCAAATATTTAAAGATAAATAAATATGTTTATTAACACACACAGCATGCATTTTTTTTTCTGTCGGAGGAAGCAGCAATACTGTTTGTTTCCTATATTTATAAAGGAATGAAGGTCTGTAATACATTTTTTTAGCATTAACTATTTATTAATTGAATCCTGGGAGGAAATATTTCAAACCAGATTTGAAATTTCTTGCTTAACTTAAAAAATAAAATTTTGGGCTTTCTATTTCCGTGGATAATTCTTCAGGCATGTATCCGCATAACCTTTCCCTTAGTTCTGAAACTGCTCTATTCACAGTGAATTATTTTACGACTATATGCAGAACTTTTTAAACTTTCCTATTCATCACTTTGAAGATTTTATTCCATCTATTATCAACCAGTCTCCTCATGTACTTTCATGTCATCATTCTTTCCCGCTAATGTAATTATTGTAATCTTGTACAATAATTACGAAGTACAACTTATACTATTTTTTATTTTCATATCATCGATGAGATTTTCTTGAATTGAAAAGCCTAATTTTAAAGGTACTGGAATCGATGTTATGTTAAAAAAGTAAATAAATAAATTTAAAAGATCAATTTTGGGAGCAATGAACTCCCAGTGTTTCTTGGCTGCTTAATGGACATTCAGTCTACGTTTCGATGGCTCACGGTCTCTATAATCAGATCTTTAATCCTCTACCTTTTAACGTGGATTTCACATGGTGGGTGATTGACCAAAGATGAAAGAAAGGGTAGCACAATAAGGTTATTTTACTAGCGAAAATCTCAGTCCTAGCTTCAAAAGGGTCAGGTATCTATTGTAAATACTTTTTTTACCTTTATTCTCCCTCCCGATGATAAGACTTTGGTTCGAGAAGATTAGCTGAAGAGAAGAAATAGGCAGTAGCCGCTGAGGTAGGAACCGTTTCTCACCCTGGTCTGCCTCCTCGTAAACCTCTATTGCGGCCACCCGCTCCGCAGTAATGACCTCGGCAATTTTAGCTGCAGTCCTCGAGGACCGAAAGTAGTCCCAACCGTTCACAATGTCTTAATTAGCATGCGAATCGGTTTTAGGCTAGGGAATCGAGCGGTGAAAACCGGTGGGCGCAACCTCCTTTAGTAGAGATCTCGTCCTCCAGCTTCCGCTATAGTTCCTTCTGTCCGGGTGGAGGATGTGTCAATGACCAGTCATTTGAAAATATTTAATGAAGCATTACCGGCTTCATATATTTTTTTTTTCATAATATGACACTTTAAGTAGCTATAACGCTCAGGAGTTTTTAGAGTTTTGGGGTCTAAGAATCGAATGAAGTAATTTTACTCCTATCTACGATATCTTGCTGAACTGAAGGATCCGGGAGATCAGGAAATTGGCGATCGAGAAAAGATTAATTTGAACGAAAAGTTAATAAATCTTTTCCTCAACTATGTACCAACTTAAACCGGCTTAAACTAAAACCGGCCACGCTTAAATAATATTAAACTCTAGGAAAGTAAATTAATGAATTACACACGCGACATGATGGTGTCCACAGAGAAAACACCAGTCTACATAATAGCCTACTTTGCATTGATGTGGAATAGGAAAGGATGGAAATATTTTAACTGATTTTTTTTAAATGTAAAGATAGTAAAAATCATATATAGATTGAATGAAGAGAACTTATCAATTTGCAAAAAATTATAATGGACTAGCTCCAAAAAAAAAATTACTTTATTCTTGATAACATTTTTTCCGTTGGGGTATAAGATACAGACAATATAAGACTTAATAGTAACATTGTGTAAAATTTTCAAGTAAATACTTCAGCTACTTTTAGAGTTGTGAGGTAACAAACATGCAGATCTTGCATTTTTGATTGGTCGGTATAAAGCCAAAGTGAACTAAACTCCGATCTCCATATTTTGATAAAACGTATTAAATTTTAATTTTGTGAAATAGAGTTGTTTTTACCTCAATCGCTTTTGAAGTACAACATATTTCAGTTTTCCTTTATTAGTATTCAAATATAAAGAAGTATAATTAAAATAGTTAATTTTTAAAAAAATGAAAAATTTATTAAATTGGTTTGTCGCTTAGTTTACTATGACTTTATACTGACTATATAAAAGACGAACGAGGGGAAAAAACGCGTGATAAAAAATAACGTAGTCCTTAGCTCCGTTAATAAGGGCCTTTTTTTCGTGATTTATTTTTTTTATTTCATTTTTTGGGGAAAAGTGGACACAATTTTTTTTCTATTTTTCATCATATTTTTTTTTTATGGGGATATTAGCATAAAGAGTAGATACTAACTGTTTAGTGCACTCTGAACAAATCATATGAACTAAGAGCCTAATTTAGCACCACCTAGTGGCCAATCAAGTCAAACTGTGACTTCAAAGTGTGACTCCCCTGGGTGAACAGTGTCTAGTGATCCTCATTCTTCTGATCTCATTTTCTTCAGCAAACAATGTCCGGCTAAGGACTAACTGGGGCCGGGATGGCAGGCAGAGAAAGGCAGGCGTCACATAATGGACTTGAAATATAAGCAAGGCAAATGTTCATTTTATTTCTTATCTTGTTTTTCATGTTTCAGTAGAAAACTGTACTACCAATAGAAAAATAAAATTGTTGTTTTATTTCATTATATCAAAAATATGTTGATCACTGAAATTTCCCGTTTTACTTACAAACTACTAATAAGGGAGGGCCTACTCCCCCCGACCAGGGAATTGGGAATGCCGGAACCTTAACACTAACAATACTTGATACAAAGCAACATAACTTTTAAATAAATCCATCCGCTGCTTTTCAAGTGTTAAGGTATCAAAACATTCGAATTGCCCTTCCATTGTTATATATAAGATAAATAGATACCTAATTTGACATAGTGATTATTTTAATGATCGTAAGTAAATGAGACTGTCTATTGAAAGGTCTATGTGTCATATATCGATAAGGTTTATTATGATTTTTGATTCTCATGTTTGCTGATTTACATTATGTTGCAAACATAGTCGAGTCGATGTACACTTTTCTATAGCTTATGCGCTTCGTTTTGTTCCCGGATTATATATTTGGTATAATTTTGAACATGCTAGAGGATAGCTGTTTATTAAATTTACGAAGATGCGCCGCTAGGTGTTCTAGAAAAAGAATTTATCCTTCGATTTTTACACCTCTAACTGATTATCATAACACGTTTTATTACCTCTTTTTTTTTTTTGATGTTTCAAACTAAAGTGAACATTTAAAAACTGAAAGTAACTTAAGAAAATAAATTATCTTTTGTGATTTCTTATCTCTTTTTTTGATTTATTTTCAACCTTGAACTAGATTATGGTTAAAAAATTATATTTAGTTTTGTTTAACTTTTACAGATAATCTTTTAATTTGCAGCTTCCTTGTGTGTATTTTGAAATAAATATTTTTTATAATATTTATTAAAAATTAATAATTAAAAATAAATAAATTTTTTCAAGTAATGTAAGAGGTAAAAATTGAATGATACAGATGTATTTATTTTCATTTTTTGCTATAAAATGACACGTACACTGTTAAGTATCAATAAGATCTGAGTGTTGACTGTGAAAAGCCGGTGTTATGGTGGAAAAATAGCTCTTCTGAAAAGAAGCCTTATTGTATTGCAGAGGCAGAAAATGGCCGCTTTTCTATAAGGCGGTGTATCCTCCAACATGTGCACCATCCTTCGAAGATGGGGGAAAAAAAGGTCCTGCATGATCCTTGAATGAAGAGACTCGGGGTTAGGGGAACAGGCCACGCGATATTCATTGTGCTCCTTCCACCGGCATCTGTCCGTCTTATTTCCATTACTTTTTTTATATTTCTTTCAAGAGAACTTTCGGAAAAAATAACTTTCTGAGTACACATTTTAAAGAATATTGTTGGTTTTTTTTTTTGTTTTGTTTTTTTCTTCCATCATTCAATGGAGTAGAAAATGTTAGAAAAAGGATTCAACGCTTTTGCTTATAGTAAGGAGTATATTAGTTTTAGGAATGAAAAATCCTATATAGCTAGCTAGCAGTCTCGAAATAACGGTTATAATACAAAACAAAATCGCAAGGGTCAAACTTTTTTTTCAGGTATTAGACCAATAAGTAAGTTTATAAAAAGGTATATTTATTATGTAAATCAGGTAATTATGTAATATTTACCTAATACATTACTATCTTATTCTATATATAGTTTAGTATGCCAAAAATAGTCTTGAGTATTGAGAGTTGATGAGTAGTTTAGTATTGAAAAATAGTCTTTCTACCAAGTGACGTACTATTTTCTGTGTAAATAAATTAGCAGTTGAAAGTTCATTGATCCTTACTGGTACTGTTTAATGGTCAATCCAAAATACTCTTTGTTGCTTTAGTTAAAAATTAGCACTTCATTTTATTATACGTTTAAAATACATTAATAAAAAAATTGTTAAACCTTTTGAAATTTATATTGCAATTACTCAGTTAGTGATAGTGCTCAATATTTCTGCTTTCGCCTAGTAAGTGTACATTGTAGTCTGGGATTTGTTGTGTGTTCGCCACCTTCCTACGTTATGAACCAGTTGAAATTGTTTATAGATCGTTCATAGAGCTTTTATTACATTTATGAACCTGATCAGTAATGATTTTCGAATATTCTGTTGTATGTAAACAATTATAGAAAATTATTGATATGAATTAGTACAAAGTTAAATATTACACTAGGTTGATTGATAGTCAGGATTTTCTGTTCAACATTTTTATTTTGAAAAGCCAACGTTTTGATACCTACTCGTGGATCCTTATCAGGGCTAAAAGAAGACAAATATATGAGTATCTTTTAGCCTGGTGAAGATCCACATGTAATGATCAAAACGTTGTCTTTTCAAAATAAAAAATGTTGAACCGAATATCCTTACTATCAATTAACTTATCGTAAAGAATAACAGTTGGCTATTTCTCACCTCTGTAAATATTACATCTTATAGCTTTATATAATGTTTAATTTTTCAATTCTTAATTATGAATTAATCATTGGACCAATAAATTTGAACTCCTATTTTCCATTTCACTTGGGTAACTTTAAAATAAATCAGTGGGATTTGATTGATGCCTCATTGTACTAGATAGTCAATTTATAGTCTCTCCACTTTTTACCAGAATCCCCAACAATCTCTGGCTTTTAATTGTTTAATTTATGATATTCGATGAGTATTGGATAGTTGTGTTAATCACCCACCTATGCGCTTTCGATTTGTTGTACCGTACATTTCTGTTGCTGTAAGTTATGTAAGGGACAGCTCTTACCTAGTCTGTGTTGCAATATTCGCCAGTCATTCTTGAGGTAATTGACATATGTCGGTCGTGCATTCGAGATTCGACCCTAATACCTCCTGGAAATAATTTCCAGGTTGCTGCGTGTTACAGTCATGGCAATTCTTTGGAGATGGGTTTATAAATTCCATTTCAAGTTTATCCGATTATATTGACTATAGGCATGTAATGGTTTTTAATTTTTTCTAGAATTATCCAAAAAGTAGGGGTATGTTTCTTTATTTCTCATTGTTCTCAATTATCCTTAGATACTGGCAATGAAACCTAAATATTATAATACAGTTATTTTTGGGTTTAGGAGTAGGATTACGATTTTTCAATCCCTCCAGTCCATGTTCTGGTTGAGGTTCTGGTTGGAGATTGATAAAAAATTTAAAACAATGGTTTCAGCTTCGAGGAAGGGACTGGCGTGAGATGCATTTAGATTAGACTTGGCGTAGGTTTCATGGTAATTACCTGAGACTTTTTTTTCTTTTTTATGTTTAATATGTGAATTGAAGACTGTGTATTTTTTTTTTTTTTTACAAGGCAATAAAACATGTCTATGAGTTATACATCTGTTTAAGACACTTCCATATACTTATTCCACATTTTCAAACTAAGCTAAATTTATTGAGAGTGCTTTATAGCTGTTCTCTATTTTTTTTTTTTTTTAATTTTCCTGATTACTTAGTTGTAAATTTTTCAAGTTATATATTGAATGTGTTTTCAGTAGTAAAACTGTTGGGACATTCGAAAGCATGAAGTTAAAATTCAATTGAATAAAGATATAAAATAGAAAAACTTCAATAACAGGAAAAATTGTATCTAGTTGGAGGGTTTGACCAAGGTTCGGATGCCTGAAGAATTATCTCATCAAAATAAAAGTTTACGATGTGCATTCTTCTGTATTACGTGGATTATTACGCGATACATAAATATGCATGATCTCTATCCGCTTCTCGCTTGGTTGCATAGACCACGGCTCTCTAAACTTACCAGCCTCAGAGCCATACTGATTCCGCCTGTAAGATCCAGGGGCCAACACCGTTTTAAGTTTCTTACCATTATCTATAATTAATATACTAGTCGCTTGGTGAAGATAGTTTACAGACTTTAGTCAACCGATCAGTATCTTAAATCTATTTTATTTACTATTTTCTCTGGAAAATCACATCATTTGAAGTTAAATTCCCTGCGTTATACTTATTCTAGCAAGTAAATAAAATCGAGTTATCATCATTTTGTGTTTTTTTATCCAACTTATCACAACTAAAATAACCTTCAGGCCGGATAAATGTCATTGGTCATTAGTAGTCCAGGACCGCAATTCATTCAGTAAACTGAATATTCAGAATAGTGCGTGTTTAGTGTTTTCTCTCGCAAGTTGAGGACGCTTTTTACCACTTACATTGTAATGTTTCTCCCCGTTGCAGATAGCAGACCCCTATACCGCCATGTTTTGAACGAGGTGTTTTCACTTATGCCCTTGTTGTAACACAGCTCACATTGGCTTCTCCATGCTCCACTCTCCATTGATGTCCCACACCGCTCCAAGCTCTCAGGCCCCCTGAAGAGGGTGGTCCGAGAAAAGTATGCATTTCTCCGTAGTTGGAAAGTATCTCTTCCTCTACGAACGGGGTCGTTGAACTCCGTAATGCTGTTTGTGCCCTTGCCCTTTCAAAGCGGCAGGACGTGGTATTTCGGATGTGTTCCATTATTACCGCTAATGGTTCTGTCAGAAAATATTTTCGGTTGTTAGTTAATCTGAAGGTCTACAAATAATATATGTGGACCTTAGAAGAAAAGGTCAAAGTGAAATATTTGAAAAATCGAATTAGATGCGGAACATGGTCGCAAAACCACGTTTTGACTAGTGGAGATATTGAAGTGGATTTTATGACAGTCATGAGTTTCAATTAAAAAATATGTTAAATATAACGTGACAAATTTCGATGGAATCGGATAAACCGGTATAAAATAACAAATAATTCCCCCTTTCCCTGCTATCCATTATGATATTTCATTCGTGTTTGGGCAAAATGGCTGAGGTCATAAAAAGTTTTATTGTCTTATCGTCTTGAAATAAATAATTTACTTAATTAGTAAGGCCAGTCTCTGTTGGAATAATATAGTTTCATTTATTATTAAGGAATAAAAAGAAATACAATCAGGCAGAATTTACAATGATTTCTTTGAGCTTGGTAAATCGTTATTTAAGCATCACATTCGATGACTTAAGTCCTTTTGCTCAAACACCGGTGATTTATGTTCAGTTAACCATCGTATTCTACTGTAACAACCGAGAACGAAATTTTATTTTTTTGATTTGATAAAATTTTAAAAATTTGATAAATATGCCCTGCCCCCTAATCCCTTATTTTTTCCATTGTATTAAAATACTTAGTGTGCTATCGGGTGAAGAAAAAAATTCAACAAATGAATGATTATTAAAATCGGTCAAGCCTTTATTGATGTATAAATGGGGTAACTAACCCGACATAAAAGTGTTAGAACTAATTTGACTTAATAGAATTTAAAGACCTGTTTGTCATTTTAGAATATTAACAAAAAATTAATCTTTCAAATCCATATAGAAATATGTTTTCAAACTTTAACTATGATTCGCTCAAACAAAATGTCACTTAGACCTATTCTCTTGTTAAGAGAATAAATAATTTCCTCGTTTATATCCATTCATGGAACCCAGGTAGAGATAACCCAAAACAAATGGGGAATAAATAGAAAAAAAAGTAGTACTTAATCTATATAAAAAAAAAACAAAATTATGAATGCTATTGTCATTTGGTTGTTTTCATGAGATGTAATTAATACAGCAGAGTCTTGTTGGTCATTTTATTAAGTTCTGATAATGGGGAGAAAAAGTCAATTAAAAGTCTTTTTAGACCAGGAAACATCGGAGGTAGATTTCCACAGCCTTTCTAATAGGTATATTTATATTTATTTTTTACTATTAGATCAAGATATTCATCTCTACACATATCGGAAATGCGAAAAAAAAATTTACATTGAATTGGCAAATAAAATATTTATCTTAAGTTTTTAATTGTATGAGTTATTTTGTAATAATCTTATCAATCTAAAAGTTCATGAAATTTTGTTTTAGTTAATTTTTTTTTTTAAATAGAATAAAATTACTTTGAATTCTGTTAAAAACTTTACAAATGCTAATTTGATTTAATGCTATAATAAATTGGACGATATTAATGTACATGCATGATATGTACTTAGATTATAGATATTCCAGATCTCCAGACGATGTCTCGATTCCGAATCGAGTAGATAATGACTTGCTTTACTTTATAATGACATGCAAACCAAGACTCATTTTGTTGCAACTGTCCTTGTATACCTTGTATGGAGGGTGACACAATTCTTTAGGAGATTTTTAATATGCATTTGGTCTTCGGTGGTAGTTGAACTAAAATACTTAATGGCAGGGACCTTATCAATATGCAGACATTAGAGGGTTCTGAACCACGGCCTTTGAGATTGAATATTACGGATAATAGTATTCTAGTCCGCCATCATCGTCATTATGGTCTGAGGTTTCGGCTGAAGTGCTCCGACCTCGGAAGCCAAGGTGACATATTGTGAAGCTAATGATGATATCAATGCAGTCATGGAATATTTATAGGAAGACAGATGCACAATTGAGTTAAAATTAAAGTTAATATACTTAATACTTATTTATATGTTATTCAGTGTTTTATATATATATATATATATATATATATATATATATATATATATATATTTGTTACAGTAGGGTTCTTAAGGTTCAGTCAATATTATAACAACTATATTATGGCGACGTTTTGAGACTAAATTATTAACATAATCATGCCAATAGTTCTGATGGATATTGCTGGATATAGAAACAAACTACATTACTCTTTCCTGAACTTGTCGTTGTACAATAGACTCTATGAGTTATACATTATAATCTATGTAATGTAAGTTCCCATACATCTATGTGGTTTATATAGCAATATACATCAGCAACATTAGCATGATTATGAGAACAATATAGGTCCGAAACGTCGCACAGTACATGAAGTTTTTGGACAAAAATCTTTTGACCATGGAATATATAGGTAATGCTGAGCTGATCACAAATATACCTTATATGCGGGGTCGAAAATAATATTTGACCAAGTTAGAGCCAAAAAAAAAGACAAATCATGGTTTAGGCAAAGTATCTTAAATTTACGGGAAATTAGAGAATCATTACACAGGCCAACGATGAAAAAACTTTTTTAATGAAAATACCTTATTCTTATGTTGTTTAGGTTGCTGAATCCAAATATGATGCTTAAAAAGTTGTATCACCCACCATTTATTCACATTTTATAGTTAAATTCATGAAATAAAGAAACATTTTTAGAATTTAACAGCTTTTTCATAGTTAAGATAACATGAAAAAATAGGTCTAATGAACAAAGATGATGTTGGCAGCACTGCTGAAACACATGCTAAACAGCTGATGTTTTGTTTATTTTCAACATAACCTCACTTTTACGTTTCCTGTACATGTGCTCAGTGCAATGTCTCATCGCGGCTGTAAAAACTCTGCTGACAGTTTTTGTTATATTTGTGGTGAGTTTGTTATTAAAAAGCACCAAAGAAACATTACAGACTTTGTGAAAAAGGTTTATCTAGCATACTTTGGAACCAAACTTGGAGACCAGGATAAACCTTGGGCACCGCATAAGGTATGTTATGTATGTGTTGAAGACCTCAGGAAATGGTCAAAAAAAGAGAAAAAACACTTTAAATTTGCTGTTCCCATGATATGGAGGGAACCAAAAAATCATTCCGATGACTGTTACTTTTGCAGTGTAGATATTACTGGTCATAACTCTAAGAACAAGAAGGTAATAAGCTACCCTAACCTTCCGTCCGCCATCCGACCAGTAGGGCACGGTGTAGATTTGCCAATCCCGGAACCACCAGAGGACTTAAATTCTATTGAAACAGAAGTATTTTCTGATGTACAGTCGGAGTTAGATGAACACGATGAAGAATTCCAATGTGTTACAGAAAATGTAGAGCCTAAATTGTTCACTCAGGTCGAGCTTAATGACTTAGTTAGGGATCTGGGCTTAACAAAAGAAAAAGCTGAACTGCTTGGCTCTAGGCTAAAAGAAAAGAACTTGCTGGCGGCTGGAACCAGCTTTCATGTGTATAGGAAGAGAGAACAACAATTTTCGAAGTATTTTGAACAAGAGGGTGATTTGGTGTACTGCTCAGACATTCATGGTTTAATGAATGAGTTTGGAATTGAATACAAAACAGAAGATTGGAGGTTGTTTATTGATTCATCCAAAAATAGTTTGAAGGCAGTTTTACTACACAACGGTAACATGTATGCCTCTGTACCTGTCGGTCATTCTGTACATATGAAAGAGAGTTACGAAAATCTAGAAATAGTGTTAAATAAAATAGGTTATTCTGCACACGGTTGGTTGATATGTGGTGATTTGAAAGTTACGTGCATGCTCCTTGGTCAGCAAGGGGGTTTTACCAAATTTCCATGTTTCTTGTGTGAATGGGACAGTAGAGCTCGGAATCAACATTGGTGCAGAAAGAACTGGCCTGCTAGGGAGTCTTTAAAGCCTGGCGAGAAGAACATTTTACGCAAAAACCTTGTAGATCCAAAAAACGTGCTTCTACCACCACTACATATTAAGTTAGGTCTCATGAAACAGTTTGTAAAGGCTTTGCCTAAAGATGGGCTTTGTTTCAAATATCTCTGTCAGAAGTTTCCACACCTTTCAGAAGCTAAACTGAAAGAAGGCGTCTTTACCGGGCCTGATATTAGAAAAATGATGTTTGACGTTAACTTTGAATCCACAATGACCTCAAATGAAAAAGAAGCATGGGTTTCATTCAAGCAAGTTGTCACCAAGTTTTTGGGAAATAAAAAAGACCCAGAATATAAGGCTATTGTTGCTAACATGTTAAAAAAATTTGAACAGTTAGGATGTTTGATGAGCCTGAAAGTTCACTTCTTGAGCAGCCACCTCGATTACTTCCCAGAAAATTTAGGAGATGTTAGTGAGGAGCAAGGTGAGCGTTTTCACCAGGACGTTAAAGTGATGGAAAAACGTTACCAGGGCCGCTGGAATACCAACATGATGGGGGATTACTGTTGGTCACTTCACCGGGAAGTTCAGCAAGCTATTCATCGCAGGAAAAGCTACACAAGAAGCTTCAAGGAAAAAAGGGAAAGAAAATATAAAGCAATTCCAGTTGACAAGTGAACCTTGTATCATCACATAAAATTACTATTCCAAGTATTTTACTGTAAATACAAACCATTTTTACGATTCTACAGTGTTTCATTGATTTCCCTTTATACTGTAAATGGGTATTAGACTATATAATAAAATACATTTTGCTTGGAAACTAAGGGTGATACATAAAAATTACGAGCAGATTTGGATTCAGCACATAAAAATCTATCAAGATCAGCTATTAAAATTAAAAAAGTTTTCAAAAAGGTTTTTTTTGTTGGCCTGTGTTATCGGTTAGTTGATCAAAATTCATCTTTAATAAGATAATTCATCTTTAATAAGATACAAACACAACATATCAAATACAAAAGATACTTTCTTGATCTACTTATAAAAATAACATTTTACATAATAAAATAATTTTTAAAAGTATGTACTAAAGAGAAATCTAAATAAAAAAATAAAATAAAAAGCTGAATCTTCTGGTTAAATGGCGAAAATTTCTATGTCAAATTTATTTATATAAGTTAAGTATAATTAATTCAAATTAAATTGAACATAATATAATTTTAATAAGAAAATTATAACTAATTAAATTATTAATTCTTTGAATATTCGCTCCTTAGAGTATCTTGTAAGTTCATATCGGTGAACAAATCCAAACTTGTTTCTGTCAGCTTATTGAATTTTCGATCACATATTAAATATTGTTCAATTGGAACTTCATTGTGTTTTGATTTTCTCTCTAATGTATTTCTTTTAATGAATATTTTACATCACAATCTTTAATATCATACTCCAAGTATAATTTTTTCCCCTAATAAATTAGACAAAACGGCATTTTTTTTACAGCTGGGAGGGGCAGAAATCCACTTTTTAAAGAGTTCTCGATTTTTAAGACTTAATATTATACTTATGATTATTGGGCCAATTTCTTAAAAATCTAGCTCCAAAATTAGATGAGAGTTGTATTTAATTGAAAAGTCAAATATTACTTTTATAGTGTAATGCAGTAAACACAATTTCCAAACACAAAGTAAATAAATGTAAAAAACAAAATATTACTAGCTACATTGTTTTTTTAAAATTAGGGCATACTTTCAGACACTGCTTAATCTTATTGATATTGGTCAATTTACTTAAGTAAAAACTAATATTTTCTATGGATTTAAGTGTAAAAATGTATCTAATTATAGCGACTAATCTAATTGTTGTAGATGCGAATTGGTTTTCAAGCAAGCGCTGAGTGCCTGATTTCATTTGAAAAAAATTGTCAAAGTCAAAGTCGGAGGTTATCGCAGATAATCTTTATAGATTTTTATTCTAAATTAGTTAGAATATATAGTGTATTGGTCTATATAGCTAAAACTCGTAATTCAGTTTTAACTAAATCGCAGGAAGGTCTTAGATTTAATTTTTATATCATGAATTCCGAAAATATACAATTATCCAGTAACCTCTTCTTGTATTGAAATAACATCTGTGGAAATCTTTCTATATTTTAAAGTTTTGAAAGGATGGTTTAAGGAATTTAAGGTGCTAGGATCGTAGGAAGTAGGTCTCACGCAATGTTTTAAGTGAATTCTTCTCTTTCAAACAGTTGGTCTTGTGCTGTTGTCAGCTCGACCTAGATTGATGAGACACAGGGAATAATTTAATTTGAAATTATAGGAATCATAATAGGAAATTGTAGTTGTCCTTGAAAACATTTGAGATGGGAAAAATAATTTTTATCGTTAATTTTATTGCTTTCTCAAGATTAAGAATTTTTCAAGAAGGTCGTTTACTAAGTGCAAACAACAATATTTTCTTTGTGTAAAACAGAAATGTGCTAATTTCCTTGTAACATTTAATGTTTTATATCGATTGATTTGCAAACTCATGTATCATAATTAATTGTACCTAAATAAATGTACATTTCCTTTATTTATTTTGTTATTTATTTTTCAGGTAAGTTGCAGATGTCGATTTTTTCAGTTTTCGAGAGTACAGACTGTAAGTTCGTAATAATTTATTATTATTTTTATAACCAAATGTATTTTAAGATTATTTTATTTATTAAAAAAATGTATTACGCTTAATACAACAACAATTGGTTGTTCTTTGTATACATTATGGCAATCCATCGATCTTTTTTGTATTACTTAAGAATCTAACGTACAGAAATATTTTAATCTCACAATGATTTATGGTTCATTTATATCACCTTAGTTAACCTTAGGTATTAATGCCATGTGTATGCTGATAGCTTAGTTTTCTCTGGTGTTTTTGCAATAATAGCGTTAAACATCAAGTACTGTCATAAAGGACCAGATTAGGTCACAGTTTATTTTATTTTATGGTTTATTCCATTATTCGTGGAACACAGTCGTGATTTTAAGAATGTGAATCTTCCTATTCATTACCTTCTCAAAAATTTGTGGCATTAAAATCGGGTTTCCGCTGTACAAACACTCAACACTGTAGAATCCAGATTGCTAAAACGATATAATATTAGCGGATAGTAAGCTATAACAATTTGAGAAATGTAAACAAAATACGCCTGGTCCTATTTTTAAAATAAACCTTCGAGTTTTGGTTTTTGCATAATGATTTTTTTTTTAATGGGCTATAATAAGTTAGCATTGATACAAATAAAACCATTTTTAATAGGTAACACTAAATTTGTACCCGTTAAAACATTTATTAGCGATCGACCGATAACCGAAAGATGTTCTCTTTGCTTCCGGTAAAGGTATGTATTTGTATACAAGAGCATTTTTATTGTTGTTCATATTCAATGGGTAATTTCTTTTATAGTTTTTATTATTAAATTCGATCGTATTTATAAATTTTAATATGGATTCCACATATTCCCTCAATATATTTTTAAAGTTATTTTTTGATAATTTCTTCATTTGAACGAAATCTGACGTCATTTGCTTCTTGATTTTTATCGGTAAAATATCTTAAAGCTGTCGACCACAACACATTAGTGTTGGTTAGTTTAATTTTTATCGAATATTGATTTAGAAATATTTACTGTCAGGTCGATTAATGTTTTCTGTAAGCTTTCTAAGGAATGTTGTTAAAAAAATGGTACTAAAATAGGTGTCTACGGAAAATCTCTATATGGAGTTAAATTCTGTGACAAAAGTACTAAATGGCCAAATTGATAAGCTACGGTACGTAAGTAATATACGGACATAAAATACGAAACTTTTATATTAAAAAAAATGGCTAAACCACAAGAAAGATTCTGACTGGATGTGCTAAAACTATTTTGAACGTCTTGCATGCCTCTGAGAAAGTATGCCGGACCGTTTTATAACTAAAATTGTTTTTATAAAATACTGGTTTCTTCAAGTTTTTCAGATTCACAGCCCTCTTGCAGGGTTTTAATGACTTAAGGAAGAAGAAACAATTTTCTTTGATAGTGTCTCTATTTTGTTTTCGATATTATTCTTTTCTATAGTGAGCTGAATACGCTAGTTTTACTCTTTTCCATCCCGAGGTTTTACGGGTCAACCGTTTTGTTATAGTTTCTATAGCTCAATATTTCCCAGTCAAAAATCGAAGGACGGATCGTGCTTGTCGGAACGCTATGGTTATCGAGCAGTAAAGGGATTGCCGCTGCTGCAGCTAACGGATCCAATTGTCAACGTAATGGTTCGCTGGCTGAGGGGGGGTGTTTCCACACAGGGTCCCCAATGTTGATGCTTACCATTTTGGTGATATTTTTTGGGTTAATGATGTTTTGTAGTTGACAACGTTATAGAATAATTTGTAACAAAATAAGTGAGTATTTGGCCGGCATACTTGAAGGAGTAGTAACTCTAATTCCTATCTGGTTACATTTTGAATTTTTGAATGTATGATAAGCCATGATGAATGGAGGAAAGCAGTGTAATTCACTGTCGATTAGTTTGTATTGTGCAATGTCATACAGTTAGTCTCTTGCTGATTCGAGGTGAGTCATACCCAAGCAGATGCCGATCTCAAGAAACACAGCTCAGCATTTCAGTTACGTTGGGAGTAACCTGATTCATTGAGGTTGATATGTTGGTTGCCATACCCTTCAGGAGGTGATGTAGGGTGGGCAATATGAGTACAGACTCCGTTATTTTTATTTCTTGGGAACTGATACAAAACTCTTTTATTTTCCTATGAAGTACCTTTGTTTTTGTTTATATGGAGAAATGATCTGTCTCTTGGTTCGACTAAAAATAATAAATTGCAAAATATGAAATTTAAAAAAAATTAAGTAAACATATACAGGAGAAAAAAAGAAAAATATTCCCTCAACTCATAAAATACATTGAGCCCACGCATGCGCAGTAATTCATTTTACATCCTCAAGGGAGTTGATTAGCTCTATAAGTCACAGAAATCTTGCTGAAGGTCATTGGTTCGAGTCCGAGAGTAGCTAAACTTTTTTTGTTCTGTTTCATGCAATCATGGGAGATACGCAACCTCCTATGAAGTGATTGTTCATGTTAATTAATCGAATTGAGAAACCTGTCTCAATATAAGCTTAATATCGGCCGACACCTCTATTCACTGCTGTTGCAAAAAAAAAAAAAAAATGAATAAATTAAATTTTAAAAAATACTACTTGCGTACAAAATAATAAATTTGAAGGTCAGTCGTTGGTAGTAGTGATTTCTACATGTTTTTTCTTAAGATGGAGTTTTTTTTTTGTAACAATCTGTATTGCATGCTATCTTTGTTGGCCTCATATGCCGCAGGTATATATTCGTAAAGCACGCATAGATTAGTTTGTGTCTCCATGAGTATGCCGAAATTCCTTTCAAAATTAAAATTGCTGCGTGTTTACTGATTTGATCGCTATCAAATTAGCAATATACTGTTGAATATCATCCGGTAAATCACCTTATATCCTTTTCACGACTCCTTCAACTCTAGACCGCCGCTTGTCCTTCAGCTGTCGATCATTACAGTATCCAACTCGACTCCCTTATGATGTTTAATGGTGCTGATTTCACAAGCTCACTATGAACTATCCGCGGACTTATATTAATGATGATGTTAGTGTACTTTGGTTAATGATAATGACGCATGATTAAAAAAAAATAAATGAATTAGTCATATCTTAGCCTTATCCGTAACTTATGGCAAAAGCCTGTTTTAGATTGATTGCATATTATCGATAAACGCTCATTGATCATCCCAAACTACCGATTGTAGAGAATGTTCTGCCCCAATCCACTGGACACCGACGGACACCCTTTGTTCTTTGTTTCAGTTCCTTTCAGCCGCTCCTACTTTCCCATGCATGCGACGTTTTGCGAAGCTCGTTATCACAGCCTGATTACCGCTCTCCAGCCTTAAGTTTCTCCAGGCTCTCTCGGATGGAGGTAGCGGACAGGTCTCTGGAATTCCTTGCAGTTTTCCATAGTGTATGGTGCGTCGCGTGACTTTCAGGTTTAGTCAGATAGGCTGTTCTAAAGAATGCAAGAGTGAAAGTAAATTCTCATACAAACTATAGTTTAAGAACTCTGATCTAATCATAATCCTTTGAAGGCAGCCTCGGCTTGTAGCAACCTCATGCGTTATTTTTGTCATATTTACTTTCACTTACTCATATCTCTATATATATAAGAGGCTTTGTCCTGACTGACAGAATCAACGCAGAGCTAAAACTACTTATGATAGAAACTTGAAGTTCGGAATTTAGATTTTAAACGCGATGTAGGTAACCACTAAGAAAGGAATTTCAAAAATGTCATTCCTAAGGGAGTTGATTGGCGAAATTGTCGTTTAACTCTAACGGACACCTATTTTTGCACTTCGAGAAAAAATATCTGATTTGGACTCATTTTAAAGATCCTGATACGACGAGTTTAACTCGAAAGCCTCTACGGGGCGTCGAAAACCATGTTTTAAAGACGAAAAATGAAGCGTTCACGATGTGTAAGCAATTTTTTGTTTTGGCGGTTTTAGTGAACTCTCTCTTCTACCAAGCCGGCAGCTCCCCCTCCAACATTCCACCTACTGGAAGCTATCCCTTTTCCCCCGTCGCTTACTTCGTTTCCAACATTTGTACGGTTCACATCTAACAATAGCATATTATATTAAATCAATACCAAGATAATGATCACAGAATTGATTTTAAAGTATCGCGGGCGAAGGAGAATGCTAGTATGAAATATATCCTAAGGGAAAGTATTGCGATCTTGAAAAATTTTCCTTCCGGTTTTCAACGGAAATAAACGTTTTGGGGTCCCTGAGTCTAAATAACCAAGTCCCGCAAAATGTTTTTTGTGTGTGTATGCGTTTGTGTGTGTGAACAGACTAGCTCAAAAACTATAAATCGTACGAACCTGAAATTTGGTATTTGGTGTATATATATGCCCGCGATGCGATAGCAAAAATTGATCAAACAAATGGGGCACTTTATTGGATAAATTTTGTCTCATTTTTAAGTGTTATTTTTATATGTTAAAAAACGGCTCAATCGATTTTGATATCAAACTCGTCATGTTGAATAAGGATCAAGTATTCTTTAATAACAGATAAGTCACGACCCCCCCCCCCCAAATTTAGGGCTAAATCCGCTTATGCATGCTATCTGCAGCTTTGGGTGAATCCTTTAATGAGTCCGATGAGGAAACGGAGCCAACTTAATCAATTACTGACGACTGTATCCGCTAGACAAATTAAAAAAACTATTGTCATTGAGGAAAAAAGTTCTGTGTTCTCTTTTAGTTAGCACGTGAGTACGCCATTTTCAAAAAATGGTGTCTATTTTTATTAAAAGAATGGAGTGTGATAAGTGAAAGTTGTGTACGCACCGCACCAGATTTTTTTTCATAAAGCCGAGTGATCATAGTCTTTCATTCTTGAATAATACCGCAATATCGGGTTCGCTATACATCTTCAGTAATATTTCAATTTTATTGTGCCCGCAACGTCTTTCCATTTAATTTTCCCGACGGTTGTCTTGTATATTCCGTCTTCAGTCAGAGATAACTTAAGCCTCTTATAAATCGAACTGTTTTTATTAATCAAGGAGATTCATAGAAAAATTTAGGCACTTGTCAATCCACGTTAGGATGACATAAATTGCAGATATTAATAATTCATCATTATTATTACAAAATTATAAAATTTCTTCTATTATGCATGAATTTCTTCAGTTTCCTGTTCGTGGAAAGCTTACGAATACATATGCAAGAAGCCTTCTTAATTAAATCTCACATTAACCTTTCTATTCTTGAAGAATTTTAATTACATCCTCTTTGGAATTACAAGCCTTCTTTGTTTTTTTCCCTTGTGTGTGATTAGAAATTAAATAAACATCTCCCTTTATAGATTTTTTTTTCTGTCTAGTATAGAGGTGGAGGTATATTTATCTAAGGCTTCGTATTGACAAGCGGCTTAGTATGGAATCCTCATGCCGGAAGAAATCAGCTATTTATATAAGACCGATAAGCCTTCAAAGCTTTTTATATGTTAATAAATTTGTAATTTGATGACACATAGTTTAATAACGAGAGTTAAAAGAACGCATTTTTTATTCCAAGAATAATCGAATTTTCTACCTTGATAGCACTGAATGTAATAGCGCAATAGTTATTAAATAAAAATTGATGGTAAATTTAAACTACAATATATACGAATATAGTTATGGCGGACTTTTAACTGCCAGTATAGTGCACACACAGGTGGTATCCCTGACAGGTGTGTTAGTAGTATTGATGTGTGGGTTCATACTATCTAATATTAGTGTACGGAAATAATTTTCATTATTAGTATGCAACATGCTTACGTGTGCACAAACATTTGAAGACAGGCATATAGCTTAATTTATCACAATTGATTTAATTAATTAATGATTATGAGAATCGTTGGTATAAAATAAAACTCTTGTATCTAAAAAAATACATCTCTTACCTAACTTTTTTTCTTTATTTGGTGGACAAGCTCGAATACCAAAACTCGCGGGGTACTTTTCATTCATTAATTTTTTCTCCTCATATCCCCTTATGATTGTGCAATTTTTTATTGCATTTATTTCCTTTTTAAACAATTAGCCTTTTACTGTATTCATGTGCATTTTAAGGTGTATGGAAAAAATGTAATTTTTTATGGAATGAGTTTTTAACTGTGACTTGTAATTGCTATATCGTAAATAAAAGAAAGGTTTATTTATTTATATTTAGGTACATGTGCAAGAATTGTGGGAAGCGAGTTAACCATCTTTAGAGCAAAAAGTTTTATTTCGTTTTTAAAATCCTGTAGGCTACCAATATGTCCTGTATAATAAAAATGTATTAAACATTACCTTTAAACAATGAAAATATATATATAAATATATATATATATATATACTCATATATATATATATATATATATATATCTGTATTAAAAATTCAAAGGATTAAAAAAATAAATATACATAAATTTATTAATTGTATTTATGTGTTGACTATTTTATAAACATATTATTGCATTTGCGTATATAAGCATTACATATATGAAGGGGTCGGGGCAAAATAGTGCCTAGCAACATTTTTAACAAAAATAAGCTGTAGCTGCTGTCTCTTGTATATTACTACATAATATACAAGAGACATCTGCTACAGTTTATTTTTGTTAAAAATGTTGCTAGGCACTATTTTGATATAATACTCTATTTTATATTTAATAATGTGATACCAGATAATGATATGCTGTAATAATATATAATACTACTAGGTATATCTACCTGTACATATATTACTCTAGGTATATTACATATACATTGTGTAGGTATATAAATATAAGCACACACATAAATAAACACCATTGCACTCTACTGACGAACTGGTTTCTTATTGAGGACGATTATCAATCTGTTATACAATAGTTAACCGGTTGAAGGATAGAAACATTAATCTTAAAGACACAAACTTTTGTTTACCATCATTTAGTCAATATTAGAATAGGTGGGCGTGTCGAAGACAAAACTTTCTGAGAATTTTAAATTTTAAATAAATCTTCATCAGTTATCAGTTAAAATTAATTTGTGTTCCACCCATAGGATTTTATTTTAGAATATTTAATGGGACGCTTATTTTCTTTAATAATTATTTAGATTTGTATATTTCATTGTAGTTTTATTAAGGATTTTTTTTTTAACCCTACCCGTTATTAATTTTGTATTATCGGATGTGGATAAACAGTTTCTCGCAATTTTTGTATGTATTTTCGAATTATCTAACTGTCTTTAAAAACTCCCTCGCCCATTATAATCCGCCGACTATGGACATTGCCTATAATATTGATTCGTTTTTTTGATTTAAAAAAAAAAAAATTGTGTAAAGTATACAGTTTGTGGTTACGAGTAGGATGAGAAAGCAGTTTCGGCTTACTGTCAATGGCCACATCGATTAAGAGATATCGAGTAAATCGCTTGCTCACGTAACTTACAATGATCGATTGTAGTAGGGATGTGGAAGGGAGGAGAGATTCAATTTAAATCCAAAATTATTTAATATTTCAAAATATTAAAATAATCATAGTTTTTTTACAGGTGCTATTATGAATGTTTGATTTAATACGCAATGTTGTTTTTATTAAGTTTTTGTTCGTATTGAGTCCATTTCGTTAATTTTCATTCACTGAACATATAATTTTTAATTTGTTGTTTCTGAATCGCGTTTTATCATATTTAACCGGTATGATAGTTAACCCTTATAACATATTGATGCGGCTGTGTCGTGTTGAAGATGGGTCCTACAGAAAACAAAAAACCTTGGTATTCCTACGGCCAATGACTACAATAGGAAAGAGTAATGGCTTGGAACATGTGTCCATCCTTGGCCCATCTGTTTCCTGCCTTGGCTAAGAAGCTAAAGACTTCCAGCTAGTTCTGAATTGTCTTACCTCTAGGGCAACCAAATTTTCATTTGTCTGTATAGTTTTTTTTCAAATTTTTTAGATAAACTTTCTCTAGAAGTCCTTCGTACGTGTCTAATACACCATTTTTTATTTGGAACTATTTAGATACTAGGATAAAAGCATACCATGTTCTATAATTATAAATTTAAATGAAAATTGAAATTAAATGAAATTCATATTATATTGAAATTAAATGAAATTCATATTATATTTAAATTAAATGAAAAAAATGAAAATTCCTATTAGAATTGTTTTACATTTTTTTTCACACAAAAATATCGATTGAATCATATAAAAGTTACTGGCCTTTCTTGAGCGGCTAAGTTACCATTTCTTAAAGATACCATTCAAATACAGTGCAGTATAATGAATTAGTTTTCTCTTAGGAATAGACGAATTATTGATCAAAATAAGAAACTTTGCTGAAAATATTTGCAATTTATACCTTCAAAAAATTGATTGAAAGGCTCAAATAGTTCAAATTCGTTTATGTTGCGACATTATTTTTATATTTTCCGTATTAAAAATGATTTCTTTTTTTTAAAATAAGAAATGTAAACTAGTAATTAGATTAAGCTGATTAGTTCTTTATTCCAAGAATAATCAAATTTTCTGCCTTAATTGCACTGAACGTAACAGTACAATAGTTTTTAAATAAAAATTGATGGTTAATTTGAACTAGAAATTATACGAATATAGTTACGGCGGCTTTTAACTACCAGTCTATAGTGCACAGGTGGCATCCCTGACAGGTGTGTTTGTAGTTTTGATGAGAGGGTTACGATAGAAAATCTAATATCTAGGGCGTACGATAGAAAATCTAATATTAGTGTACATTTTCTTACTAATTAGTAAATAATTTTCCTAATGCCAAAAAAAAATCTTATTTATACTTATGAGCATGGAAAAAAAAGAAATTTATATATTTTTGACCAATATGTTTTGTGACGTTCGATTCTTGTAATTAATTAATTAGGAAATACTTAATACTTTTTTTAAAATTAGATTTTGAGTTTTTATTTGTATTCACTTAACTGTTAGTTTGCCTGATGTTTTTCCTTAATTCAATAATAATTTTCAAAAATATAAGCAACTGTTACTTTCCTTTCTTGTTTTTAATATGAATTTTTATATATTACATGTAAAAATGCAATTATAAATTTAACGATAGTTTAAAAGCCTTTTTTAATATATATTATGGTAAATCTTACAGTCCAATTCAAAATCCATTTTTTTATTTTTGCTAATATTTTGTTTTTGTTTGAATACACGCAAACCAAGCACATTTTCAAAACATCGATACAATGTTCTTATTAGTCTAGCATTTGGAGTAAGATTGAATAAAATTTGCTATCTTTCGTAAAAATTTATTTTTACCAGTGAGACAGTAAATAAAAATGCGTCCTTGAGCGAAAAGCTTTCTTGATAACTGCGCCTTGGAAATTCAACTAATTACGATTCTTTTTTAACGGCGACACAGAGTCTCGCTCTAAAACTACTTTATGGATCGAGAGAAGAAAGCTCAATTGCAGTGAAGCTTATCATGTTAGGTTTTAAGCATTTATTGATGTTGATTCCTTTACGTATTTTGCGTTCACGTCTCTCTCTCTGCCATTGCATTGAATAGTTGCCACAGAGAGGGTCGAAGGAACAGAAAATATTACTGAATTTATTCTGTCTATAACTATACATTATATTCTAATATATTATGTCATTAATACATAGAAGAATACAATTAGGCAATGAGCTTTTTTAATAAATTTTTAATGCATAAAGCATTGAACTCTATTATTTGAAGCTTAGTATCTTCAAGGCAGAACCCGCTCTCTGGCCGTACGATACAAAAAACTTCAACTGGTCAAGGATTTTCCCACAGCTGCAGTGAATCGGCTTCCCCAAGGTGTCCAGGAAGCCTCAATAGGTCCTATATACAAGCATGTTCTCCATACACTATGTTAAAAAGGACATAACCCATATCAACTAGTGTCATTTAGAACTTGAATTGAACTAACTTACTTCAATGTTTCTGGTTCCAAGGAGTTCTCCTTTTGCTTGACATTAGAGCTGTAGGAAGGACATCCAGCAGCTCTACTGCTCGGATTCCTTTTAAGCTCTTCATCAATTCTAATCGGCGTCACTGGTTGACATTTCGGGTTCCAAGTTAAGGAAAAGGAAATAAAAATAAATTTGAAGCCTCTATGGAGTTCCTCGTCTTGATTATTTTTGTCGTTTGCTTATTTTATTTTTATTTTTATTTAATATATACACATACATATTGAAAATAATCGGTGTCATTATGTTGGTTGTTGAATTCTAAAATTGAAATTATGTTTCAATGGAAATATTCCTTTTAAATAGTTTCATTTCTAAAGGGATTATTGAAACTGATTGATTAAAAAAAAAAAAGAAAAGATTAATAAACTTTCGTGTTGAATTTTAATGGCATTATTCTCTGATGAAAACACAGTTTTCCTCATCCATTCATTACTTTTTAACATAATTCTTGTTTTGTTTTTTTCCTTTACTCCGCGAGTTGCCACAGCAAGCCTTATTTCACCAAAGAACTACAAAATTGGTCACTGGTAGATGAAAATATTATGTGTTGAGACAACTAAATAAAACGCTGAAAACTCATTGAAAAATTATAATAATACATCTTAATTACGAGAAGGGCCTTCAAGCGTTGTAATCTTAACAACCTCTTGTTGTTTCTGTTTATACTTTATATAGAAGCGACAACTTGATTTATTTAAAAAATCGTTAGTAATCACTGAAAAAAAAGTATTTCTTTGTTTTAGTATACGAAAAGTTTTGTAGATAATACATTGCTAAAAGAACCGTCAAACCTTTTTCCGATATAAATATTATTTTTTCCACCGGGGAGACACACCTGTTCAAAATTTTAGATCTATAGCAAAATATAAATTTTCCTAGTTTTAATAATGGCTTATAAAAGCCGTTTTTTTTGCTATTTTATATATATGACATTGGATCTAAGTGAGATTTTTCGCATTATAAGTAAATCAAAGTAGGTATATTGTAAACATATTTTGGGGTGGATCTTAAGGATTAATATTATTTTTCTTTATTCTGAAATCTCAATGAGGCCTTTGAATTTCAATATTAAATATTTGAAGAGCTAATGTTTTTATATATCATATATTTTTTCTAAATTATATATAAATTTTTTCTTTTAATGTTTTTATATAACATATATTAGTATATTAAGTTTTAGGAATGTTATATTCTATTGTAGATGTAGAAGACAATGTCGGGTCAACTCGTAGAGTATAGAATAACATTCGAATGTTATTCTATGCTATATGGATTAGCTACTCCATTTATATATCCCGAACAGCTATGATATAATTTATGATATTTAATTTGATAATGATTTGAGATTTGTCTTCGCCCCGAATAGCAGAAAAAGTTTTGAAACATTGTAAGAATGAGAGGAAGTCGGGAAGAGGGGTAATTGTTACTTTTTTTCAGTTTGCCGATTTCAACGAAATTTGAAGAAAAAAAAATAGAAATGTCGTTCTCGGTTGTCATAGTAGTATAAAGAGTTTTATTTAGCTTAAATTTTAGTCCTATAGTATAGGGTATATTGTATATTCCTTCCTTTGGTTGTGAAAAAGCAATTTTTTTTTTAGCGGTTTCTCCATTTTCGAACGAATTTTGACTCGCAGGTTGTTAACACACTACTTTATATATTAGAGGTTCTTATATAATATCAATTTAAAGTGGTATCATATACCTAGGGAAAGGTGCACTACCTTATAAATAATTAAGTAAAAAATTGATTCGGTGCAGTCAACGTAAATTGAATATTTTATTATTTGCACCAGCTATAACATCATTAATTCATATTAACGAATACTACTCTTGGACTGATGTTTTGGAATATTTCTTTTTTCTAAAGTAAGTGCAATGCATTCTTCAAATATGCATTCAGATATTTGGGAAAGAGGAAGTTCCATTTGAAATTTGAGAATGAGTAAATTTCCACTTCGTGAGGTTTTTATTTCTTTTAATTGTTTTTTTTTCGACTTTGGATAGCTAAGGATCTAAACATAATTACCTAATAATTATAATTATAACTTAGCCTGTTGACGTTCATAATCTGATAAGCTACAATCAGGCAGCTACAGCCTACCTAATGGGCCCGTCCGCCGAACTAATTATTTTCGCTTTCTAGAACTTTCTTCCAATTCCAGTCGGCATTTTCCAAAGAAGCCGGACGATGGAGCTGAGTAATCTATCGCCGCTCCCATATTTTCATATTTTCCAGTCCTAATTATAAGAAACTCAAATCCTAACGCTGGAATTATTTGATTTTTTCCCCTTCCGTTTTTCTTTTTATGCTACTTTCTCCCAGTACTTCATTGGTGATGTTACAATCTAGCGGCTATTGCTTTAATAGGAAATTTCTTCGTATCAGGTTCCCAGAAGCTGACAATGCCTTCGAGGGAAAAGAAAAAGAAATGGATGCTATTGTCTCAAGGGCGGCAAGTGATACGCCAGTCAGTCCTTTCATAGTCATGGATTTTTTTGCTCTCTTTAAAAAATTCTTCATGTCGATATGTATCGTAACAACTAAGTGGGTTAAGAAAATTGTATTGAATGAAAATAACAATTTTTAATGCCACAAAATATTGAAACACAGGTTAAAAAAATTAGCACTTCGTAACACAGAAATAACCATATCACTTGAGCTTCAGGACCAAGATAAACTCTTCAGTCCATCGCTCGTTATATACAGTCGTAAGGAGAACAGCCGCGAATGTTGAGGCCAGCGTAGATGGTACTCGAACATCTTAGTCACAAACTTGTACTATGACAGTTTGTTTCAACTGTTATTTCGTTCCAACAAGTCTAGAACTATTCTAAACAATATGTTTTGTGTTTTGTTTCACGTTACATTACATTAACGTGAAACAAGACACCACATTAACCACATTTGTAGATATTGTTTCTGTTAACACAGTAACTATGCACAAGCGAATCAACGGGGAGCGACCCCCCCCCCCCGCCCAAGGATTAGGAAATTATTTTTAAAAAACAATCATTTCCAAAGAGCTTTTCTATTCGTGTCTATTTTATTTAAATTTATTTAGTTAATTGTGATATATTCGTATTTTTTACACATATTAAATTAAATCCTTGGACGGCCCATCTTCCCGTTTTTACTATATTTGCCAATTATTCAGTCCATACAATAGCAGCATCAAAGGCCCTTTAACTTAAATCCTTTTACTACCGTCAAAAGTTTTTATAAATTACCATTTTTATAGGTTTTTAAGTTTCCAACGGATAGAAATCAGTTGGTTCAATTATCGATTGTAGTAATTTAGCTTCTTTATTTAATGTAACTTCATACCAGTGGCAGATCCAGGAAAGGGGGTGGGGGTTGCGCCTCCCCCTCTTTCAGAAGTGAGTACATCAATAAACTATTACTGTTTCTGTATAAAAAGGGATATCTTTCGTAATTTTTATAACTCCTTAAATAAAAAAAGTATTGTACTTAGCAATTATTTAAAAATTTACTAAATAATTATGCTCTAATCTTTTATAATAGGTCCTTTATGAAACATAATGGCGCCCTTTTTTTGGACCCACCGCTGTGAGGAAAACGGGTTTGCGTGTGTGTCAAAGAAAGTATGTGACGAAATCGATGCAAAACTAGTTAATTTGTATTGATCAAATTGATACAACACCATCTATGCTCCATACCTATAAATTCTTTATGAACACCTTCAGTATCCCGTTACTTTATACCTATATTATAAGGTATATTATTTACCTATTGTTGTGAAAAAACAAATAAATATATGAAGTTACAAATTCATTTCAAAGTTGTATTGTTTTTATAGAGTTATTAGACTTATTTTCATATATTGTATAGTCACGAAGTTTTGGGGGATAAATTGTCATCGATTTTATTTTAGAAAAAAATTTATAAATAGCAATACAACGTTTTAATAGTATCCTTGGAATTTTAAACACTTTTTTGACTGATCTGTACATTTTTATTTTAATCTAATTGGTTTATTTATTTTTGCTTTAAGGCGTAAAAAATTTAAAGTTATCAACGCCTAATACATAAAATTATTTTAACGTATCCTCATAGAAATAAAAAGTATGAATAATAGTAACACTTTAATACACAAAAATAATAAACTACTTGTAAAATATTATTAAACAAAATTACCTGTATGTGTTGATATCACTAGAAAAAGTACTGCAATGTATTCAGAAGGTTGTGTTTTTTCAAAAATTTTATAGAAGTTTCTTTGTTGCATAGAGCTATAGATAAATTTGGGGTCAATCCAATTTTATTTAATATAATTGGTTTCGATTAAACTATTTGAAAAAAAAGTTGTTGTTAATGAAAGGAGCATAATGGCTACGAATTATCGGTGCTAGGCGGGGAATGTTTATTATCGTCAGCTACAAGCTTAAGAAAAGTTCAAAGTTGGGCTTCGATGACAAATATATTGGCATCAGAGTCGTGTATAGGGTGAGCCCAAGAACCCCATCCACCACCCTCGATATTGTTAATTCATAGAAAAGTACCCTAGTCTGAATTATTTAATTGAACACTAAAAACATGTTAAAATGACTAACAACATTATTTAGTTGTATTTGAATCCCACAAGCTCTCCTTGGCCATCCCGAAATATTTTCTACATACGCCACTGATTTTATGTATGTAAAGGAAATCTTTACCTCTCAAGTGCTGATTTTTATATGTTTAACTAAACATATTCGAGAATTCTCAATATTATTCGAATACACTGGATTTTGATTAAGTGAGCGATTGCCATGTTCAGCTCCATTTTTTTACCCTGGTATTTTCCCTATGATTAGAGCGGTTGATTATGATTATATTTTGAAATGTCTTGAGAATTCCTTGTTTTGGATATTCAGTAGGCGTAGTTGACTGCCTCTATAAATTACCTCTAATTCGATTTGATTTTATGCATTAGATAGGCTAAAGTAGAATTAAAAAAAACAAAAAAACATTTAATGGTAATTTTCTTTTAGCTCGTATTTTTACATTTTTTTTATATTTTTTTGGCTATAACTCACAGACTTGGTCAAATTAAGAGCAGCTTAAACTTCAATGTTTGGTTAATGAAGGCAGTAATTTAGGTTCTTTAAATAATGTCAATTGATACCAGTGGCAGATCCCAGGGAGGGCCCCCCTGAGAGGTGAGGACATCAATCCACTATTACTATCTCTTTAGTGTTTGTTTTGCCTATCCAGGTATAATTAGTATAGGGATCTAAAAGAGTATTCTGACAAGATTCGGGACCCCTTCGAAGGACGGCGTAATCATCGATTTTTTCTCCCTTCAAAAAATTTTCAGGCTCCCTGCGATCTCGTGTCACAAACACGTGCGTGTTTTACACGTTTACGCCGGTGTGTACCACCGGTGCCTCACACTTGACTGTTTCACTACACCACAGGTGACCCCTTAAGGTTGTTTTCATTTCGAAAAAGTTATTAATATGTAATTTTTGTCTAATTATATCATGGATCATATGTATGATTGCTTTATCTGAAGAGCATACTAAATCCTCGACGAATTAGGCATGCTATATGTATATAAAACTCTCTGTTGTTTGCACACCTGAGTTCTGTGAAGAGCGTGTTTGTTTATATTATTTTCTGAATCTCTTCTTGTTTTATCGTCGCGGTGACTCAACATCCGCTTGATAGCATTGCTCTTGTTTTACGGTGTTCGTTTATTTTCTTTGTTATAGCAATTATAGTCATTGACAAAAACATAAAATGTAGTATATAAAAGGAAAAAGAATAGGCTATAATTAATAGTAAAAAAAAAAAATAAAAAAAAATACGCTGCTCTCTTTTTAATTCTGGAAATTTTTTTATTGGTTTTTAAACTAAATCACATGTCATAGATGTGACGGGAATGATCTAGACCTTTCTACATTGTTCCATTTCGGACTAAATATAAGAAGCGAGGGGCTTAGTCTAACTTGAACTATGAAGGAAAAGGTTACTTTTATGTCTCGGTTCCGTCATTTGAACGTTGTTACTAATTTGAGTTTTTATAAAAAAAATGTTAACTATTTTTCTGTTATAATTTTAGGTTAGTAAAATTATTTAACACCCACATTGGTGTTTTATTTTAGAGGAAGTAATTATTCATTCACTTAAAAATATTAAACGTATGTTGATTTATAGAGATTTTTCGACCCATCTTAAACAAGCTTTAGAATTTAACATTCGTCACATTCTGAAACCTATACGATGTTGACTTGATATAAAAATACTTGAAGCGTGTTTTACACGTTTACGCCGGTGTGTACCACCGGTGCCTCACACTTGACTGCTTCATCGGGCAGCGTGTACCACCCGTGGCTCACTCAAGAATGTCGCCTCTGCCAAATAACTAGATCTTTAACACTTTGACTGCCGAAAAAGAATACCTGAGAGTCATGCTCTCGTTTCTACACAATTTTAATTTTTAATTCTCTGACAAGAGAACAGTTACTCGATTTTAGGTGACATGGCAGCCAGTGTTAAGAAAGTAGAAATAATTTCTATATAGCTTAAAATTAAAATAATGAAAATTTAACGTAAATTCATTTATTTTTATATTTATTTGTATTTATTTATATTTATTGTATATTCATATACTTATAATCGTATAAAAATTTATTTTTTAATAACAATTAAAATTAATATCTTTTATAAACATAACTAGTAGGATAGTATTTTTTTTTTATTGCCAATACTGCATAATGCCCTGGAATAGATCCCGCCCGATAGAGCGAAAAGCATTAAACAGTCCCGGCGTGAACGTGTTCAACAATTTTAATTTTTCAAAATTTGTTTTTTTTTCAACATTTGATTCTGCTCCCAAATATTGAAAGAAAACAAAGCAAAGGATGTTTTATTTAAATTTTACCAAAAACAAAATAATCTATTAATTTGCACAACTTTTATTCATTCATGTAATGTCATTAGTTTCACGTTATCGTAGCGCCTTTCGCTTTACTCTTTCTTGTTTTACCTTTCGAAAAAAATGAATTGCCATGATAAAGGTTAATTAGTCGAATAGCACGTGGCGATAAGGATAATGAAGCGTTGCAGACATAGAGGTAGCAATCTCTGCTTCTTTCCTTTCATTAAACGGCAATAGTTTCTCTTTGCACTTTCGATTTTCACATAGTTGCTGTTAAGAGTTGTAAAATAATTCATTCACAGTTAGCTAATGAGGTAAAGTTCTTAATTATGTTTTGCTGGCGAAACGATTCGCGTTCGTTCGCGAATCCAATTCACTCTAGAATGCTTAGCAAACATAGATCGGCCTAGACAATGGTCGGGAATACGGTCGGAGTACTGACTCAGGTACATTATCAACGTTCTCATCTTCATGAGAGTTGTAATAAACTTCTTATAATTCGTTTTTATTGCTGGCATGTTTTTATATTCAAGTGATTATTCTTCTCTAAATTTGTTTTTCAATTCTAAATTTGTTTTACTATTAATAATATTATTATTGTTAGTATTGCATAAATAAAAGAGGCTTTTCAGTTCTAAAAATTACTGGCAGTCTTCTATATATTTTTATTAAAATAATATCCTAAAGCATAAAAAAGATATCTGAAGTATTAATAATAGATTAACATTGTTTTATTAGCCGTTAAAAATAACTAATTATTAATTTCTTTGCACTTTGCACGCTCTTTTAATTATTATGTATCTCTGAATATATAAAATTTTCCAAAAATTACGCTAAAAATATATTGGATGTATATTTTTAGTGCCAAAGTAAATAAAAAAACCATACAGGTGTCTTAACATTTAATAATTACCCTTTCTAAATAAACATAAACTTTTTTTTAACACATCCTCTGATAATAACAGGAGTTAAGTTATTGTTAGGTTGTTTTTCATCTGGTTGATCACTTTGCATATACATAGTTACATTTTTTATTTTAAGTAATCTTAACACGATTAAAATTTACATAATCTGTTATGTTTAAATAATTAAAGAAGTCATGCTAATGTTTTCGTGAGAATTAATTTTTTTTTTTTTCAGGTGAGTATTATCTACTATTCTTCTAGAAAAAAATGTAAGTTAATTGGTCACTATTGATTAACAATATAGCAAAATAGAATGTATTTAGTAAAATGACTTTGGTGTTAAATTGATCTTTAGGGCTAAAGCAGAATTATATATTTCAAGTTCACATATAGTTTAATCATATACGTTAAGCTATGATGTTATCAAGAATAAACTCATGAATTTATTCAACTCTGCCCTTTTGAAGTAGACTGCGTGTTCTGAAGGGGAAAAAAATTAATAGTGAATTAATGTTTAATTCATTATATCAATAACTAGTCAGAAACCTTTGCATGCTTTTAAGAGTAAGTTCTAAAATAAAGAAACCCCATTAACATTATTAAATATAAAGATAGTAATAGTTTTATTCAAAAAAAGAAAGTTACAATTATGTATTGATATCGGTTCGTGATCTTTAGATGGGGATCAGGAAAATTATTTTTCTAAAGGAAATAGTTATAGCAAAACATTTATTGATTGCATCAACAGTAGCCGTGAACTTTAAAGAGCGTATTATTGTTGCTAAACTGTATTATAAATTGTACTGGTGGGAATTCCGATTAGTTCGTGTCTTCAGAACTATTTGAACAGTAGTTGCTACTGTAGAAGCAACTTCCGTGTCTAGTAATGTTTTCTAAATGTACTGTAACCTTTTCGTAAATGACAGGATAGATTCGACCTCGAAAATACGGAGAAAAAATAAATAAAAAAAGAAATAGTGGAATATTTTTAGGTAAGACCCTTTTATTGACAGAAGTTTTCTTCGTATCCTAAACCTTTTTTGTCCACTAAAAGAAAATATTTGTGTTCAGTGGAGCAAAGATTAGGAACGTCCATCAATCGAAACCGTCGGTTTTTTTGGAGGGTTTTTTGTTTCATTAGATTTATATATTTTCTTAGTAATTTAGATTATCTAATTTTTGATTATCCGAACCTCCCTTAACACTAATTTACTGTACTTAAAAATTTTCTTTGACTTGTTAGCAATATCTCGATATGTAAGGAGACATTTTTCTTCATAATTTGTTTCAGTAATATAAGAATCAGTAAGTCGTTACGGTTGTAGGTTAGAATATATACATATTTTTTTTTTTGTAAGAAAACAGAGCAGTTTAATTATGGGTATTAAATTTGCAGCAATTTACATTTTTATTGTGTGAAATATAGGCTTTTCTCAATCCAAAGATTTGTGAACTAATTTCATTTCGAATATTTATATTTCTCCCATTCGTCCTGTCAAAAGCTTATTGGTCTAAATTTCATCGACATACGTTCATTATTATTTTATATGTTCGTTTTAAAAAAATTCTCTTTAACCGAAGTGTTATTCCCCTTTTTTAACGTTTTCTAATTCTGTAGGAATCGGAAAATCTGACAACTAATCAGGTTGGAAATAAAATTGTGTATAGAAAAAATAAAAAAGGAAATTTTGGATTGCATTCAGATGTTAATAAATTACGTGACAAACGAGCTATCGCAGATTGACGTCAGTGAAGATTTAATGTGAAACTTAATTGATATGGTGAACAAACTTTTTGATTTTTATCAAAGCATTGACGTTAAAAATTGATCGTCAGATTTAGGGATCCTCCGTTTACACTACGGTAATTGTGCTATATCATGATAAAGGTGAACGAAAAAAAATAAAAATAAAATACTATAAAATATTATCGTTTTTGTATGTCATAAGCTCATAGTGTTGAATAGTTTTAACGTTACAATACACGCTATCATCAACTTATTGCGTTGCAATGTTGCAGTTACATAATTTCGTCCCCCTCTCAGTCTGTAACGTAAAGCAGTATTTTAAACTTCCGATAAATGTATTCATTGTAATGTTTCATTTATATTCTGTTGAATGAAAGATATAATACGGTACTATGAAAATCCTAACAATATATCAGGTTGTTTTCAATACAAACAAGATAAGCTTGTGTCTTATTGTATACCTTTCTGGATAACCAGTTACGAAACCCTTGATCTAGGTGACAAGGCAAATATGGCTATGTATTCATGTGATCCAAACACTTGAGTGTACCTAAATAGTCCACGTGTCTTTTACTTCTTATTAGAATATTGATAGATTAATGATATTAGAAAGGTTTTTATGTTTTAACGCTCATTCATTTAGTATTGTAAAAATATCGCCGAAGCTGTAATTACAGGGTAATTTAATATATCAACGATTTGTTACACTTTTGGGAAATTTGTGTTGTTTTTTTTACTTTACTTTTTTTATTAAGGGCTACCTTTTGTTTAGCTCTCTATATAAACTCATTATACATCTTTGATTCTTAGTAATGACATTGTTATATGAGATTATTGGCGGAACAATGAATGGCCCGCGTTACTTCAAAGAAACAAAAGGTTTGATCTACTAAAAAATTATCCAGGTTCTTAAAGAAATGACTATTTGAGAATTCCACTTGTCACTATTATAACAGTTTAATAACATAGATATCTTTGGCATAGCATTTGCCTTATTTCTCTCAGACATGGTCGATTTATCTTAACATTTATTCTTTTTTTTTCCACCAAGCCTCTATTTATTTTAAGAAATTATGTCAGTACAGCTAAAGGATCAAGCGATTCATTTTTTGCTTGTACTAAATTTTGCATTTTAGTTTCCATTTCTTCTGTCTTATTTAGATAATAATTTTTAGTTTTATATTATTTAGTAAAAATATATATTATTAGCAGCAATATAGTTTTAAAAAATGTATTGCAGCTGTTGAAAAAAAAAAAATCGTTTTATAAAGTTGACCTTTGGTAGTAATGAAATGAAAATTGTTGTTAGGTTAAATAATGGTCAGGATTTTCAGTTTACAATGATATTTATTATGGAAAGCCAACGTTTCGATCCAGCTTGTGGATCTTCATCAGGGCTAAAAGAAAACAAATATATGAGTATCTATGCTAGAGGGTGACAATAAATGGATACATTACAGAACTGATAATAATATAAAAGATGGTATACATAAATATTAAAATAAGAGGCTGGTTAACAAGATAAAATAGAATCTGATATTTACCTACTGAGTCCAGGTGGATACTAAGACTAAAGGAAAAAAAAAAAAGGTGAGAGGTAGTGGTAGGGGGTAGGTTTGCCGACTTCAAAGGTTTATGGCGGGGAAATCCAACGCTTTTGAAGTGAAGGCACATGACAACTGAGTGAACAAAATATTTAAAAACTAACAAAATATATGGGACTGTATACAAATAGTTGTGTCTGGACTGAATAATAACATAAAAATGAGATAATACATAATGTAACAATGCATACAAATTTAGAAAATATTTAGGAAGAAGCATACAATACAAAAAATGATAATAGTATAAGAGGTACAGAGATAATTGCAGGTACCTATGAAATCAAAACTAGGATTTGAGGATGCGGAAGATGTTAGAATAAGTGGATGAAATTATCTCTTTATCTGTTTTGTGATTTACCGGGTTATTAGTTTCTAGAAAATTGTTGTTGGTGAGGTCGTAAAGAATTTATTAATAACACTTTCGTATGTGGAATCTGGAATATAAGGGGTCTAAATGTCATGTTATTTTTAAAAAATCTGATAACTTGCGGAGCATGAAAGTAAAAATGCCTCTGTTTTGAATGGTAAAGAGATATCTTTGGCATAGTATTTGCCTTATTTCTCTTAGACATGGTCGATTTATCTTAACATTTATTCGTTTTTTTCCACCAAGCCTCTGTTTATTTTTAAGAAATTTTTTCAGTAGAGCTAGAGGCTCAAGCGATTCATTTTTTTGCTCGTTCTAAATTTTGCATTTTAGTTTCCATTTCTTCTCTCCAATTGATATAAGAATTTTTAGTTTTATATTATTTAGTAAGAATATATTATTTTTATACATTAGATCCAAGTGGATTTAATGACAGTGTTGAAATCTGATGAACTGGTGAAAGCATTATAATTCTCCGCCCCCCCCCTCTAAAACCTATCCATTATTAACATTTATGTGGACTCGTCTTTGTTTTATATATCGAAAACAGATTATAAGATCCTTAAAACTAAGGATTCTGAAAATGTGATAATGATTGTCAAACAACTGATTGAGATTTTTAGAATAAATAAACTCTGATCAAAAATATTATTGCAGATAATATAATCAATAATGATAAATTAAAAAATCTGGTGCGTGCGCGCAACTCACAACTTTCACTTACCAACTTACTTAGATTAGAAATTAATGCGTTTTGTTAATTGCCACTTATCAAATGAAGAGAAAAGTTTAATTATAACGCATTGGTTTGTCATTAAAGGCGTACGGCGCATGCGTGAGCTCAAGGTGTTTTATGAGTTGACGGAATATTTTTCTTTTTTTCTCCTGTATATGTTAACTTGATTCTCTTCATATATCATATTTAGCCGTTTCTTATTTTTAAGCGTGATGAGAGACAGTTAATTTCCCAATATAAACTAAAACAAAGGTACTTTATAGAAAAACAAAAAAAGCCCCTTCCCCATTTAAGCCCCCTCAGAACATTTTAATAATGATAAAGCTTACCTGATATTAAATAACAACTAATTTTCATTAAACATAACGAATTTGATAAAAATCGTTAAAGCCGTTTTTGAGATAATCGATCAAAAAGGTAAAAATTGGACAACATTTATTAAGTAAAGTCCCCCCTCCTGTTGATCAATTTTGATGAAATTTTTACAGTCATATCTCGGGCATATAAATACATCAAATACCAAGTTTGATCAAAATCGTTTGAACCGTTATTGAGTAAATAAAAAAAACACGTGGAAATGATACAAAATTTATTAAGTAAAGTCCCCCCTCAGGTTGATCAATTTTGATGATATTTTTACAGTCATATCTCGGGCATATCAGTAGATCAAATACTCAGTTTAATCAAAATCGTTAGAGCCGTTTTTGAGAAAATCGAAAAAAACATAAAAAGTTATTAAGTAAGGTACCCCCTCCCCTTGAGCAAATTTGATGAAATTTTTGCTGTCACATCGCGGGCATATACATACTCTAAATACCCAATTTCAGGATCGCACGGTTTATAGTTTTTGAGCTAGTCTGTTCACACAAACACACACACACAGACACACACACACACACACACACAGACCATTTCGCGGGACTTGGTCATTTCGACTCAGGGGACCCCAAAACGTGTATTTCCGTTGAAAACCGGAAGTCGAAAATTTTCACGATCGCAATACTTCCACTTACTATATATTTCATATATAGGTAAGTGAAAGTAAAAATACACCATTGTTTCGATATTAAGTATAGTTAGTTACTTTTCAGGAGAACCAGTCTTCAAAAGAGGCTTTTTTTGGTCTTATTTTACTCCAAACAGATTTTTATATGATTTATATTATAAAGCACCGCTGATATAGAACCTGAAGACACCCTTTTAAGGTAATAATAGGAAAGAAGCCTATATTAAACCTGTTAATATTTTTTCAGGATGAAACAGTTATTTGGTTCCGAGAATCTAACCTGTTTCGACATGTCGTTGCCAGGAATCCTTGCCTACCCTCTTCTCTACTGAGACACTTAAGGTTCATAGAGGATAACGCTGTAAACGTGACAAAACACCTTGGACCGTTATTGGCAGGTGACTATAGAGCCATTAGGAGCGGCGTCGGAGGGACGAGTTCCCTTTGCACCCACTGCTAATGGGCGACTTAGGTAAAGCGGAGTCTTTAGGGAAATGGAAATTAGGCCGCATCCTTAAGTGTGAAGGGCAAAGGTACTCCAAGCCTTCAAGAAGCTGTATCGGTTTAGGGTCAATTTGGTACAATATAAAAAAAAAATCAATCAATAAGGTTCCGGAGGGAAATTTAAAGTTGTTTCGCATAAAGATTTTGGGAACGGACAGGATGGGATGTCCGAATAAACCGGGTGCAATGTATTCCAGCTTGCTCTCTTACATTTACAGTACTCTCTCTTAAATACTCTCAGGTCTTACATTTACTAAATTAATTAGATAGGAGTCTCTTAAAATTATTGTCGAAAAGACAAATGGATATTTCTCATCAACGATTAGAACCCTCCCCCCCCCCTCTTATACTGTTTTATACTACTTTATCATAAACTTTCCAGAGTGAACCTATCTTAGATTTTATGACTTTCTCTAGCTACTGTTAAGATACTGTATCATAAGCCCCCCATATTAGTTTTGTTTTCCCTCTTCAGCCTTATTTGACCCATAAGGATTTCTCCACCTGAGTCACCAGACCAGTGGAACTCGTTCTGGGAATCCGCGTATGACGTACTCTCTTGATTGCGGGATCTCAGGTAATATTTCCTTGTTGCTATTATCCTCCGTTTGTTGATGACAGGCATTTTAAAGGTGAAATGATTCCTCGGAGTCCCCCTCTTATGATGCTTGATACAATGCGTGCATGTTATTTTATCTTTTAATAGTATATAATAAATAATTTTTATATTCAATTAATCGTATTACTTTTGACTAGTAGCTTCTCCTTGTTGAATTTGCCAAGATCTCTTTATAATTCCATTGGCAGAATCCCTAACTGTCCAAGTGATCAGAAGTTGACGGAGATGGCCTAGGCATTTAGTATTGTAGTGGTGTATAACTATCGATAGTTTTTTAGGTATTAATATCGAAATCGTTGTGTTTAAAGGATATCAGTCATAGACTCCGCCGCTATGTACCTATATGCTCTATAATTCATTAAAATGATAAATAAACTAAATATTACAGTGTAATTATTTTTATTTTTCTAATAAAAAACGCTTATCTCCTCAATAAAGAAATATAATAAAATCACTTAAAAAACTATAAACTCAAACTAACTAACCAGAGTCATCCTTACACCAGGCTGATTGAATTTCAAAGGTAGGCTCTTAAAAATTAAAAATTATGAAAGAAACCCCATAGGTAGGCTAAAGACATTTGTATATGTCTAGGCTAAAAACAGGAGAAACTCGACTTAAAAATTGAGTAGTTTGCTTATATGTGTCTTCCAACTTGATGAATTAATAAGCAAACAAATTTGAATTACTAAATTGTCTGCCAGTTTCTTGATTTGAAAATTATTTGTTTAATTATGCAGAAACCAAATAACATATTTTTTATAAACATAACACATTTTTAATAAACTATTTTCAATCTCTCTTACTCACCTGAAAACTTTTTTTTAAAGAATGCACGTTTCAAGGTAAGCTGTGTCTTGGCCAATATCACAAAATCTTTTATATTCAGGGAGATTAATTCGCCACATTTAGAAAAGTCCTATGACAAATTCGAAGATCACGTTCTGAATGTTGTAACGCCTTGTACAAATCAACTTCGTTGACAACTTGGAATCATGTGCGCATAGTAACTTGAAGAGGGTTGGTATCATTTTCTAAATCCAGTTACCTCGACTTTTTGGTTATAGTTTTATTTTTCGTGGTAACGACCAAGCCTGAAATTGACAAAAATTATCCCAAGCTATAATGGAACCCACCCTCTGTTTACAGAAATTCAACTATTCTACCCCCTCCACCCCCCGGTCTTCACCACATACATCGCCACACATATCGACAGTATAGATAGGTTTATGTCCGATATTGGAGACTAATCGATAATTTTACATCACTGTATTACAGTTCCGATCCCTACCAAAGGGAATCGGATCCCTTTGGGGCCAGCGATGCGGGAGGATATAGAAATCTGCGATCTTATAAAGCTAGGCAATTCATTTAAGCAAGGCCCTTTTCTCAACTAAAATAACGCGATGGAAGTTCGTTATTGTCCTAAATGCGGTCTAATGGAGGACGATTATACTCACTAACTCATTGTTAGTATTTCGCCATTCTGTAATTCCGTCTAGGTGATTAAATATGTGAGCTTAGTCCATCAATGAAAGAGAAGCCGCTCTTCGAAAGTGGTAACATGATGACTTTAAATTCTGTGATGAATTCTTATTAAATGCTTCAGACGAACATGAATGTTTTAAGTAATGTTTACGTTTTTATTTTTGAATATGGAAGGACTAGTCACAAAAATATATTCATCAAAAAAATTGCCCCTACAGGCTTTTGCAGTCGTTCTATTTATCTGTATAGAAATAAATCGACGGCTAGATGGAAAACTGAAATGTTTTTTTTAAGGCATCAGTAACTCATTGCTTTACCACTGAGCTACCCTTAAAGCATAAGGATATTTTAAAAACGAAAATATTTTGAAAAAACTGCTTGTTTATAGAGATTATAAATTATAAGCAGACCGAGGTGACAGCGTCTATGAAAACTGACTAGAGACTAAAAGTGTTCCTTTGACACCAACGGTAAAAGTATTCGAAGAATCGTATGATTCTTAGAAGAAAAAAAATGTCATGACTCATTATGGAAACTCCACAATGTTTCTCGAGGAGGAACGTGCAGAATTCAGGGAGAGAAATTGCTTGCCAGAACAGGTATTACCTTCGGCTCAGTCATTGCCTGCACCGTTAACAGCAAGGATTCCATATTTAGCTGTTTCTGGCCGGGCCCCTCACGTCTAAAAATTTAAGATAATTTTAGGATATTAAATTTGAGTACAGTATTACTGCATCTGTTAGGAAATTATTGAATTACGTTCTCCGGTAAAGGATATTTCCAATCGGTATTTTCCACATGTTCTTAAGAGTAATTTCTTTATAAGTAATGTTTCAGGCATTTCATCTTAACGGTTTAGGAAAAGAAGGTTATTTTTTAATTATTTTACTTTGTCCTTCAAGGATAAAGTAAAATAATTCACATCAAACAAAGTGAGGTCTGGAAATCTTCATTTAGCTTAATTAATCGTGTACTAAAACTAAACATCAACTATACATTGTATTTCGTCCTATTGCCCTCATTCTAGTTTATAAACTAAGTAGGCCTCGGTCTGTTGAGACTTTTTGAACAAAGGAAAGTTGATTTGAAAAAATTACCCAAGTATGAACAATAGAGTAGATTTTCTACATTCTCTGTTAAACGTTTCCATTATTTTTCTCTATCTATTGGAAATCGGCTAGGTGTCCGGTAGGGAAGAAGGTCTCCTGGTGAGGAAGCGAACCTTTCCTTTCATCCTTTCGCCAAAGATGGGCCGATCCTTGCTGAAGAATGGTCTTTTAGAAAGTGCAGCAGGTTTTACTGGTAAAAAAAGTGGAGCGAGGGAAGATGTGTGAGAAGAATAATTATTCATTCATCCTTCATGTTTCTCTTTCTCTCATTCAGTATTTATTATTTTGTTTTGATTTGCATGCATAAAAAGTATATAAATTTCAAGGAGATTTTAAGTAAATAACTTTCATTTATTTGTAAAAGACCTCCTCAAATACTAAACTAGAGTACCAATGTAAACTAATGTTTAATAAAGTTTTGAGGATAAGAACATTTTTTGCTATTTCACTACACCGAGTAGCGACGAAGACGTGGATTACCGCGAAAACAATGTATAAATGTCATGCAAGACATGATTCATAGAGGTCGTTAGGTTGCATTGCCACCCACAAAAAAAAAAAAAAAAAAAAAAAAAAAAATTATAGAGATATTAGAACTGTTTTGTATTATTTTCATTTGCATATTTTAATCTATGCCTAACAAATAATAATTTATCTTACAATTAGTCAGAAGTTTGATAAATTATCTTTGAAGTGGGCTGTTTTATTTCAATCTATTTAGTGTCCTTGTTATGTTTTTGATATTCCTATATTTAGAGACGTCTATTAGATTATATATATTGGATTCTACTGGGTACATTTTTTTAAATTTTTTGAGGTTTGAATGTGCAACGATAAATGGCTGGCTACTTTATTTTTTTAATAAATTTGGGTCATGTCTAAATTAACTGTGTGAAGAATTGTGTACGAATGATCAACGAACTTGTTTCTGTAATAAATTTATGTAATTTATTATGTTAGAAATTTGGCATTGCATCTTTACCTACTACTTCATCATTATCGTTTCCATAACAATTTACAATAGTGGCATTCTTTCTGGATTGTTTTTCTTTTTTATTATCATTTTTTTTTCTTTACAATATCAAGCTGGGAGATTAAATACTAAATACTTTGTATTTAATTGTTTCTCCAAACTTCTACTTATGAATAAGTCTTTTTGTCTGATATCTGAATTATTTTTTCTGTGTTAAATTTTTTTTCTTTTTGCTGCAGTATTATATGCTTAAGACTTTTAAAATGGTAATTTATTTATTACTTTATAGAAATAACCTATTATACCATAAAGGTATTGCTAAAAATGTTGGAGCTTAAACGGTGACTTTAATGGTGGTATATGATGGTTTAATTACTGAGAAAGATGAAAAGTTCTTTTTTTCACCTATATATACCTTCCTATAAACTATATCATTACTATGGGTATTATGCGTGATCTATTGGTGTAAACCTTGACAAATGTTCGTAATGGTGTTTTAAACACCGTTGTTCATCGGCGTTTAAAGTTTAAAACTGTGAAGATCATATTAATTATTACCTGTACTCTTATACTAATTATTATATGCTATACTTTGTGGTTTTAAACATTGCGAAATCATATTTTGCAATTATCGAAAGTGAATATCTAAGATCATGATTCATAAGCTAATTGCGGTTTGAATTCGTAGAAAAATTAGTTTTCGAGTTGATTTTCTTTATTGCATCGCTTTAATAGGATTGCAAAATTATAAACTTATCATTTCTCACTTTTCATCTATTATAATAAACATATAAATGGACAACATTTTTTTTTTCCAACTACTGTTATTTTTATAGTCTCTTGACCCTCTCCGATCTGAGAAAGAAAGAAAAATCGAAAACTGGCCTTTTTTCTATGGAATTCGGTTTTTCAATTTATTTCTTTGTTGTTTTTCATACCTTTTGGTCACATTACCCTTTAATAGTTATATATCTGATTATATTTTAAGATACTGATTCGTTTTTTAACTTAGACCGTCGCGATTTTGTATCTTCTGTATACCTTATAGGTCAAAATTTTTAGCTTTTTACATTTTCCCATAATATTTTTTTACTATCCCAGTATTATTTGAAATATTTTTTTCGAGAAGTGAGCAATAAAAATCTTGTAACTTCGTGTCTTCTATTTCCAAAGCCTTCGGAGAAACTGTGTATTTTTTTTTTTTTTTACGATGAATAACAATTCGATGGTTATTTGTTGAAATTGTGACCTAATGACAAAGCTTATTTTCTTGCTAGGTATTTGGTGTCCTCATTCTAGAGCTTTCTGTTCCTTTTTAACTATTACCTATATTACTACTGCCCGTTGAAATAAGAACTACGTGCTTCTTCGACTCGGGGTCAAAGAATTCGAAGAATACTGCTAAAGTATTGTGAATGCGACTTTCAATCTTTTCCAATATTTCATCCTTTTTATAGCCAAGTTTATGAAAGCCATGGTTGTGCCTAATCCGTTGATATCGACTCTCCACCGTTCGGTCCATCGAATCAGCTAAGATAATTGAAAGTAATGCTCTAACAAAAAGCGATCAGCGACGAGAATAATCGATTTGCCGTCAATCAAAACCGATGAGGTAAAAATATATTGTGGAATGATTTATCTTTTCATCTATAATTGGATAGACACGATGATTAAGATTTTTTTTCTATTTTCTGTGCCTTTTTGTTAGCGATATTTCATACCTGACTGAATTTATTGGTTCGATTTACTAAAATATAAATAAATAAATAAACCGTTTTGATTAGCAAATCTTATGATTAAATATTTTGAGCAATTTGCTATAATTTCTTTTAACGGATCGACTGACAAATGATGAAAATAATTTAGTTTCCTGCCGGAATAGATTCATTTTTTTATCCTGTTATCTTTCACAGCGATTTGGGTTTTAAGTTTATTTTTTCAAGTGTTTAATTTCTATAATAATTCTTGTTAGAATTTAGAAAAATTATCAAGGGAAAACTTAAATTAGAAGAGTTAAATTTTGAAAAATACTTGGTTTTCTGATTATTCTGTTGACTTTCAGTTATTTATCTATTCATATATATTTGCATGCTGGAGTTGTATGCTTATTTTTAAAATTTCGTTCTATTTTTTGCACGTTTCATATCTCGTCCTTATTCTCTTTTAAGACAGTAAAAATTGAAAAAAAAAAATGTTTTGATTAAGGAGATACAACTAACCATTATTAAAATTTGAAAAAATCATTCATATTCATATTGACACCATTGCTCAAAATTAGACTTTAATCCGTTTAAAAAATGTGATAGAGACTTAAGATTTTTTTATGTCGTGGAATGTCTTTCGGCTTACTTTAAACGAATAAATTTGTGTTATTATATACTGTTCACAATACAGTTTTCTAGTGAACAAAAAATAAAAAAAAGAATTATATAGGAATAACTCCTTGTCAGCAGAACTTATAAAAACAAAACAAAGAAAACAATAGTTTTAAAATGTTTTTATTTTTATATTTTTTTGTGAATAGGGTGGGAATGTGTTCAGTTATCAATATTATTATTGTCTCGACTGATACACAACGTTAAAAAAAATAGCTGTAATATAATAATATGTATATTTATATTTGTGTTATTTTCATTTTCCATATTGATTTGTTACCATATGTTTTATCATAACTGTTTACTTTGCATTACTATCTGATAAGCTTTCAACATTGGATATATATAGAAAGAGGGCGGTTTTATCACACCAATTCTCTCGGTCTCGGATACGAGTCCAGGATTGGTAAATATTTATTCCATCAAATAAGCTGTGAACAGACCGACATTGATTCAAATAACGTTACTAAACATCCAAGAAAGTAAGTTGCCTTGCAAAAATAATCACATATATTCCATGAAAAAAGAATTTCCAGGCCCTTGCGTGTCCCAGCTTCAACTTCACTTAGGATTCCCCGTTGCTGTTATCTTAATGTCTGCTCCTGGTATTTAGACGGGGTAGAAAACAGGCCATCTCGGCCTCCCATCTTAATGTTTCTTTATCGAAGCTCGAGTTTAAGTTCCTTTACAACTTCGCAAATACCATTCCTTGTAGCACAGTCCTACTTACCTTCAAGTCTCATTTATCAATTGCTCCTGTTACCTTTCGTCTTGTCTTGATAATTGAATTAACAACTTCATTAATTATTAATTGCAACAGGAAATGAATTTGTATCGTCCTACAAAAAAAAATAGGTCTGAAGATAGATAAGTATGCTATATACATTAAAAACCCTATTTGTATTTGAGCAAGTGGAATAAATCGTATTTCTTTCTTAGAATCTACTGTAAAATGTATTAGTTGTTGATATTTATATCTTGTTATCCTATGAAGACTCTTACCCAGCTCCTCTCCAACATTTGACTAAAACCTACATATGTAGGTGCTTTTATGGTCAGATGAATTTATCAATCGGGGTGATCTTTGAAGTTGATTTTTAAGGTTCGCCTGAGGCTATTAAAAGTTGTTTGTGTGAATGTTATCTAATAATTTATTCTAGTAAATTTAATTTTCTTTTTTTGCATTTTCATACAGCATATGTCAAAAGCGGACGGAGTAGCAGATTAGCTCTTTTTTCTCTGAACTCGTTTTTTTTTTCAGAAGAAGTTGGGCTGCAATTCAAATCGAAATGGATTGTGATATTAGCTCGGGGATTAGCCAAAATAATGCCATGCACGGGTAACATTATTATTAATCCTTCATCTGGATATGTTACTCTCCACTCGTTTAAGATTTCTCTTTCTTATCAATGAAACAACACCGTGAAATACTACTTTAAGGTGTAGGAATTAAGTTAGGCAACTACAAACCTAAGTTATTTCTTTAATTTTAAGTATTCAGTAAAACTCTTAACGTATAGATTATTCTTTGTGCAGGTTATTATCCTTGTAAGTTCTAAGAAGATGCCTCTTGAACAAACGAAGATGGAAGCCGTTCCATTGCTTCATTTTCTTTGACAATGGATTACTCAGTTTCGACACGGGCGATGGCTATCGAAATGACATCATATTTCTTCTTTTTATATAGCGGGATCGTTGTGAAATATCTTGAACAGTGGTGGAGGCTATGTTTTTTATTAATAGATCGGTGCATTAATACGCAACACAGCAGTGAGAAAGAAAAAAAAAGTGTAAGCCTACTATGTACCTATCATTAAGATTCCACTGCCTCTATTTTTTCTCCTCTTTAGGAATAATTCGACATCCTTTATCTCCTATTTCTTAAGAATCGATCATCATCGAAGTATCACATCGAATGTGAATGTACTTCGATCACTTCAACTGGAAAAAAAAAAAAAATGTTTTCAGTTTTTCTTTCAGGGCAGAAGTTTAAAAAAAAGGTGTGTCCTACTCAATACTAATTATTAATGTGTTATAAAGATGTATTTCAACAATTAGGTTAATGGCATCATATTGTGTGTAAACTAATAAAATAAATAAATGCTGTGGTAGAAACAACAAAACACATTTAGTATTCTTGCTGGAAATATCCCATCACAATGCTCTAATTTACAATGGCAGAAAGTACTTTACGATTAGCGAATCGATTAATTTTTGAAAAAATTAGGTTTTACCTCATTCTACTAATCAAATGCGCTAGGACATTCTTTCTACCTATAATGCTATCCAAATCCATCGACCTATTTATTTACTCCTTTATTTTAATTACGTCTTATGGAATGGTTATTGGGCGTACTATAATTGTAAATGATAACTCCATAAAACCGAAATTTCATAAAAATATTATTTAATATTTATAATTCTTTTCAATACGTCCATCGTGCGAACGGTTCCATCAGAACATATCTTACATGATATTAGATTCAAGTATAGTGATTTTCCAAAATGATAATATAACTACTGTCGGACACTTAAAAGAGATATGCATAGCTCTAAATATTTCCGAAAAACTGAATATAAAATTAAAAGTAAAATTTAAATGATTTTTGTCATTAGTTCCAATTGTTAAACGTTTTTACCTTTAAAAAAGTTAGCGGATGTTGCAAAAGGGGGTGACGTAATTTTCTGAAAATACAAATTATTACAGGAAAGACTGAGATGGAAATCACCCATTCGATTTCATTTAACTTTCAGTCAGGTCCATTTTGTTTATAAATGTTATTAGTCTACGGTGGAATTCTAGAAAATTCGAAATTAATAATACGATTTATATAAAACTTACTATTTTATTATATTTTACTTTAGCATATGAAATAACAAGAACTCATAATGACAAATTTAACAACCAATTGTACCTAGTTAATCAGCTAGATAAATAACTTAAGGGTTTCAAGTGGATTTTCTGTTGCAACTTGAATTCCCGTTGCAACCGCTAAGCACTGCAGTTTCTTTCACTCATCAGCTGGAGTTTTCACCCGTTTGTCTGCCGGAGTTTCGAAGCAGGTATTTTTTTAAAAAGGCCTGCACCTTCCGCTGGCTATTTTTTCTCTCGACTTTCGTTTTTCCTTATTCTAAAAAAGTCTCAAATTATCTTCGCTTTTCTAAGCCTCTAAGCCTAGAGGGAGAGGGATTGAATTTTTTAAAAATAGGTGGTACTAAAAGCGTGAGATTTTCCAGAACGGAGTCCGGTCGGTGTAGTTTTCATCATAGCTCTAGAGAAATGATAAGAAGTTATGAAATATTATTGTGAAAAAATATAATTCACGATATGTTTGATGAAGTGAGATAAAACCTTATGATTTTGTGCGCTCATCTCACGTTGCAGTATGTTAAATGGACTTGAAGTAATAGTTGCAAGAGGGCAGAAAACCCGAGGCTTTGATGCCGGCACCATCAAAGCTGCTTACACACCAAAGAGAGATCGGACCCATTTTCTTCTCGGCCACTTTTCGGACGTTATCCGGCACCGCGCTTATCAATCTTTATTTTTAAAGGTCCATTTTATCCTCAGCAATGAATCTAATTTGAAAACAAATAGCAAACACGTATCTTTCGCAAAGGATTCTCTTTTAAATGTAATAGATTTGGCATAATTTATTATCGTTTATTGTATCATTAATCCAACGCTTGGGGTCACCTTTGGTGTAGTGGTTAGCACGGCAAAGGTCTATAGGACTGAAGGTCGCGGGTTCGCGTCTCGCGATGGCGGTTTTTTAAAGGGAGTAAAAAATCCTTGTCTAGGCCGTCCCATTGATAGGACGTAAAATGGAGGTCCTGAGCTCAGGTCCGATGTCAGATACTCGTTAAAGATCCCTCTCCAAATTATGTCTGGAGAGGCAAAATTTAGGACTCGCTTTAGCATCGTCCGATTAGCCTTACTGGCATAAGGTGACGTTAAACAAACAAAGTTGAAAATCCAACGGCCTCCTAAATTTTGCTTAGTTAAACAATTAAAAAAAATTAACAATTGTATTTTGTGAATTTGAACTATTTTTATCTAGCAGTCAATAAAGTCCAAAAACACACCATTAAGTTTATTACATTTCAGTCTACTTTTTTAATCCTCATCAGCTAAAAGATCATAGTTAACTGACCGGTGAATAATTTGTTTACCTGCATTTTATATACTCTTTTCTTATTCTTTTGCTCTTTTATTTTAAAAAATTGTAGGGACTTGTTCAAAGACGCCTCTCCCGCATACAATTAAGGTGACCTGTATTAGTAATTAGGATATAGCTATCGCTCGTAATATCTCCTGCTGAGCGTGACGTTCCACAGAGAAGACGGTTGAGCGACGTTGACAGGAACTACAATAGAAGGTAGAGGATTAAAAGAGACGTGTGAGCCGTTACATTAGCCCGAAACAAAGCCTTCTCCTAACGGGATACCTCTACGCGCTATTCCTGAAAAATCGGAAATATTTCCAGCTCGTAGGCCAAGAAGTACTTCTACTTATCTTGCCATCGATCTGCAGAAAACGCTGGTATCCATCCGATAGGTTTGTAGATCGTATCTATCCTGTCCCTCTATCTTCCTTTCCAGTGTTCTCACCAAACGATTACTTTCTTTGGTAGAAAAGTATTACTATTTGCATTAATATACTCTATTGGGCTTTCTCTGAATCCACATATACTTATTTGAGGACAATTCGGTATGAATTATCTCTATCAATGTAAGTATTACTCAGTTAAAAATATTTTCTGCTAGTTGTAGATTAATTGTCTTTGCAAAGGCTAAAAAATGTAATTTTGAACCTACTGCATGATAAGTGAGAAGGTAGATAAAGTCTTGAATTGATATCGTATATGATTTCCGAGAACAAGCTTGAGTTACAATGACATAAAGTTGTTACCATATCCTTGCAGTATTATTTTTTTTGTTTGAAATTCACAGATGTGATGTGGATGAACTAATTTAATAAGTAAATAATAACCTTTGTATATTGTTTACAGAATTTATTTATGTTAAAACTGCTCTGAAAAAAAAAATGAATAAATATGAATTAAAACGGAAGAAGGATTATTACTAATGTACGTAGTTATATTTTGCTTAACTTGTATCGATTTAATATATAATAAAAAAAAAAATGTTTACAATACAAATGTTGCCTAAAAATACATAATTATATTCTAGTCAATTGTCGCTATTAGTATGCTGTAAAGGTAATTTAAAAAAAATAAGTTTTATGTTGTCATTGTTGTTAAGTTAATACTATTCAGAGTGCAACGTTTGTTTTCCTTATTTTTTCCTACAATTAATCTTAATGTAGGTATAGCTAATGGCATGAAAATCTGAACGAATTAAAAAAACTAAGGTGTGAACTCAATAAAAAAATATTTAGCTAACAATGGGAGATTATAAGTATTTTATGGTAAATGAAATATCACTGTTACATAAAAAAAAAAATTTGCTAATGTACTGTTTTTGATTATTCAAAAAGTTGTTCGCAGGCCAAGTTTTTTCAGAGATTTTTTAGGTTGACGATCTCAGTCTTCTTCGTTTTTAATGATAGCCAAGTGGCCATCCACTTGAAACGATTTTTTAAATACTCTTATTTGCTTTCATTTCGCAAAAGTGTAAAACACTTATCCTTCCACTTATGTGAAGATTATGTGCATTATCCTAATATGAAGTAAAATTATGATATTGATATAAGTTTAATTGAGGTTTCTTCCTCGTTCTTTTCAAATGAGTGTTACATATCTTATTAGTATTTAGATTAATTTATTTTTTAAAGGTGAGTAGAAGTTAAACCTGAGCGGTAATCATCTAAGTGAGACATTAGCTACTAAGTGTTGCTTCCATAATTTTATTAACAAATAAACTTATATTAATACTTATATATATAAATATTATATATTATATATATAATATTAAATATATAAATAGGTTTAAGTTGCATTAAAAAGCAAAATAAAATATAAGGTTTTAATATTTATTTGTTTCTTATGGTCTTTAAAAGTTGTGGCTAAATTTAAACAATTAGTGTTGTTAAGAATTATTAGTTTATGTTATTTTATATCATAATTAAAAACTAACATTTTTCTTATCATTCCTTAGTAGAATATTAGTCAATTAGTAAGATATAGTAGGGCAGAAAATGAATGAAAAATTAAAAATTCAGAGAGAGGGATGGGATCTTTAGAAAAAATATAGGTTTTCTTGTTTTATAGCTAAAAAAAAACCTTTTGAGTAATTTCACCTAGTTTAGTAATTTCACCCTTCCTGAAAAATTTTGTTTTTCAGTAAATTTTCTCAATTGGTCTCTACATTAATTTTTAAAATATAAGTAATTGAAATGAATTCAACAGCTTTTTAGGCGACCTGGATCATACTCTCGTAGGTACCAAGTTCAAGATAAATAAAAAAAAATAATCAACTTATATGCTAAATAAATTAATAAAATTGAATTCACCACTTTATTTATCATTGTCCCTAACTATATAAAGATTTTGAAATAATATTTATCTCTGTAAAAAAAAAAAAAAAAAACATAATAATAATAGACCAATAGAATATGAGATAGCTTTATAATAATACATTTTTGCCACTATCTATTTTGTGTAAACTGTCATTATATTAATTCTGAGTTCTTTTTTTTTTTCGTGAAGGGGGATATGTGGAAATATACAGTAATTTTATAAGCCAGTAATTACGACCCTACGAAATTAAACCCTATTATATTTGATGCAGCATTAGAATGTAATGACATAAAGACAAAAATTAGGTACCTATTACAGTAAGATTATTTGTTTTTAGTTTTAGTTTTTCCTACTTTTTTCTTTTACTCTTTTATCTATATAAAAAAAAAAAATGTTCGTCGGCAAATACGAGATGTACCTATTATTAAATTTTTTTTTCTGCACCTATCGTTCTATTGTTGTATACAAATTGTTGTAAATAAATATGTTTTTCCAAGTAGGAGTGCCATTCATTTTCTCTGACTACAGGAATCGGCAGTTGGTTCTCAAACGTTGTTTCAAATCCGCCTACCTGCAGTTCCATAACTCATCTTACCTTCCCACCGTGTTCTTAGAACGGAAGCCAGCGCAGGGTAATAAACCTAGCTATGTCCTAGATTTCGTCTGCTGGCTAGGTTGTCAACCTTGAGCTGAGTCTATGACTTTAGACATGAGGGACTGACGCGTCATAAATTATCAAACTATGTTCGATCATTGTAGCTGTCTGAATAAAATGTTAATGTACTGATTTATGATGAAAAGTTTTGCCTTAACTTCTCCTTTGTCGGACGCTAGTAGCTCTTAAGGTGCCTTTACACCTTACGAACTTTACCTTCGAACATCACCCTCGAACAACCTTCGTGAAGCCTTCATGTCGACTGTTCGGCTGTTCTAGGTACTTTATCTGTTCGCCTGGGTTCGGGGGTAGCGCTAGTGTCACTTTTGATTTGGGTTTTTCTAAATGACAGGAGTTGTTTGTGATACGTTGTAATTCGTCTCCTATTTTTTTATTTTACAGATAATATAAAATATATTGATAAAGGAGATTTTTTCTTTATCATAAGCTAGCTTGGCGTGCGTCAGCCATATTGGTTCGCTTAACGTCACGTGAAGTATAAATGGCTGTTCGCTTCACGTCGGTACGGCAAGGTTCGAAGGAGAACTTGTTCGAAGGTGAGGTTCGTAAGGTGTAAAGGCACCTTTACGTTCCCAATTCTTGCACACCAACACTAATGCTTCTCAAAGTTTAGCTAGTTGTCAACTTTTCCTGGAGTAAGAAGATTTTTTTATAAATGTTTTAGTGCGTAAGTGGATATACAGCTGATGTTTCAGGCTGATTTATAAGCGAAAGAACCGCGGTTGAGAAAATCAAAATGGTCGTAGAGGTTTCTAAATGGTGCCAATCTTTTCAGGATTTCAAGGAGAACATTTTTTGGTCATATACATTTTTTCGATTAACCACTTAGTTTGCGAGTTGTAAGCGAAAACCTGCAATTCTCAGCGAAAACGGTCGCCAGGCTTTTTCGAAGGTGCACTCTTTCAGTGTCATCTATGTCTGTGTTAAAGAAACCCTCCAACAAACAATCACAGAAGACCATAACTTCCAACAAAGTGTTAAAAGAGGTCCTGTAAATACCTTAAACTTATGTTTCAAAAAATAAATAATCTATAATTTATCCACATTTATTCTTTACTTTAACCCTCAAATATGCCCATAACGCACTATACGATACTAAATATATGGTGTATACTTTGATATAGTGGGATTTAAGTAGATTAGAGTGTGCGAATGTTTCGCACGGGTCAGCTAGTTTTATAATTATTTTATAAACAGTAGTTGACAAGGAATTTCTTATTTCTGTTGTCTATTTTTTTTTTTTCTTCTTCACATGATATCTTGAATTATTGAAAGTAAGGATGAATAAAGCTCTTTCTCACGTTTTCTCTGGGTTATATTCATCCTCTTTTTTTTTTTTAAATGCAGTACTGGAGGAAGGAAGCTGGAAAAAATAAATTAATGGATAATAAGAAAATATAATTGCTGCATTGATTCATATATATATGTATTATTCATGTGATGGTTATCTGTGCGTTGTTTGACGACCGCGGTTTGGTCAAGGTCAAGGCATTGATGAGATACATTCTACTTTTGTTATTTGTTTCATTTCTTTTAGGTAGACCTCTCGATCTGGAGTCGAACATGTGTAAGGCCTTGAAAATATTGTAATTTACCGAAGTATATTGATTGATATCTAAGGTCTCGGCCTTACAAGTCTCATATATAACTTCTTCGTTATTGAATTTCCGCCTGTTCCGGCGGGCGGTGAAGGTGGTTTCACAGGAATATTTCATTTCTGTTATAGTGATGAAGTAGCAAATTTAGTAATATTGCTTTTAAAATTGAAGTTGATTTAAATTAGTTTAAAGATATATTAATGTATCTGCCTGGCAAGCTATCCCTGGCGCGTCAATCTTCTCTCTTCTACGATTCCATTCACCAGGAATACGTTTCTAATTTCACTTTCTTTTTTACAAGGGGTGGTAACCCGAGGCACGCATGCCTTTGGTAATAAATTTACTATAATTTTAGTAATTTGTTGTCAATGATAGTTTGTATGTTACTGAGATAATTTCCAAGTTGACAAATATCTCTTATAACTATCGAGGTGTCATGGATAAGGTATTAAGTCAAGAAACCCCATTTTTATAGGGAGAGCATTAAACGATTTTGAACTGCTAAAATTAAGGTTATTCACGAAAAGCATGTTCCGGTGTTGATAGCTACTAAGCCACTTTCAACTCTGATTTACTACTCTTCCTATACTATTGGAATGACTTCTACTTTTTCCTATGAAAATCTCAATTTTTTTTTTTTTTTTTTACTTACTTTCCCATATCAGTGCCTCAATTATTATTTGTCGAGAAGTAGATTTTCTGGGAATATACTTGAAATTTCAACTATTTTGAGTATGCCGATGTTTCGAAACAAATTTTTATTCTTTCACATTGCCTGTAACAAAGAAAAAGAAAACATGCTGTATTTCTGATTGAGCAGATTGTTAGACGTTGTCATAATTAATTACCTACATGTCCATCAACCAATACTCAATCTATTATTTCAATTCCTCAAATGTTTTGTTGTTTTTTAAGTAAAATATAAGACGCTAGGAGCTGTATTTTTCACCTCTCGAAGAAGGTTCTACCGCCGCTAATGAACTCGTGCTCGATGCCGCACAGTGGTTCAAAATCGACTATTTTCGGAAAAAATCTTGTCAAACCTGATCTGTAAGCCGCAAAATGATAAAGTTGATATTATCATAACCACGATTAAATTTCCTACAACATGTATAGGTTGGAACCCCGCTTAACCGGCGCACAGTGGTTCAAAAGCCACAATAAGCGGCAAAAATCTATTGGCCTCAAATCTCCTTTAAAAAATGCTATGCAATTCTTATAATATATGTTAGCTATTTGTTAAAATTGTTTTATGGTAATGGAATTGCTAGAATAAAACAAAGAAATGAACATTAAAACGTCCAAAACCGCAATTTCTTAAGAAAAAGTTATTCGACATTACGGAAATTCGGAAAAAAAAAATTGATTTTATTGATTTATAATTCACTTAGAAAGTTGAGAATTTTACCAAGTTTATTTACTCTTACAAACCAATATTTTATTTCTGGATAGATTAAGACAAAAAAAAAAAAAAATTCAACGAAAAATCACTCAATTTTTATAAATAATATTTCGAATTTTGACACAATTAATGTAGCAAACAGTTAATGAAATAATGATTAAGGAAATTTATATTTGGTAGGGTTAAGGATAATTTATTAATTAACTTCAACAATATTCAGAAAATAATAAACACGTTTTATCTATATATAATATATTTTTAACAACAGCAACATTACTTATGTTATTATAAATAAAAAGAGATAAAAATTATTAAAAAGAAACGTTTACATATTTTCACAACACAAAGATTTTACTTCTTTATTCAATCGTACTCACATTTTTTTGGTAGTGTTCGAACACTGCTTAAGTAAGGATCAGATGTCGCCAACAGCATGTGTATAACGTCTTCATTAGTTAGAGTACGTGAACATTTCCTGGAGTGTTTTTGTCTGAATACACGATAGTCCTTATTACGTGCCTCTTGCGCTTCTTCTGTCAGCATTCCAATGGGCAACAAAGAAGCTGTTATAATCTTTTCACCATGTATTAAAAGTTTATGAACAGTATTCGGCATGTAATACCATCCATTCAGTTGTATCCAAAGCTCTGCAGTCCTCCAACAATACCTTCCAAACTTCTCAGGATCGATATGAACACCAGAATTTATTGCTTGCAGAATGACTGAAAACCATTTATCAGCTCTTCGTTTACCCGAGTAATATCAGAAGTTATTGTTGAGTTAGCGAAAAATCTTCGTGAGGTATTTCCGTCATTAGTTGTACCCATTCCCTGTTTAACTACATCCAATTTTAAACCAATTGATGGAAAAAATTCATTTTGAATCTTCTTTTTTGTATCTTCTTTTTGTTTTTTCGTGTCAGCATCTGTTCTCCATTGTTGAAATGAACTGTTGTACGAAATATGGAGAATGCACTCCATAAATTTAATTCGAGCATGCAAAGGTGACATTCCCAGATTAAGAAGATGGACATTGTCAGGTTTAGATCTAATAGTGTCTAAGTTGTTCATCTCGGATAGTTTCGTTTGGCAAATGCAACAAACTGCCATTGATGGTGTTTGAGATACTGTTTGAGCAATTTTTCCATCAATCATGGTAAATATAAGTTTATGATCTACCTTGAATGTTTTTCCTCTTAATGGATCACAGTTTCCGTAAGGTTTTGTATTTCCGTTTCCATTCGTGAAATTTCATTTCTCGTCACTTCAGCTGTCTCCTTCAAGAATTGGAATCTAACAGGTCTGCAGTATCTGGTTGAAGATGTATTGATGTTCTTCCAATGCACTTATGACATGTTTCCTTTTTCATGTAAATGAAGAGGAACTAACGATGTAAAAAATATGTTCGCGTCCGAAATATCATCTTCCTTAAACGTTTGCTTATATTCAGGATGGAAAAATGTCATACCCGAGCTCCAAAGTGGCTTTTCTAATAATTTGGTCTGATTTTTAGATAAAGATGCATCTAACATTAAACTTAAAGCTTTGTCTGGTTTAAATCGGTTTAAATCTTTCAGCAAATCCTCTTCTAGCCGCCGAAGAAATCAACTCTTCTGAAAAAGGTTCACGCATTTTTTGTATTTTCATACGTTTGTCCTATCACAGCACTGGTCGAAATGTTTTTCTTTACGTCCAGCATGGGATGAAGGTCCTGGTGCGAAGTCCATCGGCGTCACTCGTGACTCCAGTTCGACTGAAAACGTTCCTTTTAGCCAGATGTCATTCTGTTTAAAAAATCTTTTGTTATTACGGCAAGCCGATTGCCATTTTTTAGTAAAACTAGGCAAAAAAGTTTGACGTGGTTTAAGCTCAATTCGCTCTATCAAATCATCAGACATCCAGGGATATTTGTTAATAATAATTTCAACACACTTTGAAGTTTCCCGATTGTTTGAAATTAGTATTGCAACTAAATCGATATATGAAATCACAAATTTTTCCATTTTAATTTAATATTAATACCCAATCTCTAAAACACTCGATAGTATAATGATTAGCCTGAAATGAAAACTGAGGTTGTCCTCTCCCAAATAACAACTGGAAAGAATAATGCTTACAATCTCGGTGTTAGTAAATAGCGAATATAAAATAAAAAAATCTGCCACCACCACAGTCGCAGGTGGTCGCAGCTAAAATGCTTTTGTTTATATACAAGAAGGATTAAAGTATTTATCTACACAATTTTCAGCCCACCGGAAGCCGCCGATAAAAGTAAATTCATCAATATTTTCCGTTATATTTTTTCGTAATTAATTCTTTTTTCATTTCTGATAGTTTTTAGTTTTGATGAATTTTTAATTTTTAATTCCAGTGAAATATGTATGCTAGAAGTGTGAAAACCCCATCGGATATTACTTTTATTAATTTTAAGTTCCCATTATTGAACGTATGAATTAAAACTAAATTTTTTAGGGCACGTGTAAAAAAAGTAAAAACATAGTTGTATAACGTTCTTGGCCTATTTTTGTTCTCAAGCGATTTTTTTTTTCAAATATTTCTTATGGAGCACGTTACTCTATCTCAAGGGATAAGTAATTACACATGAAATATTTTCTATGTTAAAACTTTAAAATGGCTATTTTTTCCACCCTTGAACCACTGTGTGCCGTAGCCGTGGGCTCTAGAGAACAATAGAAACAGGAACTCCTGCAACTTTCCGTTCTAACTGTTTTTAAAACATTCCCCTTTAATTAACACTTACCCGAGGTTTTGCTGTTTCTGTTAGTTTTGTTTTTGAAAAGGTGAGGAATAAACTGTGAAAGCCAGATTCGATTGTTCCTGATTCGCGTTAAGCCTTTGGTTTCACAATGTCCTTTTAAGATTGTTAAAAAATTTCTTGTTTGTATAAACTGATTCACGCTATTGTTTTATATTTTATTTAAGTGTTTACAAGTTTAAAAGCTGGGTAAAATTATGTTAATAATATAATAATTTCATTGTTAGCCCCTTCAAGTGTCTTGGTTTCTTCTGGTGGAATAATATGATTATATCTAATTTAATAAATTTTAATATGCCGTGTACTGCAATTTTCAGAGCATTTTTGCAATTATGAGGATTAAAGGCTATCAAATCAAAGCTCTTCTTGGCTTATAAGTTTTTAAACAATATAATTAATATAGTTGTATACTTGGATCTCTTTAGAAAATCTCTAGGAAATGATTTATATATCTATTGGTGACAACTGCACTGGACCGCATTATGAGGGGGGTTCCGAAAAAGCTTGTTTTCCAACCTCTTCATATGAATCACACATGTATCCGATGTTAACCTATACCGATTTATGAAGTCACAATACTCTCTATCGCAACTACCAATAATCGTCATGCCCTGCTTATTTTGTCAGGCAAGTACAGTAATACAGTTGTTATGATAACAGTCCAATCTTCTTGTAGATTATTTAAAGTTAGGCTGCTATTAATTATTCACAATGATTACCGTGAAGGAAATTTTATGTTTTTTAATGCGCTTCTAATCTAGAAATGTTTTAAAAATCAATTTTCGTTGATAACAATTACTGTCAAATAATTGTTATCAAAAAGAAAATAATAATAATAATAATAAAATACCTGCATACACCTTTCTTTTCTTTTTCAAAACATTTTTCGCCCTCCTGTATTTTGGAGCTGTGGTCCTCAAAGTACGGGGGACGCGACTGATGTTCAAAATTAAAAAAATTCTCACTTAGTTAAAATTTTAAAACTAAATTTATTAAAACAAGATTTAAGTTGTTGATTCATATAATGTTGAATCTTGTAACAATAAAAATAATGTTGTTTTTTTTTTCAAATGGCCATACAATTTATTGCGGAAGGGAAGCGTGGGAGGCTTTCGTTTCAACAGAAAGGGCGTGGTACAAAAAGTTTGGGAACCCCTGATTTAGAGCTTTCAATTTCTTTTGTATGTTTTTTTATTTATTCTGGCTCCTGGATTCAACAGACAACTGGCTTTTTCTCCCTAGTACAAGATGTCTCAAAATTCATGTTTGGAAAGGGAATAATCAAAAAGTATTGATTGAAAGTCTATACAAGATAGCAATTGCAGAAGAGAGATGTAGGTATTCGATATCTGATTAAACTTTTCCAATATTCCCCCAATGTTTACCGGATCCCTTATGTTAAATCTATTTAAACCAATAAGCTAACGGTGCATACATCTAGAAAGTTTTAATTAATTTTAATTAAAAATGTTTTAACAAGATTTTCCTTTGTTTCAGATAATTTTTAATTTTTGACATATTGTATTAAAGTTATTGCCCTGGAAATAACCTAATTTCATTGACGTACCATAGCTTTTTATATAATTAAATTTTTGAAAGATACGCCTCTTTAAGGGAGGCTGTCACATTTTCTTTTTCTACAAAGTGATTTTCCAGACCGGCTAACACTGACCAAGACGGGACGTGAAGCGACCTAACCCAGTTTTCCAACTTTTCCTCGCATTAGAAAAGCGAAGTAGAGCAGCGACGGACTTATTTAGGCTTTCTGTTACTTATTCAATAACATACTTTTAAAAGGCAATTACCCGCCACGATAAGCGTATCTTTGAGGCTAGTTTCAGTGAAAGCGATTTGGATGTCTGCATGAGGTATCTTGGCCATTCGTAAAAGTGGTGCATGACAATTTGTCGGTAAAATGGGCGGAAATAAAATATTACTTTTAGCATGGATAACAATCCAACCCTAAATAAATAGCGGTAGTGATTTTTTTTTCAAAGATGGTCTAAAGAAAAACGTTTTTCTTTATTCATTGAACAGTTTCTCAATTCAAGATTAGCTTTTCATTGCCAAAAATGATTTTTTTTCCTGAATACATTGTTTTCATTAGGATTAATGTTTATAACACCATAATGTTCAGTAAAAAAATGTAATTAAGCATTCATAAAGGTTTGCAAGATTGATATATTTTTTCAATTTAATAGTTATCTCATCAAATCTAACTGTCGCAGACTGAGCGATTGGGGTAGATTAAATATATAAATGTTAAAAAAAGTAACGAGAAGAACTTCGTAGTCCTTTACTGTTTGAACTCCAGAAAAATTTCAAGATAGGTTATACGGTGATGTTGCCTCACTAATCCATACCTCCTAATAGCAGTGTTGTAGGTGGGATGCTTTAAAGGAGCAGGATGAGTCCGCGTCCAATACAGAGTCGGCTTTAGTACCAAATTTGGGGGGGGGGCACACACACCCCCGGTCTGACACACTCTCACCTGTTGCATTTAGCCTGACAGGACTTTAGTTTTCAAATCTATTTAATGGATTATTTCCTTACAGCAGGGAGGAAAGCGATCTAAAGTATTACGGTTATGATTTAGTAGCTATGTAACTGCATAATTCCTTTAAAAATACAAAAAAACATGAACAGCTAAAATATTTGGGAGGGGGGAGGGTCTTGACCATTGTGAACTTTCTCGATAAAATTAAATTTATCAGATTTTCTAAACTTAATACAGGGAATAAAGTCGCCGTCGGTACCGTGCTCCCCCGTATTCCCCCACCTCTGAAATGACATAGTTATATGAGCCTTTCAGTTTAAAGAATCACTTAAGTCCAATTTCATCATTTTGCATTAAATTACTTTAAATAATATTTCTCTTTTGAAAATACGCATTCACATTTTAGTAAACTTTTATGTTTCAATATCTCTGTCATACTATTTATTACAAAATAAAAAGGTACGAATTTTCCAAAAAGCAATATTATTTTTAGTTCTTTCTTGCAAAATTTTGAAATTGGAGTTGTCATTCTATCAACTGAAAGGCCGATATGTGCGTGCATGGCAGTGAATTTGCTGGTTTTCAGTTTGTCTTACTGGTATGAAAGTACAATAAACTTTTCATCAGTATATATTTTGTGTTGGAATACATTTTAGACTCTTCTTCTTTCGGTAAAAATGCTCAGGAAACCAGCTGTTTTTTTAGGGAACCAGCTCATGAAATTTTTAGTGAAACTTCAAGAGGTGAGGGGATAATTAAAGAAGTATGGAAAAAAGTTTTTTTTTTGCTACATTGACTCTATTAATATTATAATACTGACAGTCACTGGAGGGATTAATTACTGATTTATGCTTTTTATACTGAGTTTGATAGATCTTAGTGAAAAAAAATATTTTCTCTAAGATTTTCTAAACACCGAGCTGAAGATTTTTTTTCAAATTTAATTCATATTCTATAAAATTCTATAAAAAATTGAAAGAACTTTACTGTTCGCTTATGTTAATTAAAAAAAAAAAAAAAATCTCCCTGTCCTAGTCTTTTCAGCCTCGTTTTGATGGATGGCATGATGTGGAATTTGACTCGGGGTCGACTGCCATGTCGCGATATATATTAGCTGATACGAATACAAAATAAATATTTTATTATGTAATCAGATTTAATATTTTTAAAAATATTTAGAAACTAGCTATTTAGATTGAAACAACTAACAAAAGTAGAATGTATCTATCTCATCAAAGCCTTGACCTTAACCAAACTGCGGCGGTCAAACAACGCTTAGATAATCATCACTTGAATAATACATATACAGGAATCTATATACCAATTATATTTTCTTGTTATCCATTAATTTATTTTTTCCAGCTTCCTTCCTCTAGTACTGCATTAAAAAAAAAAAAAAAAAAAAAAAAAAAAAAAAAAAAAAAAAAAAAAAAAAAAAAAAAAAAAAAAAAAAAAAAAAAAAAAAAACCATTGAAAAAATCTATACATGTTGTAGAGGGTGAATATAACCCAACGACAAAACGTGAGAAAGAGCTTTATTCATCCTTACTTTCAATAATTCAAGATACCACGTGAAGAAGAAGAAAAAAAAGAGACAACAGAAACATGAAGTTCCTTGTCCACTACTGTTTGCAAAATAATTATAAAACTAGGTGACCTTTACGAAAGTACACACCGTTTAATTAAAGTACACACCGTATATTTAGTATTTAGATTATCTATTTTTTGAAACATAAGTTTAAGGTATTTACATGGTATTTACTTGTATACAGGACCTCTATGAACACTATGTTAGAAGTTACGATATGGTCATCTGCTGATTCTATTATCTGAAAGAGCATGTTTTTGCTTGTTACTCGCAAAGGATGGCGACAATCGGAAAAGTGTACATAACCAAAAATGTTTGTCTCGACAAACTGAAAAAGGTGATACCTTCGAAAAATCCCTGCAACCATTTTAAAATTTTCGCTTAGCATTGCAGTTTTTCTCTTAAAACCCGCAAAAAAAGGGTTAATCGAAAAAAAATGTATATGACCGTAAATGTATATAACTCGCAATCGAAGAGAGAGAAATGAGTGATTTGTATATTTTTCCGGAGTAACGGTTAAGGAAAGCTTTAAAATGATGCCTCATTCATGAAATTTTATGAAGTATTAAAGAAGTTATGGAGTGCCGATAAAAAAAAAAAGGCCTTGAGAAATAATATATATGGTGTATACTGATGGCTATGTCCCTACAATATTTTTCCGCCATCTCATTTAAATTTCCTCAGCAATGCTGCCTGCTTTGTTGTATCGATTTCTATCGATTATCCGGCCCGGTACAGCTGGTCGGTCCCTTACATAAGGAACTACGAAGCTCAGAAGAAATGGCCAACTTTCACTGAGTCTAATGGACGAAGGCATCGGATCAGATGTTGACTAATCGGTTTCTTTTCTCTCTTTCATCTTTCTTTTAGTGCATCCATTTCGAATCTTATTCTTAAATTAAGGTGAAAGCATCCTAAAGATTTTTCCGAATCCGATACTTACTTCATTCTCACTCTGACACCCTACATTAAGGTAATAGCGAAATATTACTTCTTGGATTTAATTTTGTACAAATCAATGAATATAAAATATACTTGTATTTTTCTGATACTTTTTGGTGCTGTTTGTATCCATTTATTATTTTCTTTAACTGCAGAATATAATATTTTAACTTTATCACAGAAAGCCTATTAATGCAGTTTAAGACTATATATTAGGTCGTATGTATGTAAACACACAGTCACTCGCTCACAAACACGTATAAACGTAAAGTACACAGTAGTGGTGTGTTTGATTCAATGAATATTGTAGGACAGTGTGGTTGGACTAGTTTATTTAAAATTTTGAATTAAGATTACAGACTGAGAGACATTACAATTATTTATTTTTATATTTAGAATAATTTGGATTGTCCTTTATTCCCAATCAGATCAATCTTCTTTTTTTAATTTAAGAATAATTTGGATTGTCCTTTATTCCCAATCAGATCAATCTTCTTTTTTTAATTTATATCATTTTGGAAACTTTTTTGAGCATATAATATTTCGGTAATTTTATAATTGTTGGAATTCAAATTTTTGGTTATTTTTAATATCTGTTGTCATCAAATTTTCCTTTTAAATTAATTATCGGGTATTGATAGGTTCTCTGGTTGGATTTGAATAATTGAACGGCATACTACTTCTTTTAGATAATTTGTGTTTTATACGGGTTAATGATTTGAATGCTGGTACATTCAGTGCTATTGCTTTCTGTCATTGGTTTTTTTAAATTTTATTTGTTAAAGTGTCTAGCCAATACATAAATAGCGGTAAAATAATGAATCAGTTTATTTTTGGGACATATATATATTTTCGTTAGCATATCTTTTTACTTTCACTTACCTATATATGAAATATATAGTAAGGGAAAGTACTGCGATCGTGAAAAATTTCGACTTCCGGTTTTCTACGGAAATACACGTTTTGGGGTCCCCTGAGTCCAAATAACCAAGTCCCGCGAAATGGTCTGTGTGTGTGCGCGTGTGTGCGTGTTTGTGTGCGTGTTTGTGTGTGTGTGTGTGTGTGTGCGTGCGCGTGCGTGTGCGTGCGTGTTTGTGCGTGTGTGTGTGTGTGTGTGTGTTTGTGTGTGTGTGTGCGTGTGTGTTTGTGTGTGTGTGTGTGTGTTTGTGTGTGTGTGTGTGTGTGTGTGTGTGTGTGTGTGTGTGTGTGTGTGTGTGTGTGTGTGTGTGTGTGTGTGTGTGTGTGCGTGCGTGCGTGTGTGTGTGTGTGTGTGTGTGTGTGTGTGTGTGTGTGTGTGAACAGACTAGCTCAAAAACCATAAACAGTGCGAACCTGACATTGAGTATTTAGTGTGTAGTGCCCGCGATGCGACAGCAAAAATTTCATCAAAATTGGTCAAAGGGAGGGGGTACTTTATTTAATAACTTTTTACGTTTTTTTCGATTTTCTCAAAAACGGCTGTAACGATTTTGATTAAAGTTAGTATTTGATGTATTAAATGCCCGAGATATGACTGTAAAAATTTCATCAAAATTGATCAACCGCAGGGGGCACTTTACTTAGTAAATTTTGTATCATTTTCAGGTGTTTTTTTTATTTAATCAAAAATGGCTTTAACGATTGTGATCAAACTGGGTATTTGATGTATGTATATGCCAAAGATGTGACAGCCAACATTTCATCAAAATTGGTCAAACGGAGGGGGCACTTTATTTCATAACTTTTTTCCGATTTATACCTTTCTTTCGATTATCTCAAAAACGGCTTTAATGATGTTGATCAAATTCGCCATGTTTAATGAAAATAAGGTGTTCTTTAATATCAGGTAAGCTTTATCGTTATTAAAATGTTCTGAGGGGGCTTAAATGGGGAAGGGGCCTTTTTTGTTTTCCTGTAAAGTACTCTTGTTTTTGTTTATATGGAAAAATTAACTGTGTCTCATTACGCCTATAAATAAGAAATGGCTAAATATGAAATATGAAAAAAAATCAAGTGAACATATAGAGGGGAAAAAAGAAAAATATTCCGCCAACTCATAAAATACGTTGAGCACACTTATGCGGCGGAGTACGCCTTTAATGACAGACCATTGTCCATAATTAAAGCCGTTCTGTACATTTAATGGAAATTATTTGTTTCATGGCAAATGAAGTTTTCAACAACTACATAGTGAATTATAAAATCAGACGACTTGGAGTATTATGCTTGCATTGCCGAATTACCACAAGTAAAAACATTTATTTAATAATAAAAAAAATAGAGCAAATAAAAACAAAAATAAGAAATGATTGTGGAAAAATGTGTCTTTAAGAAGTGGCAATTAATAAAACATCAATTTCTAATTTAAGTAAGTTGGTAAGTGAAAGTTGTGTGTTGCGCGCACGCACCAGATTTTTTTTTCCCAAGTAGTGAGCCTTTTGAAAATAAATCAGTCAACCTTTGATTTCAAAATTCATCGTATATTACTAATATCACTAGTTAATTTAACAGCATTATATGATGGAAAATATAGTGAATTTTTGCTTTTTTAAAAATCAATTAAAATATTATTATTATTATTATTAATATTTCTCCCTGTATCGTACGTTTGGGGTTTAATTGTCTCATTTAGTATATTTCCAGGTAGGATGCTAGGAATTAAATTTCCATTCTCTTAGCCTTCCTTTCGAACCAGACTTCTATTCCAATTCCAAAAGGCAAAGCCCTCAGTGGCACCATTGTCTGGTATATCATGATGGTGTTTCGGAAGAGGCCTTTATGATGTTTTATAATATTGCTATCTGAGGTGGAAATATTATGAATTTTGAACGAATCCGGATACTGCATGAAGTTAGTCTAGCTTAAATTTAACAATTTATATACTAGAGAGGTAAAACAAATTTTAATGTGTAAACTCTTTTAAATATTAGTTTTATGGTTTACCTTAAATGTAATGAAATATCAAATATTGTTTGTGTTAATTGTTTACCAACAATGGTAACGCAACAGATATTTTGAACTTTCATTGAACTAGACAAACGCACAAATCCAAAACTTAAAACGTTTTACTTAAGATGTTTTTTTTTTAATTCATTGTTTATAAAGGCAAGTCGTGATCATAAGCTTGTTGCTAACGTTTGGATGTGCATAGATCATTTTTCCAAATACTGTTGCGTTTGTTAACTACTAGTTTAATGAACTCAGTATATAGTATAAGTTCGATATAGATCTCTCGAGAACGTTGGTTTTCCTTGCAAACATAAAAAATGGACAAATCCTTCAAAGCCATCCCTAGTCATACCATCTTTTATGTATGATTATCTTTAAAAATTATACCAATTTTTAAAATATTATAATAATACAAACATTCGATCAAGCAAAGACATACAATATATTGTAAACATTTGTATACATTTTTTTTAGCTCTTGAACGCAATAGGCGGGCGCAAGCGACGGTGCGGCTTCTGCGACGGTGCTACAGGAACTAGAGAAAAGGGGATAGAAGCCGGGCTATTACCTGGGATTCATAGGGTTTTTTGGCGTTTTTAATTTATTTTTCCAGAATTAAAACCCGATTGAGCAAAAAATCGTTTGAAAAATATCTAATAGGTATTGCTCGGTCCCTCAGTGTTCAATTAGAAAATCAAAAGACGTGTCATTCCCTTTTATTTCCAAAAAATAAAAAGCTTCTTAAAGAGTGGATTGTAAAATTAAGAATAGATAAGCCTGTTTCGAAACATATGACGATATGTAGTCTTTATTTTAAAGAAAGAGCCTATATTTATCCAGGTAAATATTAGTATTTGAGATTTTATTATTCCAAAATGCTAGTTTTATGCAAATAACATTGAGACCATAGTGTCATAGATTTGTTTCTCTGTTTTAATTATCCCCATTTTTCTATTACATCCGTTGTGCTTAATTGTTCCACTTTTTCAATGCGAAGCCTGAAAGTTTTGACAAATAAATAAATAATATGACAAAGAATCTAAGCTGTCATAACAATGATTGTGTGAATAGGTAATTAATGATATTACTAACCGAAAAACGTCGAGTAAAGTTACAATGATGTGTTTGCATTTACCAGAACTACCAGCTTTACACTACAATGACAAGAAAATTGCTTATCATTATTAATAAATTTGATTTCCACTTTTATTTGATGGGGCAGTCCTTTAAGATTGCTTGTTTAAAGGCACGAGGCTTGTAAAATAACTGTTTTTTTATTTTTAGATATTATTCCACATGTAATTATGTGGTTTGCATCAAGGATAGCCTGCCCTTCAATTAATGGTGTTTTAAAATTACCAATTATCTCTATCACATACACTATGTCTACCCCCGTTCTTTCCGACATTTTGCAAAACTACTAGCGCTCCCTATATTCGATTGCGCCCGCCTATAATGGATGAGGCACTGACATGGATTTGAATATTTTTCTATTTGTCTACATATGAGAAAAAACAATTGTTAGTTTATCAGTTTGTGTAGTTTATTCTATGAAAGGGAACTTTGAGCCTAAAGTTTTTGACTCTTGTCGGATGCTTTTAACATTATTCAGGGATTATTTTATTAAAGTTGTCTATTGTATTTCGTTACGTATCTTCAGAACCGACCCGTGCTGACCACACCAATCTCCTGGGTCTAGCCCTAGCCTGCCTAGACCCAGCTGTCATTACCCAGAGCAACTTAGGGGACCGCTAATGATCTTCAACTTAGCTCAGGGCGTTCACCTTACCTCAAAACGTCGTCTTAGCTCATACAAAGCGCCTCGTCATCTTTAAGGGCTATCCTAGTATTAGTCAACGGTTTGTATATGGCATCTATATCGGAAAATGATCATTAAACTGTTTTTAGCGTTGTTATATTAACTATTTCTTCAGTATCTGTTAATTTTTTACCTAATATTTTTAAATGAAGAAAAAAAATTCTACTCCTTAAACTAACAAATAGTTTGGTAATGGTTATTTAAATGTTTTTTCTGTTATCGTTGACAAATTTAATAGTGTTTCTCTGGTTATTTTTTTACAAAAGCGCGATTTTTTTTTGTTTTTGTTTTGCCGTTACTATTAATGATTTATATTTCTTTGTTGTATTTGGACTCGTAAGTTTCATTATTATGTATTTTTGTATAAAGAAATGCAATATGCAGCCTTTGTTGTGAATCCATCTTAGGAATAACTTAACTAACAGATTGCTAAATAAGTGATTGGGGACGTTGTGTTTATTAAGATTTGAAAATTTTACAGGAAGTGTTTTAGCCTAGAGCTAATGGAACAAAGTCGATATGATGCTATGGTGTTATTTATCAATTTCAGAATAAGTTTATTGCTGTATGTTAATGAACGATTTCATCTAGAGTAACAATTGTTTCCATGAAAAATGAATTGAAGAAAGAATGTATTATTTGTGAGGATTATTTAGTAATCATTAGAAAATATCTTTCGCTAATAATTATGATTAATTGCTACAATATTTAAAATCAATTGACATTTACAAGAGAGACAGGCTGTCTTAAGTGGCAAAGGCCAAGTCAAAGATGTCTGAGCATGGTTACATCACATCTGCCACTCCCCTGTCCCCTGGTTGCTACAGCTCTCTGAGATGGAGGCGGTTGTGTATTGCAGCAGGAGAGAGTTTGCCTTTAACGATAAATGTTTTTTTTTTTTTTTCGTATCGCAATTTTTATTAACATACAATATTATGTACTTAAGGGATTCGTATTTATAGGCGTGTATTTAATATTTAGAGACGTTTAACTTTTTGAAATTAGTGTTATTAGGTAATTTAAGCTACAGCCAGAAGAATCTTTTGAAGTAATGAAATTTCTTCTTAGAACGATGGCATTAAGAACGATTTTCCATTTGAAACCAAAAGCAGATTGGAGTACTTTTTTGATATACAGAAGGGATATTAGAGTACTTTTGTTTATTTTGTTTTTTTCCTTGGTAGATAAGATATTTCTGGTATATGGTATAAAGATGGTAGTGTATGGTGTGGTTTTGAACGCAGTGCTTGGATGGGAAAATGAAAAATGTTCCTTTTTCTAAAAAAGGAATTTTCTCCAAATTCTGGAGTCTCATTTGTCATTCGTAATTGTTTAGAAGGTGGCAAACTGTTTTAAGTATTTTGTTATATTAGTTTTTGAGAAAAAAAGGCTTGAAATTTGTAATAAGTCAAAGCCAGAGGCAAAAGAAATCCACCCTGATAGCAAAAGTAAAAAAAGGGAAAAAATTAAAAATACATATATCTTTGGCAAGTTAACTGTTCATTTTAAAATGGTTCTAACTTACTATTATAGTTCTATACCTGTATCTTATTTTTCTTAAAATTCCATGTTTTTTCCTTTGATATAATTTTTTTATTGTTTTTTGTTTCAGGTGAGTAGAAGTGCTTTCTTCGATTATTTTTATTGGAATGGGTGAGACTTAATTCGAATTATGTTGTAGCTAATACCATTGCTGTACTGATAATTTTTAATAATAATATTTAATAGAAATTTAGAGATGTGTAATGGTCAACTGATTTCTCTAAGATAGGATGAAAAATTATCAGGATTTTCAGTCAAAAGTTTTTTATTTGGAGAACCTACGTTTTGATCCAAATATGTAGATTCATCAGGGCTAAATTGAACACAAATATATGAGCAACTTGTAAAGTATCATTGCTGGAAGATGAGATAAATTACAGATATCAACAATAAGAAGTAACAAAATCCTGCTGATGGTATGGTAGCTTGACATGGGTACTTAGGAAATCTATGGATCTACATATAATCTAGGAAAATGGGTACTAAGTACCCATGTCAAGCTACCATACCATCAGCAGGATTTTGTTACTTCTTATTGATATATGTAATTTATCTCATCTTCCAGCAATGATACTTTACATGTTGCTTATATATTTATCTGCATTTTAGCCCCGATGAAGGTCCACAAGTTTGGATCGAAACATAGACTCTCCAAGTAAAAATCTTTTGACTTAAAATCCTGATAATTTATCCCCCTACATTTAAGAAAAAAGTATCAGTGAAAAGGTTTAATTTCCTTATGAGAAGAGCTAGTGTATATTTTAAGCTAGTGTGACGGAAGTAGTATATTAGATTAATATGCTGAAACTTTTTTCAAATGTTCGATCATAGAAACAAATTATTTTGTAAATTCTGTGAGGTCGTTTAGTGGAAAAAATATTTTATTTTTGTAGATTACAAAGTATAGTTTAAATAAGTTCATCTGAACAAGCACGAAGTGTACTTCTGTTATGTTGTGTATTTTTTATTACGCACATCATCCTAATAAAAAGGACGTTTTAAGATTTTTTATATTTCAAAAGATGTTGGCTGGTCATTGCTCGTATTTCTTTTCATATATCTCTTCCAATGAATGACTAGACTTATTGAAAATAAGCAATTTTTATCGAAGATAAAAAATCAAGGTTTCCTCTTCCTATTGTAACCGTCGCCTGCTTTATCCTATTGATAAAATATTTCAGGAATCATCACTATCGTGGTTCATAAGGGGTCTTGTACAAAGATAGTAGAGGAAAATTGGAAGATAGTTTGTGAAAAAACTATTTAAAATATGTGTTTAGGGGGTCATCTGTGGTGTAGTGGTTAGCTTAGCAACCTGCAATACTAAAGGTCGCGGGTTCGCGTCCCTCAGAATCTGTAAAGGTAGTAAAAAATCCTTGGTTATGCCATCCCTGGGATAGGATTACATCCCGATTTTACAAATCGATCGGATGTTTGTTAGTAGATTTTTTTTAATTTCCCTTTTACCGTTAAAGCCCTCATAAAAATTAGTACCTACCTACATTCCGCGATAATGTTAGATGATTCAACCTTATTTTTTTTGTTCTCACAGTTACCTCAGAGCTGATGCCTTTATACGCTATCTGGGGCGTGGGACAACAAAGAGTTATGTGATGCGTTTAAATTGAAGGTTGGAAAGCGCTCTTTATAATGCGTTCATTTCGCACAATGGAGTAACGTTATTTATTTCCCAGACCATGAAAAAAAAAATTATAAAAATAACGGAAACCTGCAAAAGTGACTGCATCGGAAAGTAATTCATTTTGTTGTACTATTGCCCACCGTGAAAACTCCATATTTAGGCGTGGCGGTTCACAGTCCACAACGTAATGTGTAAATAATTTAACTTAGTTTAGTGATGGCTCATTTTCACGTCTAGGAAGCACTTCTTTTCCATATGCTAATACAATCTGTTTTTGATGTGTACAATCGTGGAATAACTGTGACTTATTACATAAATACAAAATGGTTAAATGAGAGGTGTATATCATTTTATGGCGTATTCGTTACTACGGAGTTATTCACACTATATTTCAGAAAGATTACTGTTCCATTTGTTTCGAGATTAATTTTCCTCAATTACATACATACATTGTAATTTGTGTTCATAATAACTACTAATGGGCTAGAACCTTAGATCTGAGGCAGGTATCCAAATTTTTCGCTCTGAAAAAATAAAATACCTTTCTATACCTTCTATGGTTCTATGGCTTTGGAGGTAGTGCTGATTTACAGGTTTAAGATAACCATCAACCACTCATACTGTCACTAACAGCACTAAAATTATGATTATATTTTCTGAAAATTTGATTAAAAAAAAAGACAGAAACTCAACACTGTTTATCTTTAAAACTAAATGCAGTTACATTTATGAATATTTATCACATGTAACTGCCGTGGCTTTGAACAATGAAGGATCAGATGAGAAATCAATTTATTGAATAGAAATCAGTTTAATTAGTTATTAATTTTAAAAGATAAATAGTATGAAATTTCAGTCAAATCCGTATATCCTGACAGTAATGCCTGACTATTAATCATCCCAGAAGAATCAAAAAGAAAACATTTGACCATTTTCCACCTTACAAGTTTGATAGCATTGTAGAAAAAGTAGAATCATTAAAGACCAATTGGAAACTTTTAAGAATTTTCCATTATCAAATCGTAGAAAAATATATCGTACCACATATATTTTTGTGTGTGAAACAAATTTGTCCAAGGGCGTACCCAGGATCAAAACTAGGGGGGGGGGGCAAGCTATGTTCGTTCAGGTTGTAACATCTTACCACGGAAAAGGCGGATGAAACCAAAATTATGTATAATTATAGCAGTGCTTCATCAACAAAATTATGACAATTATTTGCTTGAAAAAAAATTTATTCTATTATTGTTTCCAACCTTAAAAGCCTAAAAAATTATTGCTTTCAGCCTTCCAGGGGGGCCAGCTGCCCCCACCCCTGCCCCTAGCTGGGTACGCCCATGCATTTGTCTTTCATCATTACCTATATATGATAGATTTAAAAAAAAAAAAAAAAACATATTCACACCAACATATATGCAAATACTAACATTTTATCTTCCATGTTAGGCTTTCTAAAGATTTAGGCTTGTTGGAACACATTTTGGTTAAGGATGGGTTTTATGAAATTAGCCAAAAGTAGACTCAATGGTTACAGTTATGGATCTTCTCTCCATATATTGGTTCTGCGTGGATTTCTAAATATGTCATTGGCTTTGTTTTTGCGATTTTTAGCGTTTTTACTTCTAGCAACATTTTTGTAAGTGTAATCTATACACATGCTATTAAGATATTAGTATTAAACATCAAACTCATAATTAAACATCATAATCAACAGAATATTCATTAGGATAAGCGTTTGCTACATGTTATAATTGATAATATTTTTTAGTATTAAGTCTGTCTTATTACATGTTTGAAAATACGGATGAAACGTTTTTATCAACAGGAGCACCGTAATCCAGCAATATCTCAGTAAAGTGTTTAGAAGCGAATTTAGTGCTGCTTCGGGTTTTACATTGTTCGTCCGTTTTACAAGTTTTCTTTTGAGAAACAAGAGCCTACTAATTTTATTTTGTGTATTTTATTTTATTTTCATTTTCTTCCTAATTTAAAAAAGAAAAAATATCGATATAAGACTCTCCGAAATGCTGTTACATCTTCATTATTATAGCTTGATAATAAATAGAAAAATAGGAGGACTAAAGATCGATTTTTTCCTAAAACAAGTGCCATTGTTCTCCTAGCTTGGGAATGGGATGCCAAAGAATGGCAAGGCAGGTTGAATAGACCTCTCTTCCATTCGCATCCATCCTTAAAGACGGCGATCCTGAATGTTAAGTGAGCAATAGTTATCAACCTGCAATAATATTTTATTTTATTTAAGGGAGAATTTCCTCGTTTGAAACTGAATTCTTCATTCCAAAAATAAGTATATCCTTTAACATTATATCAGCCTTTCAGTTAACAGAACAACTTATCAAGTTCAAGTTTCAACATTTTCAACATTATAATATTTCTCTTTGGAAAAATTATTTTTTATTTTGTTTGCATATTTTAGTAGACAGCAATGGTTTATTATTTCAGTCAAACTTTTAGAAAATAACGAAGGAATATTAAGGAGAAATATTATTTAAAGTGTTTTTCTTAAAGAATGTTGAAATTGGAGTTAGTCATTCTGTCATCTGAAAGGCTCTTAAAACTCAAATAATATTTAATGAATAAAGATATTCTTTTTCAGTTAGATGTTTTCTCCATAGCCAAAATTAAAGTTTAAGAAAAAACTTTTTAGAAGTCTAATTACCTGGCTTTGTACCAATGTGGATTTAAATATGAATTAAAGTCTCTGCATAATTTGGAATTTATATCAAAATTATATAACTCAGATATCATGATAAGTAGCATCTTTGTCAACGACTCAAAATCAATAACAGAATTTAAAAATATGTATATATAAAGGTCAGAAAATCCATTAGAAAAATCCAGCTTAGTAAATAGTTCATACAGTTCTCAAATATTTTTATTTTTTTACTGACTAATAAAATTGTTCATCAAGTTTGTTTAAGAGGTTTAAATCTTTAAAAGATGATTTTTTTTTCTTAAGACTTTTTATAAGCATGTCTGGAATGGATTTAACTGAAAATTTCACAGTTTTTCGACGTAACAGAAAAAAAAATCTACAAACGTTCCTCAGATTCGTCTTAATTTCTTTTTCAGTTGCATAACAGATTGTAACGCCTGAAATAACCTTTCCTGGAGAGTATGCTAGTTGTAACTTGCTACGAGGGTGTACATAACGGGAGAAGGCCCAGCCCTACCCATCCAAATTATTAGTATGACGAAAAAATGTAATTGCCGTAATCTAAACTATTTCAATTAATCATTTTAAACGGACGATAATATTAAAATGGCCAATAGCGCTAATAATTTATAATATATAAAAACATAGTCCTTTGTGCCAGAGCATCTCAAACACCCCCTGGTATGTCCTAACAGTACGATGAATCGGACCTCTCCCTGGGCATCCACTACCTCCCCCCCAAAAAAAATTATAACTGCTCCTATATAACTATGACTACCTATAATTTAATTGAAGAATATTGTGTTGTTAAAATGGAGGAGATGATTTGGCTATTATCAAAATGTATTGTATACACTGTTTTAAAATAATTTGATTTTTTTCAGAATCTCTATTATATAAAAGAAAAAAAAAAAAAAAAGCCACCTATGAATTATTTATAAATGCCTAATATGAAGATTTTTGGGGCCACGCGTGTTCATGAAAAAGTCTGCATATGAATTTACCGAGTATTCTTTCTATTCTTCAGTTGCTTCAGACGGTGCTTTCCTGCCCTCTGGGAATTGCATGCGTATGGCAATCCTGCTTAGCCTCTTGTCCAGGAGGAACTTACGCAAGGATCGATGGCCGACCACTGAGGCGTGGAATGGATAATATCCATCAGGTCGGTAGGTTGCGGAAGAGTGTAAAATCTAAAAGAAAGGGCAGACAATAGGCTCTGGAATTTCTCCTTTGTGAGTAGAGTAGCTAGGAGGGAGGTATTGTGGACACACCGCGGGTATATACTTCTCGCCTATCTTAGCCCTACTACTGAGGACATCTTTTTTATATTATCCATGCTCCAATATTCTAAAGAGCTCTAGGATCTGAAATCTTGGTTAAATAAATTCCTCAACGTAATACGACTGGTGATTTATTATTCGTATTTCGTGTTCAGAAGTATAAAAAAAAAAAATGATTAAAGTTTTCGTCATGAAGGATTAGTGAAATGCAAAATAGATGCTACACTCTAAAAATAGCACCCGGCTGGTATATTAATAATATTTTGACGGGCCTTTGCAATTATTTAGCTAGCAAATGTTCAGAGGTTATCGATTTAAAAGAGAAGTACATGCATATTAGAAATTCATAAGAGGGGAATCGTGTTAGTTTAAATTAAAAAAAAAAATAAATGTATATATTATTATGATTACTTTATACTCTATAAAAAGTCATCCGATTTTAATGATTTTAATTTATTAGGAAATAGAAAACTTTTGATTTTCCCGTTTATATAAAAGTGCGAGTAAGGGTCTGGCCACACATGTCCGCACCGGATCCGCACCGTAGCAATAATACAGGTTATGTTCAGAATATTTTTAATTTAACTTACATATTACCTTTAGTTATGCCTAAAGTGGCCTGTGTCTGACATTTGTGGCTTGAACTTTAGGCATAACTAAAGGTAATATGTAAGTTAAATTAAAAATATTCTGAACATAACCTGTATTATTGCTACGGTGCGGATCCGGTGCGGACATGTGTGGCCAGACCTTAATTAGCATACAGCATAAATGAATAACATAAAAGTCCTAATATGAGGATACGCACCACAAACACAAACACTGATAAAAAAACACAACATATACACCATAGTATTGAACAAAGCATATTATTCAGAAGAGAATTTGGTCTCTATGTAAACAGAAATATAATTATTAGTGATTTTAAAGGGGGGGGGGATAGTATCAGACATTTCTGAGAATGTTTCAGAAGTGTTTCGGCCCCATCGAAAACAATTCCGCTGGGATATACCTTGATAATTACATTTATAATAAGGCTGGTTTTTATATCTTTAATTTTATAGGGGATAGAGAGAACTTTTATTTTTGCGTCTTTATATAAGCAGAAGGTTTTCAGTTATGCATAAATAAAAAGTCATTTTCTTTACAGTTATTTTCCCGGGGTGTCCTTAGGGATTTGACTACTTTTCGGGGCCGGAAGTGAGATGTACAAAAAGGAAAATATGTATTCGTACATTAGGTCATTCGAAGGATTCACTGTTAGTGATTTTTTGTGCTTTTTGTTATGGAGAATTGGTTTTAAAAAAATGGTATCATCCTTTCGGTGATTACCGATTTTCTTATTGCCTTACTTTAATCCGTCTTGAGCACACGTCATACTCTAATTTATGTAAATGATGCAACATGGGTACATGTAATTGCAGCTTTTCCTGAATACACTAGTCATTTCGAAAATATTCTTTTATGAATATAAAGCAAAATTGCCTTCAATAGCTCTCGTTCTACTTTCGACGTTCACTAAAGAAATATTACGGAGGCTTAGTTTAGAAAGTCGTATGCAATTTCACCGGAAGTTGAGGGCAGCCCTCTTTCAACTAAAAAAAAAAAAAAATAAAGAAAGAAAGGCATACAGTGTATTAGAATATAATGATCAAGTGAGGTCGATTTAATTTTTGCAAATAAAGCCTCCTTCAAACTCGGTGCATTAAACCTATTCATTGAAAGTTTATTCATTTAGCTCACTCCATTTTTTTCCTCAGTATAATAATAGTTTGTGCCTTATTGATATTGCAAATCATTAGCGTAGAGATTGATTCTATCACACTCAAACTTTTTAAGCGATTGAAAAAAACCCTGAAAATTAACCGGCAAAGAGAATTCTTCCAAAATATTCTAATAATAAACCGTTAATTTTAATATTTACTTTTAATTTAAGTTTAATGAAAAAAAAACACTTCCAATAATTGTTTATTTTTTATTTATTTTTGACTTTTCAACGTTTCGGGGCACCGCCCCATCTTCAGGAAACAACTGAAAACATTTATGTATATCAGACACAATAATTCAAATTAATTTTATAATATCCATATTGCACTATTAATTTTCTTCTTGCAACAGTTTTTTACAATTTAATATTATGGGTATATTCTGATGATCTTTTAGAGGAATTTCTACCAGGGATAATGAATATTAGAATTTTTAATATTTTCCATTAAGTCATATTTATATAATGATCTGCATCGATGATTTTAAGCGCAATCCCAAAGTAGTTACTTGAAAGGGTAAAACTGCTCACTAACTCTTCTGCTAAGGTCCTTGGTTTTTCCAAGTTACTTTTTTTAATTTTTTTTTACAACGGTAACCATCGAAGCGTTCGAGCCGAAGCTCTGCCGTAATACGATGTAACACCTCTTCGCCTTCTGCAATTTTTTCTTCGTCTTCTCCCATTGTTTTTTTCTTTTTATCTTAAAGAAAGTGAATCACTTTATCTTCCCATAACATAACATAATTACATAAATATGAATTACACAATTATGCGGTTGAAATCACTACTGTTAATAATTTTATATGGAATGAACATTATTTGAAATTTTTACAGTTTAAATATTATAGATAGATGATAACACAGATTATGCTCAAATAGACAGGCGACTTTTCAAGAAATTTCCCCCTGACAATGTACGTAATGCCGTAAGTACATACGTACGTAACTAACGTATAGAGTTAGTTACGTGATCTTACCTCCGATAGCTCATTCAACGGACCAAGGACTAAAGATTTTTTATTTTTTATTTGAACAAGACGAAGAACAGAAACTACAGTTGAATATCACAAATGCAAACCAACATCCTGTTGCATTTACGATACATCGCAAGTTCATGATCATGATTTTTATACATAAATATCAAATGGAATTAGGTTACAATTGCTTTCTTCTACATATTTAGTAGCTCAAAACTTTTTGTTTCATTGTTACTGAGCAGTTCTGTGACCATGGTCTCCTCGGTAGTGCTGACTAAATATTTACATATACCCATTAACAGCTGTTAATTTGACTTGTCAACTGCTACTTAACGATTTCGCAACTCGTCATTGACTTCGGCTGACCCTACCTCTTTTTAATCCTTTTCCTAAGATACAATCTCTACAGAATCCTCGCCTGGTTTGGCATGGCCTTATTGTTTACCTTGCCTTTTTTGCCGATCCCATGGCTACTTTTTCTCAAAGATTATTTATAAATAAATAATATGATTGAGGTTACATTCTTGAAATAAAGTTGCATTATATAAATAACCCTTATGCATTATTGAGTACCTTATATTAGGGAGGTGTTATTCCTTAGAGGATTATGAAAGACGCTCAACCAAAAGGTTGAGAGGCAAATTATTTATTTTTAATAAGTGGACTGGTTTCCATTATTAAATTAAATATTTTTTCTTTTGATAAATCAAACTAATTGTATCTTTTTGTAATCCTTTTAAAATAATTGTCTCCTTCATTTGAAAAAAATATATATATTAATTAATATATTATTAATGTAATGATATATTAAATTATCCTTGAAATCACTTCAATGACATTTACTTTGTTTTATCTGTAACTATTTCAAAAATTATTTATATTTTAATTTTTTTTTACAATGGCTCATTGATTCTTTTTTTGCAAAGATTTAATTATTGCGTTTTTTTTTTTTTTGTTTTATCAGTAGTTACTTTGAAGTTTTTATGAATTTAAAAAATAATATTTGTTTTACTATATCAGAATAAAATAAAACATGTTTACTCCTAACACTTTTGATACACAACTAGTTTTAACTCTTCTCTTATTTTTATTATTATTATCATTACATATTTATATTCTCTTTTATTTATTATATTTATGCTTTTTCTCTTACATTTCTCCAAATTTTAAGAAAACTCAAGCTAAACCTAAAAGGTTTTGTGAAATAGGCTGACTTAAAATGTTTTTACTTCCAACAATATTGACATACTACATGTTTTACTTTATCTCTTATATAATTAACATACAAAGTAGTAGGATTTAAAAAAATATAACAATATTTAATTTATTAAAATGGTTTGGCGTTTGGTTCATTTGCCCTTATACCGATCGAATATAGAATTTGTCCTTATTGTCAAAGTACAAGATATTTTCAAAATAACGCGGCTGCAAGGCTATGAACCTCAATACTTCAATATTACTGTATAATGATGCTATAAAATACAAGGATTAAATGGCCCCTGTTCTTGAAAGATTGTGGATTCCACCTTGGATAAGGATATCTGTAAGAAATGCAGCGACAAATGAATGCCTATCCTTCGCGGAATGCTTGTCCTGCTTCCACACGGCCTCGAAGTCGTTCGAGAATAGTCAAGATTGAGATTCCGAACAGTAAAGATCAAGGAAACTTGATGTCGCCAATTAGAAATAAAGAAACTTTCCGATAACCTTAGGCTCGATTAAAAAAGGTCAATTTCTTATAAGAAATGCTAAAAACAGGGAGCCATTTAAGAATTTCGTTGATGCTTTAATAATCCTTTTTGGGGCAAGCTAGATATAAAGAACTGTGCTCTGTCCGCCTCAGAGACAAAATAAAGATGCCCCAGTGAAATGACCCCTTATTAATATCATGCAGAGATTTTTCCTTTATCCGTTGGTCGTTAGGAGAAAAATTTGAAAGTTCCAATTTGAATGGGCCGGACGTGTTAGAGCGCGACCAGCTTTAGTATTCGTGAGTGGCTTAAATGCGGCATGAGAGGGTTGACTTTTCCTTCGTGGCGGCCCTACTAAATAATTCTCGACCTTCCCATCACGGCTGAAACAGGTTGTTTACACCTCTACATGAACCAACTCTAGAGTTGTAATCAACCAAAGCCAGGCATGAAGGACTACCGAATAAAAAAAAGTTCAAATTTTGAACTTTTATTCCAATAGTAATAAAATAGCATCATTTGTCCGTCATATCCAGCAATTTCTTACTCAATCGTGGGATTAAAATAATGACTTTTCCATACTGACCTAATTTGATTTTATAGTTTTTAACAGTAAGCCATATATTTAAAAATATTTTATGGCACTTTTATATTTATATTTTACAATGATACGTCGTTGTTTCAATAGGTAATAAATAATGAAATTCCTGAATAATGCAAACTAACAGATATTAAAAGGAACGATCTTCGGTAACGAGAATATTGGTTGCATAGGCTGGGTTGATATTAATTTCCGGGCCCAATAGCTAGAATCAGTCCGGGAATTGAATGAATTTGTTGATCTAATTGATAACTCACTTTTTTAAATCCTTCTGAAAAATAATAATGGGCAGAGTTGAGTTAAAAAAAGATAGAAAAAATGAATAAATAAAATATTGATATTGAATTGATGATTATAAAATTTATAGTTGTCTCGTTCCAAATTACATACCTAGTTTTATCACATTAAAAAATTAATAATGCAAAATAATGGAATGACCTGTTTCGTCTAATAATATATTAGAAAACGGTCCTAAAAAGCGGTCAAGGAAAATCGAATTTACCATTAGGGGTGCTACTTTGAAGGAAAGAATATTTTCAAACGGCATAAAATATTTTCTTTGATCACAAGTAAATGCTGTCCTTGAGCTAACCGTTACATCTATTTCCTATAAATTGCTGATCAATAAATCGATTATCTCTTAGTTTCGATACGATAGAATAAAAGGGACTTCCTTTTCAAAACTACTTTGAGGATAATTTTTCTTTTAAGTAGTTGATTTAGAGGTTTAAATTAAATATGCTCTTGATAAGTTTTATTTAATAGTTTAACTAGTATTAGTAGTTCTTGATTTTTATTAATGTTAATAGTTTTCTTGTACTCTCCTATATAATTTCTCTTAACAGTTAATTAAGAGTATTTTTTGGATATTCGTGTATTATATTTAATATTTCTGTTATGTGTCCTCCTTCTTATTCTCCCCGATAAAGGGATAAATCACTCAAATTAGAAAAAAAAAAATTGTGTGTAAACTTTAAAGAACAAATTTTAATGAACAAAAAAAAGTTGTTTAGAAAAGTTAAATACAGAAGTGATTGGAGGAAATTGTTTTACATTATGATATTCTAGTAAGAAGAATTTTAATGAAAAAAAAGTAAATAAAATACTTGAAATTGGAGTTTTTGGGATTCGGTAACTCGATTAATTATTTGTTTGCTATCCAATTGTCATTATTAAAACGTTTTCTCCTCTGCAAGGTTCTACCACGAATGTTAATAACGTTATTATTGGTGCAATTTTTTTTTAATAGCATTATTAGCTATGATAAAGTCTTTCTGTTTATTAATAGAGGTTGCATTGTTGCGATGAATATAAAATAAAACGGATTGTCGATTCTTGTGTTTTAAGTGTAGTTTATCTCTGATATACTTTTTTAGTATTATATATTAATCTAATCTTAAATTGTGGGTGACCACCATTTTTAAATAATTTATTTTTTGAAGAGAAAAGACTTGGCTCCGCCGGGAGTGAACAGTAAAAGATTCTTGCGTAGTTAGGTAAAAGAGTAGTAGATAACAGTGAAGAGGAAGGATTGGCTCTACTTGGGGCCGAGCTCTGTGGTGCAGTGGTTAGCATCCGCGCATGTCACGCTGGAGACCAGGGTTCGTCTCCCGGCGGAGCCAAGTCTTTTCTCTTCAAAAAATAAATTATTTTAAAAAAAATTTTACTATTACTTTTATTTTATTTTTAACAACCGTATATAATATGCGTAAGACATTCTTCCTTATTACAATTAGAATTTCATACCATTCACTCGAACATAAATAAACTACAGCTTAACGGAATATTAATTGAATTAAATTTTGTATTTCTTCAACTTACCTTGTACGTTGATTTTAATTATTATATTTCTTTCCTCTCTTTTTTTCTTTCCTCTGCTCTACGTGATAGGAATTCATGACATTTCCATTTGCTTAAAGACAATGATAACAGTCTATATCGAAGACACTCACATTCCCACTTGATGAAAACGCATTTTTACTAAAATTTCATCAGTATTATTTTCCCAATCCATGGAAATACAACTCTGCATGTTTTAGCTCATTACATACATTTTCAAACATTACGCTGTTTTTTAAGAAACTTGCTCACTTTGTTCAAGAACTTCATATATCAAGAAAAACACTATTTTTCATGAACATGAATTAAATATAAAATAAAATGTGCTCAAAATAGATATGAAGCCTCCTATCAAACTTTTTAGATTTATGACGCTCTCCTTAAAACATTTGTACATCAGGTTAGATTAAAAAAGTGAAGACCTTGCTGATATAAGCACCCTTTGAGCTCATTAAAAAAAATAAAAATAAAACTCAAAATAGCCGATTTTTGAGATATGACATTGTTAAAAGATGTGAGCGAAATAACTCGCCCAATATACTTGACAACAACTGAACATAATTCAGTACTTTCTACCAGTATTTTATAACACACTTTCGAGGTAGAGCCCTCCTGTGAACAAATAACTATTTTATATAATTATATTTCTGAATAACAGAAGGTTAAAACTACAAAATTTTATAAAGGTTATCGAACAAATTTCTAAAAAAAAATCCACTAAACCAAAAAAAAAAAAAAAAAAAAAAATGCCATTTTTTAAACTTCTTTATGTACGTTAGAAGCGAAGCATAATATCGAATATATATGTTTATGGATATTATATTTTTTTATTGGAGTATTCCCTTGCTTTCTGTTTAATAGATATTTTTATAGATATACTATAAATACACCTAAATGTTTATAATGCTCATTAAATCCATGTTTTATTTTTTTTTATGGAGATAACTATCTAATTGATAGGAAAACAATGGCATAAACAGGAAATAGCCATTCCTGTGGTTTCAATAAATTTCGCAGTAGAGAAGACTGGAGTAAACATGTTTTGCGTTGCCATTGACCAAACCGCGATATAAAGGTGAGCTTCATTCCTTTTTTCTTATTTGAATATCAGTTCCCTGGAAGGATATATTTGTACTCTGCATGAGTAAGGGAGTGGATGAGATGCGGCTCCTCGGGCTGTGGAACTGGTTTCCACGTCCTTCGTCCTTCGGCAGTTAATGCCTGTCATCAATCTTCCTTGGCAATAAAACTGGGCCACTTCCCTTTTTTATTTTTATTTTCCCCACTTTTATTTTATATTGCATTTTATTCTTTGGCAAAACTCTGAGGTACTAAAAAACTGTCGTCGTTCCCAATAATGTAGCGGGACGAAAGTCAGTATAAATCCATACTTGATGTCTAATTCAACCAAGGGCGGGTCTAGCCGATTGATTTTAAATAGTTAATTTAACTTCGATAGTTGATTTTTATCATAAATCACCAAGATAATATGGAAGACTAAAAGCAATTTCAGCTCTGTCTAATGTTCAACATATGGGAGATTTTCAGATTATGGGCATTTTTCATAACAAAATTTACGGCAAATTCATTTCATTACCGATCGTGGGAATTAGACGAGTTCTTAACATGGTAATGACATTTCCACGTATTTTATTCAGCCAAAACCGCTGTGTAACTAATTGAGATCATCTTTTTTGCCAACTGGCTTAGACAAACGGTAGTCAACTTAATATGATGTAAAGAATGAAATAATTTTAAAAGAAAGCGTGTTAATACATACGGTGGTAATGACAACATCAAAAGTACGCGACTTTTTTTACGAGGCACATGCTCGGAGACCGGCTCTCAACTGAAGTCGTTTAATTCAAAGGTGGTTGTCCTTTAATTCTATGGTGACTACTACACTCACAAGAAATTTCCCCACTGTCCCCACTTTTTCAAGGCTTTATCTCTGCCGTTTTGTTTTGTGATCGGTAATGCCGTCAAAGTGAAGGGACATAGTTTTGAAACTACTTAAACATACTTACAGTTAACAAAAAATATAATTTAGAATGTTCCGGTTATCCTTTATGAGTGGGAATAAATTTCAATATCATTAAACGTAGGTTTCAAGAGAAAAAAAATATATATTTACGATAAAATCGAGAGTGGGACACTACGTGGTAATGACATCTTAGTAGCTTAAGTAATTATGAAATCATATTATTCAGTAATATTTTCATTTTTAATATTTTATTATGAAGAAATATACCTTCTCCGTACAGCAATGGAAAAAAAATCAGGTTAGGCTTAACCATTTAAATAAAAGTTGTAATGGACTAAAACTTGCCCCTAAAATGAGAATCACCCATATATACTTGATATGATTTTTTCAGTATTTGGATTCAAACTTTGAATTGATAATAATTTAAGACGAGGATTTTTAGTTTCAGCTTGATATGAGGGTGTTTAGTTTGCGGCATTACTTGCCTCGCATTATTTTTGAAAAGTTATCATGAAATTTTGATCTTGAATCAGGCTGGCGCGTCGGGTATACCATGCCGCATTACATGCTCGTAAATGCCGTGAATAAACTGAAGTTATTTTTGTGTGGATATGTTTTATCATGCTATGTTCTATTTTTATTTAGAGTTAAAGATTATGAAGTAAAATCTGAAGAAAAATAAGAAGACAAATTTGAAAATGGAATCAAGCCCGATTTTTTTTTCTATTGTAACGTTCATTTTTATAGCTGTAGGTTGTGAAATACTATTACTAATATTTAAGTTTGTAAAAAAAAAGTAATAATTCATCTTTCAATTCTGTTATTATCAATTTATTCTTTGTTGTAATATAATAACATATATTCATACTTATCTTTATTACACTATATGTATGAAGTTGTTGATATAAGATATTAAATAAATTACTAAAATTGGAACGTTCAACGTATAATGCTATTCCTTCACGATCAATATTGATTCACATAGACTGCAGTGTCACACATCAATCACACTTATCAATTTTATGACGGAACAGACCCTTAAAACAATCATTACATTGATAAATTCGATATTGGCTCATTAAAATCGACTGCTTAGGGATGGCTTAGGTGTTGGAGGAGTGTAGTCTTAGGCAGAGATAAAATAGCATTCTAGTTTTATCGTTAAATTTTCATTTGGGGGGGTTTGGAGTAAAAAAGCATAGAGATAATGCAGTTTTGACATTTTACCCCGTATTCCTTTTTCTTTATAATCAATTTTAAATGAAGCATAAAACGTTTTATTAAATCTTGTTTATTTACATATCGTTCACTGCTTTCAACAAAGCCATATCCCATAAATCGGCTATTTGGTTTGGCTTTATTTTTGATGAATATACTGAATGTCTTGATATATTTATAATAGTGTAACACTAAGTGGGTTATATACCATTTACTAACAAAAAGCTATTACTCGCAATTGCAGACCAACTATAACAACTCAAATTATTAAGAAGTTTACAAAAAGTATCAACTTGTAACGCCACAGTAACACAAAAGTAACTAACTCTATGATTCGATCTTCAGGGCAAGACTAAATCTCCAGTCCATTTCTCCTTATATTTAGTCTGAATTAGAACATTCCAGATGGTTCCCGAATAGCCGAGAAGATTCTAGAACAATCACGAACAGGTATTTGAACAGTTTGTCCCAACAATAAGTCTAGAACTCTTTTCAATTATATGTTTTTTTGTTGAGGTGGAAGATAGTCAACTGTTAATCTTTACGATAGGTTTGTTTGTTTGTTTAACGTCCATTTTTATGCTACTAAGGCTAATCGGACGATGCTACAGAGGAAGTCCTAAATTTTGCCTCTCCAGGTATAATTAGGATAGGGATCTTTAACGAGTACCTGACATCGTACAGGCTCGGGACCTCCATTTTACGTCCTATCCGGGGGACGGCATAGCTAAGGATTTTTTACTCCCATTAAAAAATCCCAGGGCCACCGCTGGAATCGAACCCGCGATTTTACGATAGGTTAAAAGATGATCAGGATTTTCAGTTTGAATTTTTTTTTTTATTTTCGAAAGCCAACGTTTCAATCCAACTTGTGGATCTTCATCAGGGCTTCTGAGTCAAGTCACTATTAACTCAAAAAATACTAGGGGAGTCTTTGTATCTACCTTGACTCAGAAGCCTTGATGAAGATCCACAAGCTGGATCGAAACGTTGGCTTTCGAAAATTAAATTTTTTCAAACTGAAAATCCTGATCTTCATTTAACCTATTATATGTTTTTTTGTTTCGCGTTACAAGTTTATTACAAAATCCACTTCCAATCTATTAATTTTTTAACAATAACTGCATTTATCAAAAGAGACTGTTTAAAATTTAAAGTGTTCTTCAACAAAATGAGAAAAAAAAATCAATTATTATCTGAACCCCTCTGCTACTTACTAAAAAGATCGATGGGATCAATTATCGGAGGTTTGATAGCTATTATGTACACATTTTATTGTGCTTTAAACTTTAAATGCACTCTCCTGAAATATCATTTTCATGTAACTCTATTACTGAATTTCTATACTTAAATCGTGCCACCACTTTTGCAGGGTTATTTAATGGAAAAATCTTTATAAAAAAAATTGTAGCCGATAATATGATAACATTAAAACTCGAATGAATTGTATGATTGAAGTGAATCCAAAATTGTCCATTAAATAGGAGGATTGGAAAGTTGCATTCCTCAGAATTATTGTGTGAAAGATGCAACGAATACTTCTCTCCCCCTCTCCGTTCCCAAAGAGAATCCATTTACCGAAATCGGGACCATCCCTGACGCAGACCCCGGACCTGACCCCAGGGTCCGCGTAACAGTTACCTCCTTCCTGCCCGTGTAGTCGGTTCCACTCCGGCTATTCCTGAAGCAGGAGGAGTGGAAGTTCCGCTATTGGACCTCTGTTCCTCGGTCGTTAATCGTGGAGAGATATCACCTCGAGCTACCGGTCACAGATCGACCGCTATGGTAATTAAAATAGGCACTTGAGTCTCTTGGTTGTTTCATTATTACTTAGGCAGTTAATACTGATCTTGGTACCAATTCTTTGATTAGATATGATTACTTAAATACAATAAAGATAAAAAAGGGCCAAGGAAAAAAGAGAATTTTAAGAGATATATAAAAGGAAAACTTTTTTTCTTTAATTCTGACGATTGATTCTAGCCACAATCATTTAACTTTTTCTTTCTTTTCCTTTTATCCGTTCCATGGTAACCCTACAGGTTTTTCAGATTCCATGCCCTGAGGCATACAACCTGTATAAATGTTTATAATTCTTTTCATCAATAGCATACAATCTGTATACAATTTGAACGGGAATATTATTTAAAACACAAATGATAGAAAACAAAGAATAGCAGAAATAATAAAACAAAAAGGAAACCAACTAAAAGTTCAATTACTTAACTCTTACAATTACTTAAGTCAAACAGTCTAAAAAACCACTGGGTGTGGAGGTGATTGAGGTCTAGGTGTTGCAGTGGGTACCTTCTTTTTCAGCCGGGTCTTCTCTCTTATGTGGTGTCAATTTTGAAAATTTTAATAATGGCATATATATATTTTTTTTTTGGATTAATTTGTTTTCTGGAGTAGGCCATTTGTCGTCCCCCTCCATCAGAATTTATGTTTAAATGTACTCTGTTATGTTCTTTAAGTGACAGTAGTGTAGGATATATTTGAAAGTTTGTTTGTCCGCCACAGTCACAAGTTTTGGTATTGCAAAGGTGGGAGCGGTTTAAGTAATTTTTTGTTTGTCCTTGTTCTGTCAGTAATTGTGTTAATTTGTAATGTGTTCTTTTTGTTTTTTCATGATTTTGTTGTGTAAGTTTCGGGATATATTTGTTCAAAGGTTTTATATATTTTTGCCATTCTTAGTTCCAATTAGTTAGTCTGTTTTGATGTTTTTCTCGATGTATGTTATATGGGCTATGGTACAATCATACGATTCGAGACAAAGTTAAAATATAGCTAATAATTTAAAAAAAAAAAAAAAAAACATTTTTGGTACCACGTTTTTCGTTCTCTAGTGATTTGACATCGATTATAATATTAATATAGTGAATTGACACAATTCTTGTAATTATAATTAATTTTTTATAACATGATTTAATCTCAAGATTTGAAAAATATTTAATTAAAAATATTAAATGTTGAAATTAAGTTAGTCATTAATAAAAGTTGAAATTTCGTCAACGGAGATGCAGAGGACCTGGGTTCGATTCCCAGCCGTGGTTCAATCTTTCCTCTTTCATTAAAATGATTCAAAGTCATCAAACATTTAATTTAATCTTCCAATTTATAATTTAATTAATTTTTTTTTTTTTGTTGCAGGTGAGTAGAAGCATCTCCACTTCATTTTAATTATCGAAATGGGTAAGATATGATTTTAAAATAATTATTATTTTTATTTTCAAAGATTTGTCATCAGTCATTTCTAGGTGAATAATAATCAAAATAACTATTGATCATCTATTTATTGCTTTTGGAAATCCATATCATGGCTGAAGCATGGAGACAAATAGTTTTCAATTGTTTGGTTTTTCTGTCCCGATGGTGTCCTTCAATATAGGCCGTATGATTAGCAGTTATTTTGCTGATTGACGTATTCCCAGCACAATTTTGATTTGTCAAACGGTCCACTATTGTTCCTTCTGAACCTATTTACATCAGTACTCTATAATTGTAGTTCAGATCGATAGGTTTTGCATTGAACAGTCAGAATTAATTAACTGTAATGCAGGTTAACATTACCTATTTTGTTTATTTGAAACACTTTTTTTCTAAGATATTCTACATAAAATTGAAAGAGAGCTCGAAGCACACACCTGCGAAATATGTGACATCATCCAACAATCCTTCAAGCCTAGCTAATAGATTTTCCCAAATTTGAAAACTTTAGCAAAGAAGTAGGCTTATAACATCAATTAGAAATTCATGAAGAATTGAATGCTCCCAAAAAATATAAATCGTCATTAGACGCCAAAGGCCCTTTGGAATGGAGAGGCGATATAAAAGGAAAAAAAAACTTTTGTTTTTAAAAATATTTTGATGTTAATTGTACACAATTTTTTTTTTTTTATTTAAGTTTATCAGTGCGGATATTCCCTAAACATTTGTCTACTTTCGAATTAAAAAAAACAAAGCATTTATTTTTTGTACGTTTATACCCAGCTAACAGTTGGATTTTCGACTCCTAATAGCAATTAACAGGTTTGCCCATCCTCTAACTATGAACAAGGTCTTTGACATCTGACGCAGATGTGACTCGCCCTGAGGACCGTTCTAGAGTTCACAGCTGACTGGAAATCAAAAGTCACTCCTTTAAAGAACAGAAGCCTTTGTGTCTAGGAAGAAAAATATTATCTGTCTGAGCAGCTTTGAAGACGAACCAAAAATATATCTGATTATCTGCCCATCCATTCTTTCCAGGGCACGACATTTACAGCTTAAACAGCATTTTAAAATCAGGTTTTCTCTATTAAGCGTTGGAATTTCGTCAAAAATACAAAAGGCAATGTCTACTGATTACGGCCATCAAACCACTTAAAATCTAATCAGTTATGAGATGTTAAAGTTGACTAATTGTTTACCGACCGATTTCAACAGATCTAACAACAGACTTAGACACTTATTGACTTACGAAGAAACCACCTTTATGCTTCTTTTTAACTTCTTATTCAACGGGACGATAGATTTAACTTATAATTTCAATATGGATCCTTATGAATACACACCCATACTTTTGACACTCTTCGAGTCGTGTTTCTAAATTTTTTCATAGAAATTGACTTTGTAGCTTATGAAACAGTGAGAACGATTGAAATTAGGCTAGACTAAAAGAAATATTGATGAAATCAATGATACAAAGTTAAAAAATAAGCTCAATAGTTGGAAGAAGTGTGAATCTTAACAACATATGTCCCTGTAAAGAATATTTTAAACTATTAAATATTATTATAAACGACTGATGTGTATTAAAAATGAATAAGTAGGGTATTTTAAAAAATACTATTGCTATGATGAATTGTAGTCTGTTTGTTATTGTATGTGATTTAAAGGAATAAACCGTAAATAATAAACATAAAATTAATAACATAAAATTTCAATCAATGTTTACTTGCGATAGGTAAAATATGTTCAGGATGATAATTATTTTTAATTAGTATGTGGGAATAACCTTATATATGGTCAAAAGATAAAAATAAAAATATTTCTCACAACAATCACTCATCATTGATTTTTTTAATTTTTGCAAGGGTCTGAAGGACGGAAATTATCATTACTCATCTTGCAAGTACGTTTACATGAATTATCAAAATTATTTTCTTTTATTTTTGAACTTATTGGCATTTTTGACCTTTGGTCCTGTTAAATCAGCGGTTTCGCTCGCACTTTGCTCCTTGAGGGTAATGAGTAGAGACCGGATTCTCGTGCAATTGCACTTTTTTTTCGGTTGCTTGAAATCGATCGGGGACAAGGTATTTACACGAATTAAGGCTTCCTGATTAACATATGTAAGTTTTATTTTGCACGAAATTGCACATTTTGAGGGTTACTGCACAAATTTGCACATTTTAGGTTTCAGTGCACGAAAGTGCATTTTTTGATATTTCATTAAAAATATTGATTTTTTTTTATAGAGAATAGTTATGATTTATTTTAAAATCCGACAATAATACCGATATATGTATGTATTTATAATTTATTTTTCTACCTAATTTTCTAAGAAAGAAAAAATTATTTACGATTTCAAAATATTTCTTTGAACTCGTTACGGAAATGGTAATTATGTCGAACAACGTTCCTTTGTATTAACTTTCTTAGAAGTTCTAACTGGATTTGACTCAACCTTCCCACCTACTCCTTTATTTCCATATCATTTTTTTTTTTTTTTTGTTTTTTTTAATCTTTATTTATTCAAGCTCGGCATCTTAAAGCCATACATGGGTTTATATAACAATTATATACAAGGTTTAACAGTTGGATGTGTGAGGGAATGGTCTCACGCAGGAGACACCCTTAACTGATCAAATTTATAATACATCAATATTAAGTAAAACTCGAACATAAACGAAAGAAAAAAAAAATTAAAGAAAAATAAATAGATAATTATAATAATAAAGTAAATATGCACATGCTATAAAAGAATGAACATATCATTCTGAAGTTGAGTTTAGTTCGGTAAACAAGTACGAAAATTTTCACTATTGACCTAAGGCCTAAAGTGACAGCCAGCCAATCTCTCAAAATCAAATGGATAAAACCATACCCAGAATTGAAAGAAGACGGGAAAACACGCAGTTAACTGCAGCACAAAAATCCAAGCGAACCCCAATTCAACAATTACAACAAACAAAGCTGCTCGTCGTTAGACAATAACAAACAGTTTTTACCGATTTATGTTACGCCATGGTCGCTTCCAATATTCCATTCAATAAACTGCAGTCCAAGCCCTTTAAGTGTTTTTTGCAAAAATACACAAAACAAAACATTCCTGACGAGAACACCCTAAGAAAAAAATTACCTCAAAAACTGTTTTAAACATTCTGTTGAAGAAATACGAAAAATAGTTGAAAATAATTATATTTACTTCATGGTAGATGAAACAACAGACCCACGGGGACTTAATATTTGCAGTATAATTGTTGGAATCCTACACCTGGAGATTGAACCCAAACCATACTTTATTTCATGCAAGCAGTTCCAAAAACGAACTACGAGACTGTCTCTCGATTTGTAAAGGACAGGTTAGCAAATTTTTTCTGTCAAACATCCTACCAAGATAAAATCCTTTTATTTTTTAGCGATGCCGCTCCGTATACGGTAAAAACTGGAGAAGCATTAAAAGTTTTTTATTCAAATATGGTACATGTAACTTGTGTAGCGCATGATTTAAACCGTGTTGCTGAAAAAGTGAGGGAAATTTGCCGAAATATGAACACACTTGTTAATAATGGGAAAAAATATATTTAAAAGCTCCTCACCGCGTAACAGCTTATAGAAATTGTATGGACTGCCCCCTTCTCCCAGAACCTGTGATAACTAGATGGGGATCATGGATCGAAGCAGCCCTATTTTATTCAGATCATTTTAATAATTTTAAAGAGTTTGTTTCTACTATTGAAGATGATGCAGTGTCTGTGTAAAAAGTAAAATCTTTTTTTAAATTTTACATCTGTTGCATCAGATCTAGCATTTATTAGATCCCATTTATCGGTTCTACCTTCGCAAATAAAAAAGCTTGAAGAGCAAACCTTAACGTTGAGATCACAGATTAATATTATCGAGAAAGTTGGAGATGAATTTACGAAGCATAATATGGAAATGTACATTATTGTAAATTTAATACGATAAAATTTTAGAAATTACTATTTGATAAATTAATATAGTTAGTAGAAAATTACGAAAATTTATGTTTTACTATATATATATTATTAATTTTGTTTAATTATGATTCCTAGCAAACATTTTTTTTGTTGGTTTTGTAAGCACATATGTATATAACAATAATTATATAAATATGTTAAATTAATATTTGATTTTTTAATTATACACCGCCTCTTCACACAGCAGAAGGTTGAATTGCACGTTTGTCAGTGTTTTTTATTTTTATTGCACGCTTGTCAGTGTTTTTTATTTTTATTGCACGTTTTTGCACGTTTGGCTAATTTTTATTGCACGTTTTTAAAATTTTTACTGCACGAAATCCGGCCTTTAGTAATGAGAAAGCGACATCTTTCTAGATCCCTTTATTTAGGACAAGAAAAGAAAAAGGAAATTATTTATTTTATTATAATGACGAAATTTAATATTTAATGACTATCAAATAGACAAGTTTTAATTTATTTATTACTGTATAATGACAGATAAGTATGAATATAACATACGAGTTAAATAAGCGTTTATAAAAATATAATATTAAATATTATTTTATTGAAATATATTATGTAAACATTTTTCTATATTTTTAGAAATTAATTAGTTCCTTTTTAATTAGTTCGATTCAATAGTTATTTGGTAATTCATATTCTATCTTGGATTTTTTTGTCAATTATTTCCTATGCATATGAACTGGGTTTAATCCCCAGCCGTGGTCGAAACTTTTATCTTCTAATTAAAATTTTTTTAAATCATAAAGTAATTATTTAAAAAATAATATATGATTAAATTTTTAACATAAAATCTTTTATTTTCTCTAAAGTTTCTTCGAGTTCTTCGAGTATTTATCTGTATTAAAATGACCGGATGTGGCAACTGTGCTAGAGGTAGTGGGTTCATGGTAGCCTGAGGTACGAGATTCCTATCATCTCATCTATCATAATGCTTTTTTTTTTCTTTTTTTTTTTTTATAAATAATCTGTCATTATTATTATTCCGATACCTACCATTTATTCTTATTCTGATACCTACCATTTATTCTTGAACAATCTCTTATTTCTTATTTTCTCAATTATAAATATTATTTCTTGGCATTGGAGGAGTGTTCAGCGTTTTATAACATCCAGTAACTCTCTTTATTCGAAAGATAATTTTTTTATTAAAAACTTGTATGGTATAGAACGTTTTCGATCGTTCAGTAACTGAACTTCATTTCACATTTTGTTTTATCTAAGCTAATATCTTACTTTAGCATCAAATACTTTAGCATCAAAAGTAACCATAAGAATTAATGTGATTTTCGCAAAGAGTGGAGTTTATATTATTGTTTCTAATTTACTGTGTCATTCCGGTACCTCGCTAACTCTGCCACGTTATCAGCAAAAGCCTAAATTTGGAGTCATTCGATTTATTATAAAGGCTGCTTTTTTTTTTTTTTTTTTTTTTTTTTTTTTTTTTTTTTTTTTTTTTTCCAATCTACTGTATTGACTTATGTAGAGTACCAATATAAATAAAAACGATAAGAGACGACCTCTTTGTTGTACTCCTGCTTCCATTTCAGAATTTCATTGTAACACCGTGAAAATTAATACCGAATTCATAATAAATTTTCTAGGGCCTGTCGCAGTACAAATACTTAGTCCACGGTGCTTCTCACTGGCCAAAAGCAATTTTTGTTTTAAATATCCTAAGACAAAAAAAAAAATATTTAATACTTTCTAAGATAAGAATAGTCAGAATGTTCAATTTTATAACATGCTGAACATTAATGCTGAAGTTCTGTAAGTTAATATTGCTATCTTTTGCATTCTTGCGATTTGCTTTGGTTTTATTTAATTTTATAGAGTTTTCTATGGTTTTATCTATATAATTATTTTATATTCTGATACCTCAACAAGCGGTTGGGTTGAAACCTCAAAAATTGTACGCCTGAAAATCCTGATAGATTTATCATCTGATTTTGTTATTTAGTTATTCGTTAATAAATTTACAACCAATATAATAATATTTTGAATGTATTATAATTATGCAGGTTTGGTATTATTGTCCTCTTTCTCCCTCCGGTGGGTCAGAGATCCTGGCGTGGTGCCTCGGCAGGTAGATGAGGAGGGTGGAGGGGAGTGCAGGTGCCTTCAACTTCCTCCCCATTGTTTTCCGCCGAGTCGTTCCTACTAACTGCCTTACACACACCACTGCCTCCGAGTAATTCCCTATCGGTTATTGGCTAATTATAGGGTCCTCTGTGCCATCAATATACATACTAACAGGAAATTATAGCTCATCGATCATCTCTGTAGTTTTTGTAACTTCGGCAGGTGTACGGAAGTTGATTAGAATTTTGATAACTCATGATAATAAAAATAAATAATCTTTTTATCGATTATAATCAGTTTAGGTAGCATACCTAATCACCATCGTGTAGCTGCGTAAATCCTAGAACCTATCCGTTCTTTGATTTTTCTACTTGTAATTTAAATTAATCGCATTACTATTCAGTATAAGTTGAGTGCTACTGTTCCTAAATTGTAATTCATCCATCTCAGTTTTGTGATGGTTTGTTGAAAGTTTTAAGATTGAAAATAATTTAGAAAATTTGTTACTTCATAGTTATAACCTCCATTAAACGGGGACTGGGTCATTTTTCCGTTGAACAGAGGTTTCGGTTAAAACGATGTTTATTAAAAGAAGTAAGAAAAAATAAACATAGTTCAGAGCCAGTTATTTGGAATAAATGCGTACATAAAACGTATAGTAAACTAACAGATTTAAAAAAAAAATTAATATAACATGAATTTAAACAAAAACTTTTTTTAGACTTCCTGCACAACAGAACAATGAGCCTATATTTCACTTTTTTCGATCTTGTACACAATTCTCCCTTCAGAACTAACGGTTTTGTTGAAATAAATTTAAAAAAGATGTCGTTTTTTGCCATTCAACAAATCCCTCTTATCGTAGTTTTCAATGAGTGACCAAAGTTTTTTTTTATCCGGTCAATAATAACAAGTTCTTCTTCAATGCCTTTACCACTAATCCGCTTCCAAACAATATTGTGACGCTTTTAAATTTAGAAAAAAATGTAAGATACAAACATTCAGTTTCCTCGAGTTCTATTAATAGACAATTCTGTTTATTAAGATAAACCCCCTTAAGGTCAGATATGGCCCTCTTTAGAAGTAACGAAAACATGAGTTTAACAAGTGCCGTGTTAATCATGATATTTAAATTCGTAATGTTAAATTTTATTCAATCATAAAATACATGGCGTTGTTTATCCCCGATTCACAGATATGTTCTTGTAAATAGAAAAAATAAAATAAAAGCAAGAGAATAAATACTACATTATGCAATTCAAAATAAATGCTTTTTTTAGCATATTTTAAACATCAAATATCGTTGTGTGCCCGGTAAACAAGTGAATGTGCAAAAATTCAACTTTCCAGGAGAGTAAAAAAAAAAAAAAAAAAAAAAAAAACAGTTTTCTACCTTTAGTGGAATAGCGCCTGCCTTTGTGATTGTTATATATTAATAATGTCAATTTTGAATTTCATGGAAGATCACCAAAATAAAATCGCAATTATAAAATTTGCATACTTATTAGAAAATTAATATTTTATTTAGCTGGGAAGGAATAAAATAAAAAATGAAAATTTGGCAGATTTGAAATCATAAAGAGGCTGCATTCTGTACGAAATATCTCAATTTGCTCAATATTTTGCACATTCTTAGTTCTTAGTTAACCATGCACCCGACAATATCATAAATTTAAAAAAAAATTCTGATCAATATTATTTATCACTAGCTATATATACCGGTTTTCACCCGGAGAATTTCATTTTTTAAATCTATAAAATCTATAAAGTGAGTCTTTTATCGATTTAAGAAAATGTGGTAAATATGGTAAAAACCAATGTAAAGCGAGATCAAAACGATTTTTATAACAATAAAGAATATACCAAGTAATTGGCTGAAGTTATGCAATTTTAATATGGACAGGTGTTCTCACCTGGTATCAAAGAACCACTGAACGAAATTTGGAGAATTTAGGACAAACGGTATGGATTTCTATAAAGAACAAACAAACAGAATTTCATCTTTATTTATATAGATTGTAGTGTATACCTGAAAACTGTGTTTACGATTGTTTAATCGTTCCTCAAACTTAGTTTTCTAAACTTTTCGGTGGATTTCTAGCAAAGAAATTTCAGATTTGGTATATTTGACAAGAATGTTCGGATTTATAGTTAAGATTGGATAGAATAGGTTATGAAAAAGGTGTACGTCTTTTTATTTTCTCTAATAAAAATGCCACTTATATAAAAAATTTAGAATTAGAATAGGAATTATAACATTATTGTAATCTTGAAGAAGTCATTCGATATTAAAACCAATTTTTTGAGTGAATAAAAATACATGATAGTTTACAGCTTGTTATTTACTTAACAGAAAGTCGCAACAAGGATAAAGAGATCTTTTTAAAGGGATTATTTTATTTGTAGAACATTCCAACTATTTTTAGAGTTAATTTATCGATTCCTGAGCAGAGGGATTGACATTCCTAGACGATGCTCACTCTACGGTTAGGTCATTTGGAACTATCTAATCAAATTACACAGCGTTTTATAATTAATTGGTTGTACTATGCAACTACTGAAACGGATCTCTAAGCAGGGTGTCTGGTGCTGAAAGTGGAGTAATAATACGGAAATTTTCGTTGGCGGGAAATATGAGGGAATAAGGTAAGGCGCACATTGAACGCAGGCGACGCATAGCAGAGCTAGCAGTTTTTGTAGTCATACGTGTGATATATAGGAAACTGTCCTTCTCCTTCTCTGCCTCCAAATGTGCGCGTTTCCTTTCTGATACAAGCTTCACAAAAACTCCTCTGCTCTGCTCTGCGTCTCAATGTGCACTTAACCTTATACGGGACCCGGGACCTTTAATTTCTTAATTAAGCTATCAGTAGCGTTGTATATTTATGTATTTTGTTGTATTTGTAGCAGTACAAGAACCTCACAGAAATATCCACAGTAATCACCAATCCTCCCTCCCCCCTTCCAAACAAAAGAAGTATCAATGTTCATTGTACATCACTGAGCTATCGTTAAGTGCTCATTTATGCAAACTAAAAAAACAGACATGTAAAGGTTTATCACAAAGCTCCTTTATCATATGACCAAGTTGAGACCTTTTAGAAGTTCCAGCAATTGCCTTTCTTACGAGATCCTTGGCTCCAAGTTTGAACCTTGTAAATCAAAACAGAAAACAACTCGACTATGAAACAGGCGATGAATAGCAGCACATATTGTACTGACTTCGTCCATATTGTTCTACGTGACAATAGTATTGTGCCAACAGAAGTCATTATACGGGCATCGCCATAACGAGGAGTGCTGTTGAAATTCTTTTGAAGGAGGCACTTAGGTTGGAGGGACTGTGGAGGGAGGTAGAAGAGAAGATAGTAGCCGAGTTGCCACAACCTCGTGACTCGGCATCTTCTTTTCACACCGAGAAGATTGTTCTATTTCGAAACATGCGGGAATTAAAAAAGCAACAAAGAGAGGAATCAATTAAACGGAAGCGGTAGGTGGTCCGGTGAATAGCGACCAAAGAGGTAACGAGTTCGCGATCTGGCTACTGCGATTAAACTTAGGGTGAGCCTTTTTGTGCTCTGAGGATCGGGAGGGAATCAGAATCAAATCGATTACCATACTAATCGAACTATTTTGATTCCTTCTTATTCCTTTGGGTATACTATCGATAAAGAAAAGCTTTTTGACTTTTTAATGTTCATTTATTAATGTCTGCGTTATTACTACAGGAATGATACATTAACTACGGTCTAGAGCGTTGCTTGAGAAGAAACAGCTACAGCAAGGCTTTTAAAGGTTGATGTAACTGCTTTTCTTTTTCTTTTTTTTTAAGTTTTTCTTTGTAGGTGCTATTATTTTACCGCATGCTTTAAAAAACTGTTATCTAATAGTACTAATACTTTTGATATGTTGGACATTCGTTTACCCAAATCATTTATAACACTAAACGTGAATAAACATCGCCACCATATGGGATATATTTAAATGAATCGTTGATCAAATAGATTGAAGCATCCTTTCTTTGTCATGATTCTTTTGTTTGCCTTCAATACGAAATTTACAACAGCTAATTTTTCTTTAGACTGGCTGATATTAGTGCTAACAACCTTTTTGTGACCCGTCGGTAACTGCTGTAACGGTACAATACATACATACACAAAACGAATTTTGTATTTTTTAATACAGTGTATTTTATTGAAAAGTTATTTAATATATTTTTAAAAAAATATGTCAAACACATAGTACTTTAAGCGATTTTTATTTTAAATAGAGAAAAATAAAATAAAATTTATAAATATTTAACGCCATATGAATTGATTAATAAATTTATTGTATTCGGGTATTTAAAATAAAACATAAGATATAGTTTTTGCATTTAAAGAAATATAACACAAATACTTATTTGGTATTTTATAAGGAAATACATTTACTTGGAATTGATTTTATATTTTATTTCTTAATATGCAAATTTAAAAAAGCGTTTTAGTTTGTTTTTTAAGACACTTTGGTTTTAATACTCCCCAGATCTGATTCAAGTATTTTAATTTTCCTAATTGAAATATTTCTTTGTATTTTTACTTTCACTTACCTATATACGAATTTCCCATATTTATATTTTCCATATAAGTTTCATATTCCATGATATATATGTTGTGCTTTTCATTGTATTTCAATTTAATAAATACGGTCTCTAGCTGTATCTAAGATTGTGTAGAGTTGATAAAAACTAAAGAAAACAATATAGGATTTAAAAAAAAAAAACTTTCTCCAGAAGATATAAAATTTCAGTAAAAGTTTATGTCGTGTCGCGGCTTAAGCAACACTAAGCTTCGTTGCGTTTTGTACTCTCCTCTGCCATATAGTGTCATGTTTTCAAGTGCGTTCTTTTATAATTTTATATTACACTTTTGAAAAAATTTCATTTGTTATTTAGATCTTGGTTATTTGGATATTTAGTACATGATTTTGATTATGATATAAATTTCAGAAGTCAAATTTTAATCAAGTTAAGAAGAGCAATTTAAAGCTAATGAATAAACAAGATAAATTTATGATTTATTGTCATAAATAGTTATATATAGACTATAGTTATGTATAAAATATTTGGAGTAAATAAATATAAATTATCATTATGAGTAAATAAATATTATTTGGAGTATTCCAGACATTAGACATGAGTCGTGCTGGGACGCATATTTACCTGTATTATGGAAAATCTGATTTTTTAACTTTTCAACAAACTTATTACCTTTTTCTTCATTTTTTTGGAGAAGGTGAATTTGTTGTTGTATAGGTAGTGTTGGTAACTTTGCTTAGTACATTAACAGACCTTAGTTATCATTTTCGTTTTTAAAAAAATGAAATGGGATATGCAGAACTTGTTATTTATGGTATATTGGTTATTTGTGTTATATTGGTTATTACGCTGTGTTTCCACTGCAATCCTTATTCGAAAAAATAAACTGCTAAATCTCGTTAATGATCTGAAATAAGATGATATTCATGGGTCATTGTCCGTTCCGTGAGGGCACTTATAGACAGCCTCTACAATATGTCAGTTTATAATTAGCTCCGTGAACTCGTCTAGTGCTCTCTTCCGATGTGTGTATATATATATCGCAAATCGGTTCTATAGAAAGGAAACCAATCAAAAGTTAGATTAAAGAAAAAACCTTTACATAATTGATAAGGATGTACAGCTGCTGATTGCGTTATTAGATATGCGAAATAGCTTTAGATTTTTTTCTATCCCAAGCATAGCTTTTGTTTATCGTCTATAGTCCTATTTTCTATTAAATTTTCAATTTAAAGATTTTCTTGAATATTTGGTATTAACCCTGATTTGTTAACGCTAAAAACAAAACTTAATTAGAGAATATTGTTAATTGTTGTATCGTTGTTTTTGTTATTGAATGGAACCATACTGAAAGATAAAATTGTCAACATTTTAATAATGGTTAATATATTTAAAACATCCTGCTCTGAAAGTGAGTTTGTAGGAGTGATAGGTAAACTGAACGTCAAGTAATATGTACCTTGGGCAACTCGTGTGCCTTTTACATGCCTTTTTTATTTGATTTTTTTTTTCTTCTTAGCCCCTGCTTCTTTTTCGTTGTTCGTTGAGTGGCAGGAACATGAGGACATGAGGAGCTCGCATTGGCAAAGTTGGTCGCGGTATTCAGGGGAGGGGGGTAAAGGGGAGGGTAATTTATTTGAAACGTTCTTAGTATATGGGTCATTTTCCCAGAAAGGGCAAATCGCTGTCCCCGATGAATTCTGAAGCCCCCTCACCATTTTTGTTCATTAAAACAACCTCTAATTAGGACTTGCCCTGTCGACTACGTAGGGTTTTACTCATATAACATTTAAAATTAAAGGTTGAATTTTGATATGACCAGTGGAAATCTCCTTCCCATGTCATGTCACAACTCCGGTTTCCAAACTTTACGTTCGTCTACGAATTGACCATTGATGCTTTTTGAATTTTTTATAACTGTGGTGGTGTTCGAAACATCTCAAGATTAGAATGTGAGGTATGCGATATTTTTAAAAATGATTGAATAGTACACAGAGGAGGTAAAAGACTTGTCCCCGGTGTTTGGGTTTTTCCCCGCTTACGTAGTATTTTCGTGTTTTGTCAGTTTTAACCTTTACAGATGACTGCGGCTTCTGGCTAAAAGTAGGATTACATCTCGGGTAACAACTCTTTTTGCAGCCAAATGTTTTCAGTCCCTGTGGAACCGTCAGGATAACAACGTAGGTGCTGCGGCGGGAGCGGCATACAACCCGTGTCATTGTCCCGCCCATAGCTACTTAGAAGGTAATTGTATCGAATTTTTTTCATTGCTTTCATCTTTTAGAGCAAGCTGGTACGTTTCTGACGGTCTATCGTTGTTTAAAAAAATGGCTGTATTTAAGTATTGAACAGAAAAAAATGGATGGTCATACAATACAATATCGGGTGTTTTTGTCCCGCTCGAGTGTACTCGGAGATTCATTGTATCTAAATGTTTTCGTTGCTTTCTACTTCTTAAGCTCATTGAAACGTTCGAACGGTCTATCATTTTGTCAAAAATGTGCTTTATTTAAGTAGTAAACAAGAAAAAACTAGAAAGCCTGTCGAATTCTGATGTCATTAGCCCGCCTCTCCGGAATTGGAAAGTAATTGTATCAAAACTTTTTCGCTGCTTATTACTTAAAGTACTCGTTAGCGCGTTTCCAACGGTCTATCGTTTTGTCGAAAAGCAGCAGTATTTAAGTAGTAAACGAGAAAAAACTGGATGGTCATAAACATCAGCAGTTATTGTCACGCCTGTCTCTACCCGAAAACTAATTGCATCTATATTTTCTCGTTGCTTTGCTACATACGAGGGGTGATCAAAAAGTTCCAGGACTGTTGAGATTGCGCGGCAATGGAGTGTCATAGAGCAGTGCGGTTGGCAGCATTGTTTAGCGTGACTCTTCCTGAGCTCAGCTGTTTATTCAGTTTGTTGATAACCTTCTTCATTGCAAAGTTACTGCTGTTTTCGTAAAAAAAAGTTTTTTGTGTTCGGCGATTTTGTGAAATGAATGTAAAGGAAGAGCAACGCGTTTGCGTAAAGTTTTGTATGAAGTTGGGTAAAATGTTTACTGAAACTTTTCAAATGTTGCAAGTGGCTTTCGGTGATGAATGTCTGAGTCGGTCAAGGTGTCATGAGTGGTACAAAAGGTTCAAGGAAGGCCGGACATCGTGTGAAGATGATTCTCGTTCAGGGCGCCCATCAACTTCGACTGACGACGATCATGTTGCAAGATTGAACGAGGTGAGACCATTAACCGCTTTCGTTATCTTCAAACCCTGAGAAATTTGCGCGAGGCAATAAGGAGGAAGAGACCAGAGTTGTGGCGGAGCGGTGAGTGGGTGCTGCATCATGACAATGCGCCTGTTCATTCCGCACTGCTCATTCGCGACTACTGCACCAAAAATGGAATGACGGTCATTCCCCAGCCTCCATATTCACCTGACCTTGCCCCTGCAGACTTTTTCTTGTTTCCAAAACTTAAGAGACCCATGAAGGGAAAGAGATTTGAGTCCGTAGATGACATTAAAAAAAAATCGCTGGAGCAGCTACACACCATTTCACAAGATGATTTCTCAAAGTCCTTCACACAGTGGAAACATCGTTGGGAAAAATGTATAGCTTCCCAAGGAGAGTACTTTGAAGGGGACGACGTCCAATAGCCTGTAGATTTTTTAAATAAATTAATAAAAAATCAGTCCTGGAACTTTTTGATCACCCCTCGTATAGAGGTCGTTGAGACGTTTCCGATGGTCTATCATTTATTTCAATAGCATCTTTATTTAAGTAGTAAACGAGAAATAACTGGATGGTCATAAAAATTTGTTTAATGGCTGATAGATGGCTTAGGATTTTTGTCAGCAAAAAAAATAAAAAAATCAAGAAAAAATATATTTAAACGAACCCAAAGCACATTTCTTTTTCCACCCCCCTCCTTGCATGCACCCTGCTCTTGTATAACCTTGCTATGCAAAGAGCATCCCTAAATATTTTCCAGACGTTAATTCGACATTTTCGATTTCAAGAATTCCAAGTTCAGATTCACCCTTTCTGGGAAAATGGCCCATATAACAAATTCTATAAGTTTTTTTTATTCGTCGGGTAAATTGTAGATGGTAGCTCTATTCAGGTCTTCTCGTAGAAAAATAAAAGCAGCTTTTTTTATTCTAAAAAAATATTTTTCTTCCAAATGATAAGAGCTAGGTGTTTTGGTCCAAGATTGAGATATTCTCTTAATTATCATATAATCATTCGCAAAATGTATTGTTAATTTCACAACTTTCTCTGTAACTTAAACAAGCCATATATAAAACGGCTATGATAAGGAAGACCCAGGTTAGGGAGATTAGATAGCAGTGAAAATTGTCTCCATGAAGCAATCGATTTCATGCTGTTAAGGGGCGATTTCACTGATACTTGTTTCCCAGTGTCTTGCCTATTGTAGGCGTCCGAAAATTCAATTAATGTCGCAGGCTGAATTTGTTGCTCCATTTAACATGCAATTAGTCGTATATGAGTGCAGCATGCGTTTAAAGGTTATTCAATGCAGGCAACTTCAGCTTAATACGTCATGTCATTACAAAAAGTCGCGAAAGCTGCTAATTCATTAAAACAAGGTATAGAAAAACTCCACAATATTGGACTTTTAAGCTTCTGAATAATTGTGAATGAAATTTCCGATAAATGCAGAATTAATCAAGATATTTTCCCTTTCACTTACCTATACAGGTACTCGTTAAAGATCCCTATCCTAATTATACCTGAATAGGCAAAATTTAGGACTCCCACTGTAGCACCGTCCGTTCAGCCTTAGTGGCATAAAGTGATGTAAAAACAAAACAAACAAACTTACCTACATTATTACATAATTTTTCTATTAAAAACTTGTGTAGAACGTTTTCGATCGTTCAGTTTTCATTGATTTTTAAAGCTCACATCTTTAACATTCATAGTAACAACAAAAAATATTGTGATTCTCGAAAATAGTGGGCAAGTGCTTCCTCACGTCGAGCCAAATCTGCCACGTTATCAGTAAAAGCCCATGAATTCGGAGTCATTCGATTTTGTTTTTCCCACGAACTGCTGTATTGCCTTATGTAGAGCCAATACATAACTAATAACCGTAAGAGACCACCTTTTTGTCGTATTCCTGATTCCAATCGAGGATCTCATTTGAAAACCGTCTCCTTTCACATTCGCGTGAGCTTGGCATAATGTCAGTTTACACAATTAAATGAACTTTAAAGCTTTTATTACTACTGAGCCTGAGATCCTCCTGAAAATCAATACCGGTGCTTCTCACTGGTAAAAAAGCAATTTTTACTTTTACTTACCTATATATGAAATATATAGTAAGGGAAAGTATCATGATCGTGACAAATTTCGACTTCCGGTTTTCAACGGTAATATACGTTTTGGAGTCCCCTGAATCGAAATAACCTAGTCCTGCGAAATGGTCTGTGTATGTGTGAACATACTATCTGAAAAACTATGAAGCGTATGATCCTGAAATTGTGTATTTGGTGTATGTATATGCCCACGATGTTACAGTTAAAATTTCATCAACATTGGTCAAACGGAGGAGGCACGTTATTTAATAACTTTTGTCTCATTTTCACGTTGTTAATTTAATCAAAAACGGCTGTAATAATAATCAAACTCGGTATTTGATGTATATTCCCATATGTATATGCCCGCGATGTGACAGTCAAAACTTTATTAACCGACTTCGAACGAAAGAGGAGGTTACTCAATTCGATACGTATTTGACTTTTTTTTTTGTGCCTTTTTTTTTTTCATTGTATGTTCACCGATTACTCAGAGATGGGTGGACCAATTGGAACGAAACCTTTTGCATCTTGTAGAGTATTTTCCCAAGGTGGTCCCATTTAAACCTTTTTGGGGTTCCTAATTTATTTAAGAAGTTATCGGGAAAAAACATGAAAATAATTATTTAATTATCGCTCAAATTGTTTACTTATTGGAAAAACATATGGCATATATAACATAAGGCATGCTCCAACAAGCTTTAAAATTAATTGATATCTAACAAATCCAAATATTGTATTACTGCTGGATGAATCAAATGGGAAAACCAACCAATCAAATTCAGAATCAAAAGAGTGGGGGGAGAACATGAGCAGTCTGTTAGTTATCGATGTGTTTTACGTGCTTGTTGGAACAAACCTGTATATAACCTTAACTAATTTTTCAACATTAGATTTAAATGAAGATATAAATATCAGCAGAATATAATATCGCTGTCGTTATCTGTAGCGATATTAGCATAAATAATAGATAGATGTATGTTCACCGATAACAGTAAACCTTCTTAATTTAGATCTAATCAACGGTTGGACACCATAATCATAAGACAACAAAATTCGTGGAATTCCAAGAAAGACTGAGTATTTAATCGGTAATCGTTTTAAAGCAGAATTTAAGACTTCTTCAAGTTCCCGAAGGATCGTTTAAATTTAAAATCAAAGCTATTATTGATTTAAATTAGATTTTGATTTCTATCTTTTATTGACTATGCACATTAAAAAAAAATACAATAATTCCTGGAAAAGCTCATTTTCAGTTGACTTATTAAAGGATTCAGATACCTCTGTCTTCTTCCGGATACACTCGGTTACTGTTGAATATCTTGCCGGAGGTCTTGTGCCGATCCTTTAAGGGTGACACTTCTGTCATGTTATCCGGATTACTAGTATCGGTTTTTAAATTTGTTTCTACAACTATCGAGGCTTTTGCAGGTGTTCATCCATCAATAAAAACTACAAAATAAAACTTGACAACTACCCGAAAACAACCTCATTGCATGGAAGTCCCCTCAGCAAAAATTTGGCAGTCATGGAAATGATTGTTAAAAATGATGCTAAATGCTACGCCACTAGAATTGAAGCAACATTGTTTAGCAATTTATTTTCTGAATAATGTTTTATTACGAAGGATATAATTCATAGTACTTCGGTAATAAATTTAGTCAAAAATTCATCGAAAGGAATTACGAACATAAGTGAATCAACCTTTGGAATTAAGTCAGTAGTCTAATACGGAGAATAATAATATCCTTCGTAATAATAAATTAACCATATGTGAGTCCCAAACCCTGTTGCTTCTATCTTAGCGGGGCAGTCTTTTTGATATCGATAAAGTTTATGGTTGCCCCTTTTTTTGCAGGGACTTCTATCCAATGATGTAATCCAATGAAGTCGTGTATAATATCGCCATAGTTTTCAGAAGGATATTCAAGCAATCAAAATTTAAAAATTACTTTCAAATTTACTATAGGTCATATTAGCATCCTCATCGATTCTCTATTAACGATATCATGTCTAAAACCGGACAAAATCTCGATTGTTCAGTGACTTATCTACTTCATCTTGGAATGGCCGGATTTATGTATTTATGTATATTTAACTCAACACATCTCGGAACACTGATTCTCTACGTAAATGACGAGTACTGACGACATTTAGCAAAGGAAAAATATTGTCATTGTGGAAAAACATTTTATGTGTTCCCTACCCCATTGAACATTGATTTAAAAAAAAAAAAAAAATCCATTTATAATCATAAAAAGTAGTGTGTTGAAAGTTGTATAATACACGCACCGCTTTCCCACTTTTCTGTGTGTATTCATAAAATTGAAAAGGTAAAGTGTATTTCATAATAATTTTATACAATTATTGTATAATAAAAAGACCTGGGAAAGACAAACGTGGTATAGCGTAAAAAGATTTCGAAATTTTTAAACCAACGTTATTTTATCAACGACCAATTACCAACGAAATTTTTAAACCAACGTACGGTTTTCTACATTTGTTATCTTCTCCAACTAAAAATTGTAAAATAAAAAACATTTTATAAAAAAATATTAAACCGACTTCGAAACCTAGGAACCAGTAAAAATAAATTCACTGAAAAGTATGAAATAATTACCTTCTGATTTTTATGAATACACAGCAAAATTGAAAATGGTATAAAAAGTGGAAAAGTGCAATAAGACGAATAATTTTATTTTGATTTGTACAAATATACACTAATTGTTAATAAAAATTATTAAATTTAAATATTAAATACTATGTTCAATACAACACAATCTTTTCGGAGGCGGCGCAAAATTTAAAATTTTTTACACTAGACATTATGAAAATCTTCTGAATGGATCTTCTCTTCCCAGCTATTGATTTCAATGCCTACTAATGGAATTGTATCAGTAACATGTTATTTCTATTTTGCGCCGCCTCCGAAAAGATTGTGTTGTATTGAACATAGTATTTAATATTTAAATTTAATAATTTTTATTAACAATTAGTGTGTATTTGTACAAATCAAAATAAAATTATTCGTCTTATTGCACTTTTCTACTTTTTATACCATTTTCAATTTTGCTGTGTATTCTTAAAAATCAGAAGGTAATTAATTCATACTTTTCAGTGAATTTATTTTTACTGGTTCCTAGGTTTCGAAGTCGGTTTAATATTTTTTTATAAAATGTTTTTTATTTTCCATATTATCACTGATGAAAATAAAAACTTTTAGTTAAAAATATAAAAAAATAGAGAGTAAATACTTGATACTCAAATTATTTAAAGTATTTAAGGTTGGAAGAAACATGGTATAAGATAATATTTAATTAATTATATTTTAGTTTAGAAACTTTAGTTCCATTATAGATTTCTGAGAGACATTAATCGATCTCGGTTTACAGAAAAGCATAAGAGACAAAATTTACTACGAGACGTAAATACACCTTCTATCGATTCACCTTCAAGATATATTTACAAAAAGCAACTCGCACTAAAAACAAGGAAGCAGTAAAAAACACTCGACTGTTTATGAAATAAGTTCCCTTAAAAAAAAGAAATGCGCAATAAGGAATCTAAAAGTACTGAAAACTTTCCAGTTTTGCAATAAAAATACTCTATAGCTTTTGGAGATATACAAATATAAGCAAATAAATGTGGAATATGTGTGAAGTTGAGGAATGGCGTTTACATATTATCGAAACACTTAAATTTCTAATCTAAGTAAGTTCGTAAGTGAAAGTTGTGTGTTGCGCGCATCACACCAAATTTTTATTTTCTGAAACATTTTAGCATTTGGAAATTTATAAAAAGGATGCCATAAATGATATAAAATGGATTTTGGTTTTTTTCGTACCCCAAAAGGAAAATTCAATAATAATGATAATCGCCGCTTTGAGGTTTCGCGAACAAAAGGTTGCGGTCTGGGAGTCGGATCTGTGGTATCTCAACAAAAAATACTTCTTATTGATCAAATTTTTTTACTTTCACTTACCTATATATGAAATATATAGTAAGTGGAAGTATTGCGATCGTGAAAAAATTCGACTTCCGGTTTTCAACGGAAATACACGTTTTGGGGTCCCCTGAGTCGAAATGACCAAGTCCCGCGAAATGGTCTGTGTGTGTGTGTGTCTGTGTGTGTGTGTGTGTGTGTGTGTGTATGTGAACAGACTAGCTCAAAAACTATAAACCGTGCGATCCTGAAATTGGGTATTTAGTGTAGGTATATGCCCGCGATGTGACAGCATAAATTTCATCAAAATAACTTAAAGGGAGGGGGTACTTTACTTAATAACTTTTTAGGTTTTTTTCGATTTTCTCAAAAACGGCTCTAACGATTTTGATTAAACTGAGTATTTCATCTATTTATATGCCCGAGATATGACTGTAAAAATTTCATTAAAATTGATTAACCGGAGGGGGGACTTTACTTAATAAATTTTGTAACATTATCACGTGTTTTTTTTATTTACTCTAAATCGGCTTTAACGATTTTGATCAAACTGGGTATTTGATGTATTTATATGCCCGAGATATGACTGTAAAAATTTCATCAAAATTGATTAACCGGAGGGGGGACTTTACTTAATAACTTTTGTAACATTTTCACATGTTTTTTTTATTTTCTCAAAAACGGCTCTAACGATTTTGATTAAACTTAGTATTTGATCTATTTATATGCCCGAGATATGTCTGTAAAAATTTCATCAAAATTGATCAACGGCAGGGGGCACTTTACTTAATAAATTTTGTATCATTTTTACGTGTTTTTTTTTTTTTACTCAACAACGGCTTTTACGATTGTGACCAAACTGGGTATTTGATGTATGTATATGCCAAATATGTGATAGCCAACATTTCATCAAAATTGATCAACCGAAGGGGGGACTTTACTTAATAAATTTTGTATCATTTTCACGGGGTTTTTTATTTACTCAAAAACGGCTTTAACGATTAATAAAAATAAGATATGAATGTAGAAGAATGTGTGATTTTGGGAAATGATATTTAACAAAACACGTCAATTTCTTATCTAAGTAAGTTGGTAAGTGAATGTTGTGTGTTGCGCGCACGCACCAGACTTTTTACTTTCACTTACCTATATATGAAATATATAGTAAGTGGAAGTATTGCGATCGTGAAAAATTTCGACTTCCGGTTTTGAACGGAAATACACATTTTGGGGTCTCCTGAGTCAAAATAACCAAGTCCCGCGAAATGGTCTGTATGTGTGTCTGTGTGTCTGTGTGTCTGTGTGTCTGTGTGAACAGACTAGCTCAAAAACTATAAACCGTGCGAGCCTGAAATTGGGTATTTAGAGTATGTATAAGCCCGCGATGTGACAACAAAAATTTCATCAAATTTGCTCAAAGGGAGGGGGTACTTTATTTAATAACTTTTTAAGTTTTTTTCGATTTTCTCAAAAACGGCTCCAACGATTTTGATTAAACTGAGTATTTGATCTATTTATATGCCTGAAATATGACTTTAAAAATTTCATCAAAATTGATCAACCGGAGGGGGGACTTTACTTAATAAATTTTGTATCATTTTCAAGTGTTTTTTTTTATTTACTCAAAAACGGCTTTCACGATTTTGATCAAACTGGGTATTTGATGTATGTATATGCCAAAGATGTGATAGCCAACATTTCATCAAAATTGATCAACCGGAGGGGGGACTTTACTTAATAAATTTTGTATTATTTTCACGTGTTTTTTTTTATTTACTCAAAAACGGTTTTCACGATTTTTATCAAACTGGGTATTTGATGTATGTATATGCCAAAGATTTGATAGCCAACATTTCATCAAAATTGATAAACCGGAGGGGGGACTTTACTTAATAAATTTTGTATCATTTTCAAGTGTTTTTTTTTATTTACTCAAAAACGGCTTTCACGATTTTTATCAAACTGGGTATTTGATGTATGTATATGCCAAAGATGTGATAGCCAACATTTCATCAAAATTGATCAACCGGAAGGGGGACTTTACTTAATAAATTTTGTATCAATTTCACGTGTTTTTTTAATTTACTCAAAAACGGCTTTCACGATTTTGATCAAACTGGGTATTTATGTATGTATATGCCAAAGATGTGATAGCCAACATTTCATCAAGATTGATCAACCGAAGGGGACACTTTATTTCATAACTTTTTTTCTAATTTTTAGATTATCTCAAAAACGGCTTTAACGATTTTCTTCATATTTGTCATGTTTAATGAAAATTGAGTGTTATTTAATATCAGGTAAGCGTTATCATTATTAAAATGTTCTGAGGGGTTTATAGAGCAAATGAAAACAAAAATAAGAAATGAATGTGGAAAATGTGTAACTTTGAGAAGTGGCATTAACAAAACGCATTAATTTCTTATCTAAGTAAGTTGGTAAGTTGGTAAGTGAAAGTTGTGTGTTGCGCGCACGCACCAGATTTTTATCACGTCCTATGGTATAGAATATCTGTTCATTGTTGTCTGGTATGTTTTTGCCAAAATTCTCTTGTATATGTGTTCATATCATGTGTTCATATCGTGTTAATGAGAACTGTTAGACAGATAATTCGTTCGATTCTAGTTGAGCAAATGAACTGTCAGCTTCGAAGTCTTGGCGTATTCGTTTGATTTATTGTTAAGTGCATAACCACATACCCTCTGATTAGAAGAAACCTAAGAAAAACGACGTGGCTATAATGAATTCACTAATTAATGCCAAATGCCATGATGATTAAATGCCAAAGAAAAAAATCTGGTGCGTGCGCGCAACACACAACTTTCACTTACCAACTTACTTAGATTAGAAATTAATGTATTTTGTTAATTGCCACTTCTCAAAATTATACATTTTTCCATATTCATTTCTTATTTTTGTTTTCATTTGCTCAAAAAAAAAACAAAAAAAAACACTAATTTGTTTTATTATTAAATAAAAATTTTTACTTGTGATAATTCGGCAATGCAAGAATAATACTCCAAGTCGTCTGATTTTACAATTCTCTATTTACTTGTTGAATATTTCATTTAGTTCCGATGAAACAAATAATTTTCATTAAATGAACAGACATCTTTAATTGTAACGCATTGGTTTGTCATTAAAGGCGTACAGCGCATGTGTGAGCTCAAGGTGTTTTATGAGTTGTCGGAATATTTTTCTTTTTTTCTCCTATAAATGTTTACTTGATTTTCTTCATATATCATATTTAGCCATTTCTTACTTTTAGCCGTGATGAGAGACAGTTAATTTCTCAATAGAAACTAAAACAAAGGTACTTTATAGGAAAACAAAAAAGGTCCCTTCCCCATTTAAGCCCCCTCAGAAAATTTTAATACTGATAAAACTTACCTGATATTATCAAACACCTAATTTTCATTAAACATGACGAATTTGATCAAAATCATTAAAGCCGTTTTTGAGATAATCGAAAAAAAGGTAAAAATTGGAAAAAAGTTATGAAATAAAGTGCCCCCTCCGTTTGACCAATTTTGATGAAATGTGCCTGTCACATCTGTGGCATATACATACGTCAAATACCCAGTTTGATCAAAATCTTTAAAGCCGTTTTTGAGTAAATAAAAAAACACATGAAAATGATACAAAATTTATTAAGTAAAGTCCCTCCTCCGGTTGTTCAATTTTGATGAAATTTTTACAGTCATATCTCGGGCATATTAATACATCAAATACTTAGTTTAATCAAGATCGTTAGAGCCGTTTTTGAGAAAATCGAAAAAAACATAAAAATTTATTAAATAAAGTACCCCCTCCCTTTGAGCAATTTTGATGAAATTTTTGCTGTCACATCGCGGGTATATACATACACTAAATACCTAATTTCAGATTCGCACGGTTAATAGTTTTTGAGCTAGTCTGTTCACACACACACACACACACACACACACACACACACACACACACACACACACACACACACACACACACACAGACACACACACACACACAGACCATTTCGCGGGACTTGGTCATTTCGACTCAGGGGACCCCAAAACGTGTATTTCCGTTGAAAACCGGGAGTCGAAATTTTTCACGATCGCAATACTTCCACTTAGATATATTTCATATATAGGTAAGTGAAAGTAAAAAAAAAGGTGTGAACTGGAAGTGGCGAGAAACATCAAGTCAATGCTGCTAACCTCATCACTTAGCAGTTCGGTGTTTAGTTTTTCCCACTCCGTTCTGAAGAGTGTGCTCCTCCAATGTTTTATTAGTGCAATAAAATTATCAGTCTAGTTGTTGTGGACTGTCATTTGAAAAAAAAAAAAAAAAAGAAGATTATTTAAAAGTTATTAGTTACATGTTGTTATTTAATTTTATTATACTCACGTTCAGTGATAGATAAATCTTAATTCGTGATTTTTACTAAAATTGTATTTTTTAAAAACGTTTACATTAAAAGTATTATATACATCCTATTCATAGGAATAAGATGAAGTTAATAATAAACACAGTTACTCTTGTTTAAAATATTAAATTGGGTCATAGTTTAAAATATGATAAAAAAATCTTTTTGTACCTCATTAAAATTGCTACATTACATCTAGCTGATTGATTATATTACATTCATTACATACATTAATTGATTACATCTAGTTGATTTGTTGTCTTTATTCCTCATTGTTTGCCGTTTAATTGAGGATTTTAAGTCCAAAACTTGTCTAAAATTGTCTCTTTTAGCTTGAATTTTAATTTATTATTGTTATGTTTTTCATGTAAGCTATGTTATAATAAAATTGTTGATAAAAGTAATTAATATTGTTCAAATAAATTCTTGTGCTGTTGTAAGTGGATTAGAATCGCCATTTACGATTTACGGGCCATACTTATTTGTTAATACATCGCATTCGCTATTTTAAATAAGTTGATTTAATTTATTTATTGGATTCCGTTAGCGTTGCATTGAGGAAGGTTCACTCAAAGCCAGGTGCAGCGAAGAACATTTTGCGGTCAAGAAGAACGCTACAAAAGATATGCATGCATATGTTTCTGTCGCCATCTTTCCTGATACTGCGGTTTTGTTATGTGTTCGGCAGATGCCTCAGCAATTATTTTTTGGTCTCCTATTCACCCTGGTGCAGAGCATAAAATGACAGCTTTCAGAGTTAAGGAAGGGACTAATTTATATCCATGCATATGATTTATATTCGTGAACATCAATTATGAAAAACTTTATTCTGTATAGTTATATAGAACCTCAAAGGTTGTAGTAATTTGTTCGCTTAATTGTTGGTTCATTTTAATTGCTTCATCACTTGCGATAATAAAAATAAGTGATTTCAGTTGTAATTATCGTCTTATTTAAAAAAAAAAACTCGAACGGAAATAAATGACTTCTGATCGGTCAATTTTTCTTCATTGCTGAGGCATCATCAGAACCAAAAACAAACCATATTAAATGCAAACCATTGATAGCACACCTAACCTCAGCTGTGAGAGCATAACACCTTATAATAGAGTTTTCTTCCGTCCTGATGAGTGCTTAGCGGAATCATTAGCGGATCCAGGGAAGGGACGCGAAGTGAGGACACCCATCAACTTATATTTATATTTTTGGTGATTTGTTTAACTCCTTAAATGAAAAATCGATTTTATTTAAACATTAAATAGAAATTTACTAGGTAACCACGCACTAATATTTTAAATTAGGTCTTTCATGACATACAAATTTGAAAAATAAAAAAATGTGCCCCCCCCCCTCAAAACATGTCAAGATCCGCTACTGAGCGGTGTGTTGGCTCATTATTTATTTAGTGATCTTTCTTCCTAGAATTTTGTATGAGAACCTATGATCGATGATTAATGAGAACCTTTTGTACCTATGATTAATCTAGCATTTTCATTTTGTTCTAATGTGTATCTATCTTCTTTATTTACTATCCATCTTTATTTACTAATAATTTTTGCGTTGCTTGTTGCAGATTCCCTGACTTGGGCATGGCTGACGACGGCCCTGCTGCTGGTAGAGATGTGCTCCGGCCAGCCGCACCCCCGGGAGGGCTACTTCAACGGCAGCTCTTACGTCAACATCATCTCCCCCCTCATGCTGAACAAGCACATCGGCCTTAGCTTCCGCACTTGTAAGGGTGGCCTCCTCTTCTCCCAGAGGTAACTAACTCTTAATCTAATTTGTAATTCCACTCTAGGAGGTAGGAAGAGGTCACTATAATCCTCTTAGTAAAGATATTATGCAATGTTGCCGACTCCTTAGTTTTTTTTGTTGTTGTTTTTCCGTCACTGGGTGCAGAAGAATAATACTTAAAATAAGACTTTTTTTTACATCCGAATTCTATGTTTAATGGTAACTCCTAATACATATAAGACAAAAATGAGAGTGAATATCTAACAAAGAAATAGTATCACCAGCAATATATAGATCACTATAGTGAGTAAAGTAGGTCTTCATAAGAAAATCATATAAATTTGATTCCTTATGAAATGAAATGAAAATGTTTACTTTATTCTGGGACATTTAGTCCGTCCCCCAAAAATAACATAAATGCCTGTATTATAAACTAGTGACACACTTTTTATCAATAATTGAGTTTACAACATACAGTAAGTAAACAAATTAAAATATTAGTAATATATGAACAAAACAAAACCCAAGATGGACAATTCGGGAGATGGAGAAATAATAAGGGTGACAGGATGGCCGAGTGGGCAACCCCGTTAGGGAATACGCGATGCCCCTAACAACATATTAGTGATAACCCGAAGATAGCCAGGGGACATTTTAATGTTATTCGGCATTCATCCCCCACGTTCGCCTCTGGCCCGGAATTCACTGAACAGCATAAAATGCGAGCAATGGAAAGAAAAAAAAAGATTATTAATAATGCAGGTCAAAACAACTAGGGGCCTTTAGCGGTAAATATTTTCAGAACTTCTCGTGAAAAATAAATAAATAAAGAATAATACTAGCATTGTTATGATACATGAGATCCGAAATATTTAAGTTAAGACTTCATAAGAGCTTTCCTCCGGTCTCCTCTTCCTCAGATTCCTGAGGTTTAGTGGCGTAGATGACCCATGGAAGATGGAATATAATGAGGATCAATGTCTTATTACAGAGGTTATCTTACTCAGGACCTAGGTCGTAAGTTAAAGAAAATTCGATGCATTACTCATTTAAGCCAGAACTACTACTGACTAATCCTGGAAAGACAAATGGAAAAGCTGGGATACTCGTATAAATGAATAAATAAAATGTGCATCTCCTAAAACTTAATATAAACAAAATTTTTAATGATTATAATTATTAAAAATTTCGTTTATATTATATCAATAAATAAATAATAATTATTATTTATTTATTGATTATTCGATAGTTTTGTTCATTTTATATTTTGCCTCAGCATAATAAGTAGATAGCTAAGATTTGTAATTAAGCTTTGGCTTTGCTTAAACACAAGTTAATAGCAAAGATTGTTATCTTTCTGAAAATGCCTATTATTTTGGGGAGAAAAATAATTTTTTTTTTTTTTCGATGGCTTCAGTTTTTATTTAGGTATTTGCTGGAAAAAATTGATGGATAACAAGCATGATTGATACTATATTTCATTTAGATTAAAAGAAAGCTTAATATTAAAACTGATTCTGAGAAATAACTTTTGATGAGAATCAGTTAACTGTAGACTCTAATCAAATATGTTATTCATTTTATATACACTTACTAACAAAAGTCTCTGCATATCCTCTAGCTTTTTTTTTTATTTTACCTAAAGACAGGTTATGAGCCAGATATTGGCAATGAAACTCATACATTCTTTACATAATTAATCTATTTTAATTAACTATAATCAAATTTAATAAAATTTATTTAACTTATAATTTATGAGGAAAATTACACAAAATGTCAGAATATTGATGCGCCAAAAGTCCCTGCACACATCATTTTTCTTCAACTTGAAGCTTAATTATTGATGCCAAATCAACTTTAATAGGTAGTCGTTCCTACCTTATTTCTTATCACTTCTCATATTCTATTTGGCATGGTTTGGACCAGTTTTTGGTAGTTTCTGGAGTAATTTTACCCCACAATTCCTTTAGTACTCTTTTTAAGTGGTCTTTGTTCTTTATTTTAATTTTTACTTTCTGACGGCCTAGTTAATCCCACAGAAGTTGTATTGGATTAAGATTAGGAGATTGGGGAGGTGTTTTAAGTTGCTGTGGAGCATTGCAGAGCAACTATTCTTGAACTTTCCGCGCTGTCGTTATCTTGTTGAAAAATGAATTTTTCCTGGAGATCAAACTTCATTAACCTTTCCGGTAAATTACTCCTCAAAATATTTATATAAACGTGTTGGTCCAATATTCCGTCGATCAATTTCAAATTACCAACTCCAGCAGCACACAAAAACCCCCAAACCAAAACACTCCCTCCACCATGTTTCACAGTACCAACTATGTTTTTTTCCAGGGGCTGTTTGTTAGGTTTTCTCAAAACTTTCCCCCTTCCATCTGATCCATGAATGTTAAATTTACTCTCGTCAATAAATAGAACACGTTCCCAGAACTATAAGGGCTTGTTTACATTTTACTTTGCGAACTGCAGTTTCAATATCCGGTTCGTTTACTAATGTGAATGAATGGCTTACACCTAGGCTTACGCACATTATAGCCAGCTTTCTTTAGGGTTCTTCTAATCGTTTGTGCAGATACCCCAATCTTGTAATTTTCTTACACCATACCTGCTAAATTTAGAGCACTTGTGTGGGGTTCTTCGGCCACAATCCTTATGATAGCCCTCTTGTAGCTTGTAGTACGGGGGGCGGCCAGAGCGGTATCTACTTTCCATTGTACCCAGTTCTTCATACCGTTTTAGGACATACCTTACCGTATTATAGCCCCTGTTGACGATTTGTCCTATTTACCTGTATGAGTCGTAAGAGTTTCCTCAAATTTACAATTTGGTTGGGAATCGGTGTTGGAACCTCCATTTTTTATCACACTCTTAACTGTTTGGGCCCAAATTAACATTGAAGAGTTAGGATTAGCCGGAGGATGAATGGGATAATGTGCCAACTGTATACATATCAGTATCTTGGCTAATTCCACTGCGTGCAGAGACTTTTGGCGCATCAATATTATGACATTTTATGTAATTTTCCTCATAAATTATAAGTTAAATAAATTATATTCAATGTAATTGTTGGTCATTAAAATAGATTAAATTATGTAAAAAATATGTGAGTTTCGTTTCCCATATCTGGCTCATAAGGTATCTTTAGGTAAAATAAAAAAAAAGCTTGAGGGTGTGCAGAGACTTTTGTTAGTAAGTGTATGTGTGTATTTCAGTTTACCTTAATAGTTAGTCAAACAAAAAGAACTACATATTAAGATTTCACCACAATCCAAAAATATTTTTTATATACCTTTTATCTTGATATTAGTTAGTTAGACTTATTTGAAATGGCTCTAACTTTGTCATATTCAATTTCTTAGAATCTAGTAGTTTTTCCATGTGGCGCAGAACTGACCACTACATCAGTTTTCACCTAACACGTTAATTACATGATGGATTAACTTTTATAAGGAAAATTAAAAAAAAAAAAAAAAAAAAAAATGTTTGTCCTTATTAATGTATATTCCTTATTGTGTGTGTATCCTTATTTGATATATATTACATTTAATTATTTATTATTTGATCCAATAACTTGATAATACCCACTGTACTCATCGTTATTCTACAATCAAGAATTTCTTATCTCTTAGGGAAGCTTCGTACCAAAACAAACATCGGAAAATAATAAAATCTTGTATAAACAACAAATTCACCTTGCTTCACTCTTTAGCTTAAGCTCATAGTCATCCAAATCCACTCCTTTCTTTGGTTTTTTCCTTCCTGTCACTTGGTCACCTCAGACTATGTAGACAGGAACCCTAAAATCTGCTCATTTTATCCAATTATATAGCTCAAATATATTTTAAAGTGAGTAAAAAAACTGAACCACTGGTAGAAACTTTGCTATACATGCTAGGTGCTGTTCCAAATACTTAAATAAAGCTTTGATTTTTCTTATGGAATATGTTTTTATTTTGTTTCAGGCCTTCGCTTTATTCCTCAATCACGTTAGATGTTAAACCAGAAGGATTGGTTTTTACTGTTAATATCCGCAACCACAAATATGAATCTCGAATATCAGCTAATCTATTAGATAATGAGTGGCATACTGTTAATATCTTCTACAGGATGGGAAATCTTACAATATCTACTTCGGGCCATATGCAGGTGATAACTTTATGTTTGGTTACATTTAAATTATGCATTGATAAATTGTTACGTCTAGTTTTTATTATTTTTTTAAGGCTTTATTAATAAATTTTATGTTCCCTCAGGTCATAGCTAATTCTACTTACAACTCAGAAATTTTAAATGACCCCGATCTTACTACTGGCAATGATGTGTTAGTTGTTGGGAAAGGTTTCGTTGGTTGTATTTTGGAAGGACCAAGTATAGTGTTCAATGCTAGCCAAATGCAACATCAACATGTTGATTGGGGTCCTTGTCCACTCCCCAACAGAGCTTGTAAGATTTTTGTTGTTTTAGTAACGATTTTTTTTGTAATTTGACTAATATTTCAGTTAGTTAATGTAGATCCATTTTATTTTATTCTTCCAATCTAATATATTTATTATTGCATACTTTTGCTGCTAAAGAAATATTACTTATATAAATATGCAATTATTTTTTCAAAATTTCAAACTTATTCATTTTTGTTTGATTAGAGAGCATTTCTGTTCACTGAAGATTTAGACATATTTTTCTTAAAGAGATATAATTTATTTCGTGTAACTTGAGATTTGTAATAGGCAAACATAGTTTTTAAAAATATAAAACAAAATGTCTCTTGATTTTCATTGTATTCTGCCATTCAGCTTTATGAGTTTTTTTCAGTTTATGTAATCAATTTTTCAATCCTAATTGTGTTCATTCTCTCCTCAAATAGCTCTTCAAGTCTCAAGTAACATAAAACAAAATTTTGTTGTGATTTTTTATTTGTTTAAATTATTAATAATCATTATTCTTTTTTATTTTCTTCCTATTATTAAAAAAAATTATCATTTTTACAATAAATCAAATGCATTCAATAAAGCACAATTACTATTAGAATTATAAGCACACTAGCACAGAGCACCAACACAACAAAGCATGGTACTTTTCGAATTTAGCACTTTTCACTGTAAAATATGTATTTTACTGTTTATATACGTATTAATCTCAGGGCATTGTTATTTTATTTATTGAATAGCTTATATAATAGCATTAGCATTGCTTATAAAGTCAAGTGCTGGTTTTTTTTTCATATTCTGTAATCGGAAACAATAGTATTCTAATAATAAGTTTGTTTGATAAATAATAATTTTTAATTATGTTTGATGTTAAAACAAAGTAAAGGGGGTTGTGATAGTAAGGGATGTGTAAACAAAGTAAATGTGGCTGAGATATTTGTAACAGGTAATAAAAGTTAAACATTGTGGACCATGGTTATGCCCTATTATGAAGAATGCACTGTATGAGTCCTCCCCCTGACAGCCCTAGACCATCCAACCAATCAAATATCATAATGAGGTCATTATAAATGTCGGTAGCTACCCAGAGGTTTGGTCCATGGATGGTTTTCTCCAGGATTGAGAAATATAGATCCTTGTTTGCCTACTGACTCTGAGCAGCCATAATACATTGAGTCACTGTCCTTAAACCCAAGAGAGTTACCATATCTGTGTGAATACCACTGCCCAGTTTTCAGTAATGGGCTTCAATGGGATTATTTAAGGAGTTCTGACAGTCTGCCTCCGCACGATGGAGCTATGGTTTGAACCAACGTGAACCAACATTGCGTCTTCCTCATGGTCTCGAGCCTGAAAGTCTAGCTGGTTTTTTTGTAACCTATCTTTTAAGGCAGGAATCCCTAAGTGCTCTATCACACTTTTGTTCCTCTCTCATTCTCTTCTCGGTTTACCTGCAACTCTGTGGAGGTATTTCATATCAACTGCGGTAATTTGGTTGATACTTTTTTCACTTGCAACCTAACTCTGTCTTCCATACATTTGGAGAGGAAGAAATACTGCATTGAAAAAATGGAGTTTTTACTTTAGTTATAACTTCATTACTCACTTATCGTTTGGCTACTATGGCGCTACAGATCTGATAATAGACCTTGTTTACTTTCTTTATTCTATTTGGAATTTCTTTGTCTTCATCAAAGTAAACTTCTTTACTTATTAATGACTGTACTTGGTATAAAGTAAACTTCTTTTCTTATTAATGACCGTACTTGGTATAAAGTAAACTTCTTTACTTGTTAATGACCATACTTGGTATAAATTAAACTTCTTTACTTGTTATAAAGAAATTGTACTTGGTATAAATTAAACTTCTTTACTTGTTATAAAGAAATTGTACTTGGTATAAAGTAAACTTCTTTACTTGTTAATGACCGTTCCCAATAAGGTAAAGTTATCTCTACTTTCCTATTGCTCTCCATTGCACTTTTCTCGGCTCTAGTTTGGAGATAATAAGTACTTTGCTCTTGAAAGTATTGATCTTCGTGCCTTTACACAAAAGCTCATCCTGCCCCTCAGTTATAGATTGTTGCAGTTTCTCTTTAGTATCGGCATTAGTATAATATCGTCTGCAAGTACATATTCCACTTTCCAATTAAGGAAGTCCTCCTTTTGCAAATCTTTACCTTATTCATCAGAATTATGAAGATAAGGGGCCTCAAGCTAACGTTTCGTTTTGCTCTTGTTTTCATGTTGAATGATTTAGATGCAAGACCAATTAAACTTTGAATTTGGTATCTTGACTTTATAGAATCTATTAGACTCCTAAGGACTTGTTTTAGCTGAGGGGATTCCCGGGTATATTTCCTAACAACTGAATCAAAAACTGTTTGCAGATCTAAGAATGCAATGTACATGACTTTGTCTCTTTCCCATGCCTTTTCTATTGTGTTTCTCAAGATAAAAATATTATCTTGTGTTTGTCTTCCTGGCTGGAAACCTGCCTGTTCCTCCCCTAAGTCACGCTCTAATATTTCTCTAAGCCTGTGTTGGAGGACCAAGGTGTATATATTTGTGTACGTATATTTTATAGACTGTTGATGAGAGAGATTAGAGTCATTAGGTCAATGTCGCCAACGAAAATAAATAAAAAAATAAGAGCTAGAAACAGATGGAGGAAACAGTGCTATGGGGGAGATGTGTGTTTCCTATCCCTAACCATTATTACAATAACATTGTAGCCTATTGAAATATCAAAATCAAATTTTTTCCTGTAAAAATCAATAAATAATGAAACATTCCTTCTTAATGTATTCAGAGTGTTTGTGATAGTTCATGACTATATTTTTTGATATGAAATGATTTCTGTATTGCTTATAAAATATAAATTCATCATTGTTCATCTATAATTAGATTGAATAATTATAACGCACTTAGTATTTGTATGACTCCATTAGTTCATAGTTTCTTGATTCACTTATTAATTTTCCTGTTCTAACCCAAAGTACCATGAAAAGTTAGTTGGTTCTTTAATGTGTTTGGATTATCATAGAATTAACACCTTTTTTTGTTCTCAAGAAGAGGTATGATATTAAGTTGTTGAACTAATAATAACAGGAAGAGAAAGAATTATGTAAAATTAGAAAAAATACAAGTTGGTAGTTTGTGGTGGTGCATGTTGAAGGTGAAGTGGTGGATCATTGCGCAAATGAACCCTGCATGTGGCACGGTCGCTGCATCCGCCTTCCAGATCGCTACCATTGTCAGTGCACTCCCCGCTACTCTGGATCCAACTGTCAGATTGACAATGGTGAGCTTTTATATAATTTAAAATATATGTTTATTAATCTCCGAAGAGTTATGGAGTTTTGCCATTAGGTAATGTTTTAATTTTGTTTAAATCATAATTTGTCTCGTTGTTTTTAAGCTTATAATGCAGGAGTTAATACAGTAAATTCCTCTTTCCCCTTCTCTTTCAAAATTCTAATACAGTTAAGAGGTTTTTCTTGCAACTAAAATAAAATTTTGAAAGGAAAACGCAGTTCATGATCTTTCACTGGGTTATTAATAACTCTCAGTATTTTTATTATGTTATCCATTCTGGCTTATATCCTCTTCATTATTTTTGTTTATTTAATTTTTTTTTTTTTTTTTTTTTTTTTTTTTTTTTTTTTTTTTTTTTTTTTTTTTTTTTTTTTTTTTTTTTTTAGTGCAACTTAGTCTTAGGCCAATTAAAAACAGTATTTCATAGTTGTAGTTGATGCACTCCATATTCTTTGGAGCACTCTAGTTCGCATGAATTATGGCAACATTCTCATAACTTAATTTTAGTTAATATATATTTATTGTTTTATATATGTAATGCATTATTATGATTTATTACTTAAAACGATAGAAGTTTCTTTATTATATTTTGATCCATTTTCATATTTCTAATTATTATTTTTTCAAAATTAGTACATAATCTACTTTTAATTTCAAATGAAACTTCAGTTTGCAATACAACTCATGTTTTCCTGCCTTAAAAATATATTTGGTCAATAAATATCTCTCAGAAATAAAATTGCTGTATCTTAGTCATCTGGTAACTGTTTTGATTTTTATTTCTTCATCCTCTTATTAATTAAGTATTTATAGGCTAGAGAAATGAAAAAAGAAATATTTTATATTTTCTATGTGAACTTTGTTTATAATAGGATATATACAGTGACTAATTAATTACCCTTTTTTTTTTTTTTTTATTATTATCCCAGAGAACAATCAAAAGCATCTTGATCCATGAAATTTGTAGTGAACATGAAAAAATAACACCATCCTGACTAGAGACACTGCAATTTTTTTAAAAATTATAATTAATGCCATACGTTGTGATTAATAAGTTAATGTTATAGAAATTCTCATATAATAATTGATATTTATTTTGGCAAAATAGGTTCTCCATGTGACAGAATCCCTTGCAAGAATAATGGAAAGTGTTACGAAGACAATACTGGTGATTACACGTGCATTTGTCATCAAGGATTTGCTGGTATTTTTTTTATTATTATTAGAAATGTCTATTATTAAAGATTAAAATTATTATTAAAAATCTGCTCTGTTTTGTAATTTTATAAAATTTAATAAAGTGGCACCGTAATAATTTCTATGGGCTGGTCAAATATGAATTTCTGAACTCAAAATGGCTTATGGCAGATGATATCTTCATTTTTCTCCATATCTCTAGAATTTTTAATGCTCTCTTATTGATTCAACATAATATATTAACAAATAAAGACCATTTATTTACTTATTAACAATTTAATGAGTTAATATCATAGTGTATTTTAGATAATTATGGGTTTAGAATTTTGTTATTTACTTTTTTCCAGGTAAGAAATGTGAAAGAGAAATTAAAACGCACCTTTGTGATAATGACTTCCCATGCGAGAATAATGGAACTTGTCACATAACTGGCGGTGGTAACACATATAAATGCATTTGTCCACCAGGTATTATAAATATTTTAATAGTTTTAAAATTAGTCCTAATTATTATCTATTATTTGGAAATTTTGTTTATTGGACTTCATAAAATAAAGTAAAATTATTATTTTCATTCTTATTTAGGTTTTGAAGGAAACGACTGTGAACTTGATGTTGATGAGTGTCTCTCTAGTCCTTGTCAACATGGAGGAACTTGTACTGATGGAATCAATCGATTCACGTGTTCTTGTGGAAGGACGGGGTAATTTCCCTAGAGGATATTATGATTTTTATTGATCAAATGTTTCATATAAATGTATCTATACATTAAAAATCTTCTTTAACAGATATACTGGACAAATGTGCGAAATAAATATAAATGAGTGTGATAACAATCCATGTTTAAACAATGGTGTTTGTTTTGATAACTATGGTGGTTATACTTGCCAATGTGCTCCTGGTTTCGGTGGCCAAAATTGTGAATTGGTAATTATCAAATATCTATAGTCTTTTGGCGTAGTGATTTATTTTCAAAAAAATTTAATATATTGTTTTATTTTAATTAAAAGATATTTTTAAAATTAATGAATTTTTAATGTTTAGAAGCTGAGTGAATGTGCTTCCAATCCTTGCAGTATTTACCCCAATTCTGTTTGCATTGAGTCCAATCTTCCTTATCAATGTGTCTGCATGACTGGCTACAAAGGTAATTAGTTTTATTGATTTTGATATGCTATTTAGCCGTTAAAATTCATTCATTAATCATTAATTATTTTACTTTTATCAAACATTTTACTTTTATTTGACTTGCCAGAATGGTGTATTTATATAGTTACATTTATTTTTATTGTTTTCAAATTATTTTTATCAAATCAAAGTACAACTTTTCAAATTACTATCTTATTTGCTGTTTAGGTATCCCACCCAATTGTACCAGAAATGAGATCTGTATGAATGGCAATCCTTGTGCGAATGGTGGCACCTGCCAAAGTACTGTTGATGGTTACTCTTGTATCTGCTCTCCTGGTTTCACAGGTATTATATTCTTATTAGTCTTTGCTTTACGTTCATTTGCAATATTGGCGATGGTACAATACAGGATGTGTTGCATGAAAGTATTCTCTTGATATGGGAATAGATGGAATGCCTGCATGCTAATCTGATTTTTTTTTCTGGTGACAGAAACTTATTTTACTATTGTCTATTTTAATAAATTTTAAAATAACTTAGAAAGAAAACTAATCTGAAAATATTTTTCACAATACATTATTAAAGTTAAATGGATTGCAGAAGTTGGATTACGGGAGTTGTCAGCAATAAATAAAACTCACTAATTTGTGAAATTTTAGGATGTTATCAAGGCAATATGTGTAGAGGTTATACTGCAACTAATAATTTATCATTTGTTGGTTTTCATTTTTTTCTTAATATATAGTGGCTCAATGATTATTACTTTTCTGACACTGAAACAACTTTTTTATTTAATTTATAATATATTTATATTAGTTAAAGTCAAGTATTTAATGTGATATACGAGTATTGTTAAAAATTCACCTTGCTAATGAGATTTAATTATTTTTAACTTTACATGGTTTATATGATCTACTAACTACCTGCATTTTTACTTTATAGACATTTTTTTCTCCTAGGACATTATTTGATCTCTGTTGATTTGTAATAAAATTTATTTTTAATAGAGATGAGAGATGGTCAACTGTTCTTCAATACGATAGGTTAAATGATGGTCAGGATTTTCAGTTACAATGATATTTATTATGGTAAGCCAACGTTTCGATCCAACTTGTGGATCTTCATCAGGGCTAAAAGAAAACAAATATATGAGTATCTATGCTAGAGGGTAGCAATAAATGGATACATTACAGAACTGATAATAATATAAAAGATGGTATACATAAATATTAAAAAAAGAGGCTGGTTAACAAGATAAAATAGAATCTGATATTTACCTACTGAGTCCAGGTGGATACTAAGACTAAAGGTAAAAATAAGGTGAGAGGTAGTGGTAGGGGGTTAGTTTGCCGACTTCAAAGGTTTATGGCGGGGAAATCCAACGCTTTTGAAGTGAAGGCACATGACAACTGAGTGAACAAAATATTTAAAAACTAACAAAATATATGGTACTGTATACAAATAGTTGTAATGTAGTTTATCGTATCCAGTGCTCCACGCTTAATTGCAACAGTTGCTATATAGGTGAAACCAAAAATTATTTAAAAAAACGTATTTATCAACATAAATACAGTATTTCCACGCGTAATTCGTCTACATCTAAATTAGCAGAACATGCCATTGCCCACAACCATTCCTTCGACTTTGAGAACCCCTCCATATTAGCAACTGTATCTAACCACGACAAACGTCTCCTTTCAGAATCCATTTTCATCCATCTAGAAACTAATAACCCGGTTAATCACAAAACAGATAAAGAGATAATTTCATCCACTTATTCTAACATCTTCCGCATCCTCAAATCCTAGTTTTGATTTCATAGGTACCTGCAATTATCTCTGTACCTCTTGTACTATTATTATTTTTTGTATTGTATGCTTCTTTCTGTATATTTTCCAAATTTGTATGCATTGTTACATTATGTATTATCTCATTTTTATGTTATTATTCAGTCCAATACAACTATTTGTATACAGTACCATATATTTTGTTAGTTTTTAAATATTTTGTTCACTCAGTTGTCATGTGCCTTCACTTCAAAAGCGTTGGATTTCCCCGCCATAAACCTTTGAAGTCGGCAAACTAACCCCCTACCACTACCTCTCACCTTATTTTTACCTTTAGTCTTAGTATCCACCTGGACTCAGTAGGTAAATATCAGATTCTATTTTATCTTGTTAACCAGCCTCTTTTTTTAATATTTATGTATACCATCTTTTATATTATTATCAGTTCTGTAATGTATCCATTTATTGTTACCCTCTAGCATAGATACTCATATATTTGTTTTCTTTTAGCCCTGATGAAGATCCACAAGTTGGATCGAAACGTTGGCTTACCATAATAAATATCATTGTAACTGAAAATCCTGACCATCATTTAACCTATCGTAATTTATTTTTAAATTATTTATATTTTACTATTTAGTTTTGATTTCCCAGCATTTAATCAGATCAACATTTCTTTTACCTACTTTATTTCGAGTATGAATGTAAATCTAATTTAGGAAGGAACTGCGAAACTGACTTCAATGAATGCGTTAATCTCTGTAATAATGGCGGAACACCGATCAGTTCCCCAGACAGCTACTTCTGTATTTGCCAGTCTGGTTATACTGGTCCGCAGTGTTCCGTTCCTGTCTCGTGTAGTGCATATCCATGCCAGCATTCCAAAGCCTGCTTCGATTTTGTGAGTTTAACGATTTGGATGTTTTAGATTTTATTCCCCTATAGTTTGTTATTCTCCTTTTGTCTTTGTGTTCTTTGGTTCTGTGATTACTGTCCATCATAGCTAGACATCCTTAGAGGCAGTAGTGTTTCTTAATTTTTTTTTTTTAAAGTAGTGATTCAGAATTAAGATATATTCTTAAAGAATAAAAATACTATTCTATGTAAAGAAATCAACCTAATTAGAGCATTTTTGTTTGTAACATGTTTAAACGCTTTTATAGTTTGAGTTAAGCTTAATATAAAAACGTGGTTATTGCCTTAATATTTCAATATTGTAAATATGTAATACTATAAAAATAAATTTTGTTTATTATTAAATAAATAAAATTTCTTGAATTAATTTTGAAAAATTATTGAATGGATTGTAACAAAGAAATGTTTTCTTCTCCTGATGTATTCTTTCTTGATTTCACTTTGAATAGTTATGCTTTGAATGTCAATATTATTGTATTGTTACTTTTATTTTCATTTTCCGGTTACTTAAAGAACTTTAATTTTTTTTTTTTTTTTTTTTTTTTTTTTTTTTTTTTTTTTTTTTTTTTTTTTTTTTTTTTAGTTTGCTAGTATTATTGCTAGTACCTTCTTTATTATAATATTGAATAGTTATTTATTTTTTCTTTCTCCATTAACCCTGTAATGCTAAAATAAGCATTTTTTATAGTTATTCCTGGATAAATAATGAAGAGTAACAAAATATTTCAAATTTAATTTGCCATGTTTTCGTAACTATAACTACTGAAATTAATTAGCCATTTTTTTTTTATATGATAAACCATTGATATGTAATGTTCTTAATTGTTGTTAGTGTTATTAAACACATTACCCCCGTTAACACACTTTGACCACAGAGCAGTTTGATATGAATTTTTCAAATTATTTTTTCCATCACAATCGCAAAAGTATTTTTATGATGTCGTATATAAACAAATTTTTCATAATCATAATTTTCAGAATATTTGTTCACTGTGTTTCGCTTGATTACAATGGTATTAACCAATGTCACAGACCATAGAGGTTTGATTTCTGGGGTCCTTTTTTTTTTTAAATAAGTCATTAAATATTTCCCACTTAGCTTTACAAGTATAAATTAAATTTAAAAAACTTTGATTTTGAAAAGTATACCTTTCTTTTTCTTTTTTTTCATATTTAGATGCTTTAGTTTTATGCTTTGTAGTTCATAATTTTTATGAATGCTTGTGATTGGAGTATTTCTATATTGATTGCACGTTTTTTAATAACTATTGGCTTAAGCATGCTATAGTATTTATTAGTTGTAATTTTGTTTAAAATATACATTTACTCCCCTCCCCTCCCCCAATAACAATTATTTCATCGTGAATGCATATTGGGTTGATAGAGGACTGTTATTATTGAGATAAAAAAACCTTTTTTTAATTATATGTTGTTATATATACAAAACTATTCGAATTTATTTATGCTATATTCATTTTGGTATACATCCTTCTTAAAGTTTTGAATTCTGTACTTTATCTGCATTAAGGTATTTTTCAGATCAAATTCAGTTGATTTTCATTATGCAAATGCTTTTCCTCATAAAGTCGTGGTGTGGCCTGGATCTCGTTTTTTAAGCTGAATTTTGTTTGTTATTTAACATTTGCCAATTAAATAGTTTAAGCCACTGTATCCTTCCATTTCTTATAATGATCACAATTTTAAATCAATATGTACTTAATAGAAACAAACAGATTATGATTCCTTAATGTTATTTTAAATACAATTCAAAACAATTGAAAGATAAATTTAAAAATAATAGCACTTCAAAAACAGTCCTTTATTCTCACCCTGCTATGTTTTTCACATCTTAAGCTCTTAAGATTATTTCAAAATATAAAATTTGTTATTTAAGACTAATTTTTTCTGTTATAAAATCATATTCTTGACTTTTTACTCTCTGTCACTTACATAATCCACTTTTCACTTGAGCTTTATACTAACAATGCACGATTTGCACTTTTGACGTGGTAGCCTGGTGGGTATTTCTGTGCCTGTGAGATGGGATGGAAGGGTCAGAATTGTGATGAGCTATCCAATGACTGTCGTTCGGACGGATGCGTCAATGGTGGCACCTGCACTGTAACTAATAGCACTGCCTACTGCTCCTGTCCTTTATATTTTACAGGTAACAGTTTTTTATTTTTGTTTGGAGAAGCTAATCATATGTTAAGATAACAATTTATTGCAAAACAAAAATTATTAAATTGTAATCATAACTTTTGTTTGTTTCTTTTAACATCACTTTATTCATAACTTTTCTCTAGTTTTCCTTTTAGTAATTTATATTATTTAAAATTTTATAAATACTGTTAAACATTTTGAAATATATTTATCAGCCTCACGTTAATTTTTCAAGAAATAATCTGTAAAAAATAAATATTTAAAAAAATAAAAGAGATGGTCCAGGTGATGTACAATAACATAAATAGTGGGAACTATGTAAATAATAAGGATTTTTCAACCCAAATCGTTTTCTTATCTTAGCTAGATAGGAAGTATTAAGTATTGTTCAATGCTTGACCCTAAATTGAAAATATCTGTACACTTTCAGTTTAGTTTACATGCTCATCAATTCAGCTAAAAATAATCATAATTAAATGTAATTATTAATTTTTATAAACAATATGTTTTTATTTTGTGACACAACAAATTTGAATAAGTTTGTTATGTCAAGTAGGAAGGGTTTCATTAATTTAATACAGAGATGGAGAATATTCGACTGCTTTTCTATAAGATTCTAAGGGATGATTTATTGTTATGAATTTGAGTGGCAAAACATTCTCATTATTTAAACAGCCTACGTTTCGACCTAAACATGTGAGTCATCATCAGGGCAAGTACTGGGGTGTTAAATAGATACTGAGGTGAAATATTTTCAATGGATTTATTTGTAATATTCTCAACATTTTGTAGTATATTCAATCTGCAATGGATTTACTTATACCCCTCAGGTCTGGTTGTCACCATTCCTCTTGTTATTTAAATAATCAACTACATCTTGTCTAGTCTCTGAAGGCTCAACTTGGGTAGAGTAGGGGAGTAGGAATAGATTGGAGGATCAGGAAAGTCCTTTCTAACTGACGATGGTAGAAATACATTGCTGATTAAAATAAAACCATCAAAAGTTTATATTATCTAAATAAATATTCGTAAAATAAATTTGCATAGTTCCCTCATTGTTATTAATTCAAAAGTTTTTGAGACTATTTATATAATTCTTCTGCTTCTATGATAGAAAAAAATGTTGAATGGAATGACAATTCATCTGTTTTTCATTTTCTGCCTACCAGGGCCTTTATGTGAAAATAACATTGATGACTGCATCTCGTTGCCATGTCAGAATGGAGGGACTTGCTATGATGGTACTTCTGGATACCACTGCAACTGTACCTCTGATTTCATGGGTCAAAACTGCGAATTACCCTACAATGCTTGTGCGCTTCTCCCTTGCCAGAACAACGGTACCTGCATTCCCAAGCCTGATGGCAAGAGTTACTATTGTGAATGTGCAGATACAGGTATGTATAACTGGTTGAATAACTGTAGTAATTTAAAAAAAGTTTTTTTTTTTATTTAATTTTTAACTACATATATTTTATGTAGGATTTGAGGGGATCCATTGTGAAAACAATATCAACAATTGCATGAACGAAAATTGCCCAGAAGGAAAAATATGCATCGATGGAATAAACACCTTTAAATGCGTTTGTGCGAATGGGCTCTCTGGTCCTGACTGTACCATGCCTCTTGAAGCTGATCATTGTACTCCTACGTTTTGCAAAAATGGTGGAACCTGCATCGAAGGCCCTAGAAACCTAACTTGTTCTTGCCCACCTGGATTTAAAGGCAAGTACTTCTTATATTATGAATGTAAATACAATGGGAAGCCTAAAATGACCATTATTATGGCTTGAATGGCTTAAAACTTGTGGTTTTAAGATTGTATATGTTATGTTTGTAAATACTAAGTCAGGTTAAAAGTTTTGTCAAGTACACCATTTCGGGTAATGTAAAAAAAAAAGAAAAAAAAAAGATATACCCAACAAATTATCATGTATTAAGACAATCATATATAACAACTTAATATCTTCCTATGTAACTAACTGTAGGCTGCATCTCAATTAAACATGCTATTAAGAAATTTTAATGTAAATATAAATATAATGTTATTGTTTATACTTTATTCATTATTGTATATACACTATGAGTGAATATAATTAAATTTGGAGTCTTGATTAATGAAGCATTTTTTTATAATTCTTCATGACATTTTTTCTGATGAAATGAAATTAGCTTTTTAGATCGGAATTCTGAAAATTGTCGTGGAAGTCAATTTGTTAATGGAATAAATTAATTCGTCTAATTTTATAAATTTTCTAGTTTCTTTTTTTTTTTTTTTTTTCTTTTCTTCGTAAATAAATGAATATGCTGTTTTGAAGCTACATTTTTTTGTTTTTATCTACCAACCAATCCCTCAAGAAATATTTTTTCTGGGACCGTGCCTGGTCCTGAGTATACATTAAGTAGCTCCATCCGGAATCATGTTTATAGCCAGTTATAAACTGTTAATATTAAATAAGTAAATTTTACTATACACTTCTCTAGAGGTAGAATTTTCCTTTATTCTAAAAAAAACAAAAAAAAAAAGGGTTTCAAATTCCAGAATTTTGTTTTTAATAATTGTAATATTTCTTTTTGTGCAGGTACATATTGTGAAACTGATATTGATGAATGTGACATACCTCAAATCTGTAACAATGGAATTTGCGTCAACAGTGAAGGTAGAGAATAGTTGTATTTTATTCTGTTGCTATTTTTTATTTATGATTATTGATGATTTTGGGTTTCATTCATGATATGGTTTCAGGTTCATACCAGTGCTTTTGCACGCCTGGATTTTCTGGCGATCATTGTGAGGTGGATTTTGATGAGTGCTTATCCCATCCTTGTTTTAATGGAGCGACTTGCATAAACAAAATCAATGGATTCAGTTGTACATGCACCCCAGGCTTCACTGGTGGGTTTTAATACCAATATAGAATTACTTGGAAATATTTATTATTGTTTAAACTACAGTATCAGTTTATTGATTTAAGTCTTTCTCTATTAAAAAATGAAATTTATTTAATATCATTTATGAAGTAAAAAAATAAAATTTAGTTTTACTATTAAAAATTAAATTCTAGTTCCTGAGTGAAATGTATTAACTCTAAAGTTTAGGTGATCCACTGATTGGTTTTTAATAATCGGAATTCATATCATTGCAAATAAGCTAAAATAATGATTGTAAAATAGCTACTATTGATTAGAACAAAGAAGAACTTCACATTTTAATTTTAACTCCCCTCTTTCAGCTTCTCTGAGTCCTAGATTTGACTTCACCAGTATTTATTTTGCAAAGTACTTCCGGAAAATTAATAAATCAATTCCAAAAATAGGACTTTCAAATATATTTCTTATGGTAGTGATATTCTGTAGTATTTTTAATTATAGGAAAGATTGGATTTACAAGTTAATCCAAATTTTAAAAAAGTTGTCTTGCGATGAATAATAATTATTCAAATTATTTATTCATTTTCAGGCAAAGACTGCAGCATAAACATTAATGAATGTGAATCGAACCCTTGTAAAAGTGGGGCTCGGTGTGTGGATGAAGTTGCTACATTTACATGCATTTGTCCGGAAGGGCTCACTGGCAGATTGTGTGAGAACAACATTGATGACTGTGAGGTAAATATAATTCTGTAGGCATTGGCTTTGCTCTGCTATTGTTTCATTGAATTGAAAACAAGGTTAATCAAATACAGTGAATTAAAATAATGTTATATAATTCATCTGTACATCAGCTTAAGTAAAATTTATTGAATTATGAATGATCCGATACTTTTTTTATTAATGATGTCAACCTTATTTAAATAATATTTGAAATTTTTCTTAACCATTGTAATAAGGTTTCTTTATGGTAATTTAAGTTAATTTCTTATTCAGACAGCTGTTAAAACAGTTATTATGCTTTTGGGAGAACTACTTATATGGAGAGGCCTATTTTTGATATTTTCATTATATTTTAAGAAATTGAGATATAGAAAAAATAATTTTTCTATTGTTCAATAAAATGAAATGGGCTATTTAAATATCTTATATGACAAATAGTGCCTATGATGGTGAAACATAATGGTATTGTATTTGGTTCTATTCCTATTTCAACTTGTTGACACTGCTGATCATAACCACGCCATCTCTAATTGTGCTGTAAGTTAATAATAATTGTAATGACAGAAATATTTTGATTTTATTGTTGTGTTGAAGGTTAATTATTCTAAACTTCTACTAACATCAACTAATATTGTTATTGCTATTATACAGGAAATGCATTATTACACATTTGTTAAAAATGATTAAAGGATAAAAAATATAGTAATATATACTTCATAATATTATTAATAATCTAAATTTCTATGTTTATCCTTGATTTCTTACAATGACTCATTCGATTACATCAAAATGCTAATATCTGAATAAATAATGAATTCGGAGTCTAATTTCATTTATCAATATAAATATCTGTCGATCTATTTTCTAATATCTTGATTATTTGGTTATTGGTTACTAAATTATAAATAGGATGTTTTATTTATCTTTATTTAGAGAAAACAAATTCTTATTATCTTATTTTTTTGTTATTATTTGTTTTTTAGTCATCACCATGCCAGAACAATGGAATTTGCATTGATGGTTTAAACAGTTATACTTGTAACTGTTCTGAAACAGGTTATGAAGGTAATGTTTATCTTTTGATTTTTAGTTTTTAAATTACCAACAAGTATCTAACCTCATCTTCAACTATACCTTTCTGACTTAGTAGTTTTAAAATAACAAATATTTCTGTCAACTTTTTAAAATTAATTATTTGTTTTTATTTTTCTGTGAAGGACTTCATTGTGAAATCAACATTGATGAATGTGTCAGTAATCCTTGTGTTAATGGAGCACAATGTCGAGATCTAGTCAAAGGTTATAGGTGTGAATGCTTTCCTGGATACACAGGTATTCCTAATTATTATGCTATTTTTCCCAATAATTGTTTAAAATCCTTATAAAATTTATATGAAGTAATGATATTTATTTAGAAATATATTGCCTAAAATACTTTAAACTTCTTCCTACTAAAAAAATTTAATGCTATTACACATCTAGGGGGCAGAAGGTGTTACACCTTCATGAATAATGCCTTATATTATTTATTTAAAAGAATCTAAAATCACATTTATTGTTTTATTTTCATCGGTATTATTTTTTTTAGGTGTTAATTGTGAAGTTGATATTAATGAATGTGAAAGTAATCCCTGCCAGTATGGAGGGACATGTAAGGAGCGTTCAGTGTTGTCATACTATCTTCCGGAAAATAGAAACAATAGATCTCTGGCTTATTCCGTTTTCTCCCAGGATTTCAATTTCTCTACAGCAGCTGGGTAAGTTATATTTTAAATTATTGATTATTCTATTTTTTTATTATTTTAATCTCCATCATATAAATGGACTCTCTGTACATTTGCGTTACTATGAACATTTCTTTAACCAAGCATTAGTAGATTTTGATTACTTAATATTTAAAAATATCAATATTTTCGATTAATACGAGTCATGCTTTAGACATTTTAATTTAGTTCTATCCTTATATTTATTCAAAATAGTGTAACGTTAAATCGATAAGCAAATAAAAAAAAAACATATGGCGTAGACCCTTTGTTGGAACAAAATAAGTGGTTGGAACGAACTGTTTGGGTCTAGATCTTTCCGTGGCCTAGTCCACGAAGGCGTAGAACTGTCCACATTGTTCTGCAACATTCCCGACCTGACCATTTACGATTACATATAAGGAGCGAGTGACTGAACGAGTTAGTCTGTATCTTGACTGTGAAGTTCTAGTCATATGATTAGTGTGATATAAAGTTATCGTTTTTGTAACCTGCTCGGAAATTCAAGTTGTATTAATTCGTTGGCATTAATAATTATATATTTCTGTTGAATAAATATTTTTTAGCCACATAATAATAATAATGTTATAATAGTTTAATTATTTTATAGTAAATTAAATTATTTATGTTTCCTTTGCTGTGGTTATGTGTGGTCAAGAACGTTAAGCGGGGTCATCAGTTGTTGAGGGTATAACCTTTGTAATACTGAAGTGAATGTTATCGATGGGGCTGATGAAAATTTCAAGCATTCCTTTAGACTCTTTCCCCAACCAACACGACCTGTTTTGTCACATAATATATATATATATATATATATATATATATATATATATATATATATATATATATATATGTGTGTGTGTATTTACTTTTTTTGTTCATTTATAAATATTTTTAGCTTACTGAATATCTCAATGGATTTTTAATTTTTGTTTTAATCATATTTTTCAGTTATGAATGTATCTGCCCACCTGGTATTCTTGGTGATAATTGTGAAATCAACATTAATGAGTGTGAGAGTTCACCTTGTCGCTTTGGTACTTGCTCTGATCTTGTCGACGGATATACCTGTGACTGTGAAGAAGGGTTTGAGGGCACCCTCTGTGAAATTGAAATCAATGAATGCGAAAGATATATGTGAGCTAATTTCTTTTATTTATTTTTCTTCATTATTTACCTTCTAACCTTTGTTTATCATAAACAATCAACTTATATCAGTTGGTTTTCTAATGACAATTAATCATTCATCATCAGATTTTCAATTGTCTTTCAAAATATCATTAATTTGGTTTTGAATTATTCCCAGTGGTGGAAATCAACTTTTTATTAATAATTCTAACAGATGTAAAACTAAAATTTATGGGCCCCTGGGGCAAGATGATTTTGAGATCCTCCAAGGGGGATGTCCTCCTCTAAAGCTTCTAACATTTTAGGGGGGTCCTCCCCAGGAAAATGTTGGAAAATAACCTCCTAATAATGGATTAATGCATTCTAGAGGCCAACTTTACCTCATTTGTAGTACATATGTGCAAAGCCATAAGGCTGAAGGCCCAGGCACTGCCCTGGCGGTAGTTACAGCTCTGAATTCCTTTCTGGTGAGAAGCCCATCATCAGTAGTTGTGGTGAGGAAGGGGTGAGGGGAGGAAGAACATTGTCCGTATAGAAAAATCATTAGATTTTTACTTTCACAAGGCATGTGTAAATCTCTTTTTCTGATGAAATCTATTAGATGAAAAGTATTTGGTGCAGCATCTCTAATTGCTCCACAAAAATTTATGATGATGTGCAAGATTTTGAGGAAGGAGGAATATTTTCTAATGGAATCTTCCTAACTTTTTACCTACATTTCGTCCTTCTAAGAAAGCATAGATAAATGTTTCTGAACACTTTATTTGTGCTTTACCTATTTATGTTATTATAATTCTGTTTTTACGTACGGAAAGTTAATTAGTTTCATTTATTTAATTTTTAAGGCCTTGTGTTCATGGTGTTTGTCACGATGGAAGAGCCAACTACATGTGTGAGTGCGATCCAAAATATGGTGGAAAGAACTGTTCAGTCGAGCTGACAGGATGTAATAAGAACGAGTGCCTTAATAATGGAAAGTGTAAACCTTATCTTGAAAATGAAACTGTCCACAAATTCAATTGTACCTGTCCTTATGGTTTTCAAGGTGCTATTTGCGAAAAGGTAGGTTCTACTTGTTTGTTCATCAGTGATTACAATAATTAATAGTAGTATAATTTACATATTTTTGGCTGAATATTTGTGATAAATTACATTAAATTGTAGAAAATAAATGTTAATTAAGAATTTTTCTTATTAGAAAAACATTTTTATATTATTATCTAGATACATATTGTAATCCCGATTTTTTTTTTTTTTCACCTTCCACCCTTTTCCAATTTTCCCCCTCTTTTATCCCATTTAAAAAAAAATTAATTTAGATAATTTTATTTATTTTTTTTTTAAAGGAAACTACTATGTTTTATGATGGTAAATCGTATGGTATTGTATCAACATCAAGGGAGGAAGGCTATGACATTCAGCTGAGATTTAAGACCACCTTGCCAGATGGGCTCTTGGCAATTGGGAAAGGATCTACATTTTATATATTAGAACTGGTTAACGGGCGGTTAAACCTTCATTCTAGTCTCCTCAATAAGTGGGAAGGTGTCTTTATTGGTTCCGGCTTGAATGATAGTAATTGGCAAAAAGTAAGCTTTACTTCTTATTATTTTATTTTTAATATATTTAAAATTTTAATTATCATCAATTTTTTTATTTTTTTATTATTTCACTAATGTTTGTTTTTTATTATGTTTACTTCTATATTACAAGGTTAAACCTAGCATTTGTTTTGGCTAATTTTTTAAATTAGGTAATAAGTTTTACATCTCTAACAAAATGTTGTTTTATATAAAAAAATACAATATTAACTATACATATTGTTTATTCTATTTATCATTTTTAAATTAGTATTAATTTAACAACTAAAAAACATATTTAAACAAAAAAAAATAGGACTTATTTAGGTGTTGTGAAATGTTTGTACCTAACAAACTAACATATTAGCATCAAATTAAAACCATTTTCTTTTTTTAAATTTTAATAAATTACTGACATCTTTGTCTTCTTGATTCTGTTTATACGTCTTCTTTTTTTGACTACTGTTAAAATTGTTAAATGGATGTCTTCCATTGAAATTTGGAATTTCACAGCCTGTCATCTCCAACCATAATGTAAACTCCATTTATTTGATATATTTTCAAACTGAACTAATATCATACATAGCTGAGGCAAAAAATTAATTTTCTCTTAGATTAAACAATTTGGTTATTTAAAACTTAAAAAAAAAAAATCATTTTCTTACAGTCAAGTTTATTTCTTAATATTAGTCAAATATTTTTTAGGTTTTTGTTGCTATAAACTCATCCCACTTGGTATTAGCTGCCAATGAAGAACAAACGATATATCCTATAAATTTGAATGAGGGAGCAAACGCCTCACATACCAGCTTTGGTACGACATATCTTGGTGGTGCGATGGCATACCTAAGAGCACTTCCTCATGGACCATCCACCTTCCGGGGCTGTGTACAAGATGTTATGATAAATGGTCAATGGGTAAGGGAAAACTACTTTAAATGTTTGTAAAAACATTTTGGATTACCCTTAGTTTCTTAGAAAGCTTAGTTGATTATTTAAATTCATATTTTTTAATTTTTAATAAGCCCAAAAAACAAACGTTTTATCTCAAAACACTTCTAATAATTTATTCATAATTAGTTTATTTCTTCTATTTTTTTTTTAAAATGTGTACTCTGTTTTTACATAATTTAAAACATTAAGTTTATTAAATATTATAAGAAATTTATTTCATTATACTATGAAAAAAAGCATGATCAGTGTTACATTTTTCTTGTATCAATAATTGTTAAAAAGAATAACTCCTTTGTAGCATGGAATAATTTTGCTTTTTAAGTGAAATAGATTATAAGATCTATCGGATACAATAAGCTTCAGAAATTGTCCTTACAAAGTATATTGAATAATTTAATGTGTTTTTTTTTTTTAGGTCCTTTTACCTGGTGCTGCAAACTCATCTTCAGTATCATTTCATGGAGTGCAGTTGGGATGCAAGCGAGAGCCTCAGTGTTCTCCCAACCCTTGCTTCAGTGGTGGACATTGCACTGACTTGTGGAACAGCTTTAGTTGCTCCTGTGAGAGGCCATTCCTTGGCCACACTTGCCAATATAGTGAGTAAATTATAATTAGCTTTTCTATGCTGTGTCTTACTCTAAAATTTAATTGTAGAGAACTAAGTCTGTAGCCCGCAATAGACTGCCGCATCGGACACTTTAGTCAAACCTTTCCACGACTGTTGGGTATTGGGTAGGATTGTATTGTTTATTTTATTATTGTTGGATTGTCAATACTGTCTAATGTCCTTGAATAACTCCCGTCCGATAGAGCGAAAATCACAAAGCCGCCAATTGGTGAGGAGCATGAATTACTGTCCCGGCGGGAACATGTTAAGTTGTTAAGTTATATTTTTGTACAAACATATTACCTCCCTAAGTTGTATTGTCTTTAATGAGTTTTGAGAAAAATTAAGTTTTATATTCTTTGCTGCATTCACTGAATTCATAAAATCTTGAAAATTGAAAAATCATCAAAACATAGACCATTTAACTTAAAGGGTCTGTCAAGGTTCCTGTTACATTTTGTAAAAATTATTGTGACTATTATTTGTAATTTTCATGTACAATTGACTTCAGGGAGCATAATTATTAAAACTATTAATAACATTTTTTATTCAATCAGTTTGACATTCAGAGACTTTTTTATTTATTTATTTTTATTTCAATTTAGATTTTACTGCTGCTACATTTGCTCATGAAAACATCTCCGACAGTGTTGTGACAGTAGCCGTTGAGCCAGCTGCCCGTCGTGCCGTAAGAACCATCATGGACATCTCCATGTTCATCAGAACTAGAGAACCCTTTGGTGGAATATTCTACCTTGGATCGGTAATTAGCAACATCTTATGTTTTATTAATTTTAATTTTTTTGTGTCATACTATCGCTTAAAGTTAATTTGTTTATCAAATTTATAATTTCTTTTTATGAAGAAACCAGAAACTGTGCCAAAATCAGAAGAAACCATAATCGCTGCTCGAATAACTGGTGGGGAACTGCAGGTCAGTATCCAGTTTAATGGATCCTTGGAATCTTACACAGTTGCTGGAGTGCGGATAGACACAGGATATAATCAGTTAATACAGGTATGATGTAAATGTTCATTATATTTATTATTCATAAAGTTATTTATTATGTAAGAGCCTCATTCAATTTACTTTTAAGAGCCTCTTGAAGTTTACTTTGAATAATATTTTATTGATATAATTTGTTATATTTTTTTACCTTTTATAAAACTGTCCCTTTTGTTCATTTTTATCTCTTTGGCATTCTTCTTTACTCGAGTTTTTAATGTTGCAGGTCATCAGAAATGTAACTTTAATCCAAATCAAAATAAATGGAACTGAATATTTTAGAAAAACAATAACAGTTACCGGTCAGCTCGACCTTCAGATACTACAGCTTGGAAGCACTGCTCCTCTGTCTCAGGAAAGGAACTTCAAAGGCATAATTCAAGATGTTCAGGTAAATGAATGTTTTTTGTTTGAATGATTTTTGTTTGATGGTTTTTGAACATTTCTTATTACCTAGCTACATTTATAGACCTATACTATAATTATATAACTAGTTTCCCGATGTTACTTATGGGCAAAGCAAACAAGGGGTCGTTTAGTAAGGCCTCGATTTGAAAAGGACCCATTTTGGGGTTTATATATTTCTGAAGACCGAGCATAGCGAGCAGGAGTCGAAAGCTAAGATCTAATAAAGCTAATCAAGGCCCTTATTAAATGAAAAGGACGCTATGGAAGTCTCCATAATTCATGGTAGCATAACCTCCCAAAATAGACCACGTCCCACGCCCAGAAGTAAGATCGGGAAACTTTTACCTAAAATTTTGCTGCTTCAACAGTGTAAACTCTCATTTGCGAAAATTAAATTTTTTCTTTATGATTTTGTAAAATTAATTTTAATGTGTCGGCGGGCTCAAAAATTTGTTTATTAATGCAAAAGTGTACTTATAAAGTTTGGTGTATATCCATCCTATTCAGACATGTGGAATTATTTTTCTTTCACTTGTTCTATAAAATTTCAAATATTTGCAGTTGTGTCATTATATTTTGATATATTATTGGACCAGTGACATTATGTTCAATGGTTCAGTTTTATTTTCACTGAATGTCGGACCTCAACATATCTCTAATATGAAATATAAAACTTTATTAATTCAGTGAATCATTTTATGTGCAGATGAGCAATGGTTCACGGACTATGGTGGTTGAGTTCTTCCCCTTGGATGTGAAAGATCTTGCTCCTCCTCTTTCATTGGGCAGTGTCAGTTTTGATAAGAATTTAGTCTTGCAAGGAATAATCAGTGATGATAACTGCCGCTCTGAGCCTTGTATGCATGGTGGAACTTGTACAGTCACTTGGAATGATTTCAGGTAATCCTTCAAACAGTTGTTGGAGTTTCAAGATTACTAAGTTTGTTTTGTTTTATTTATAAACAGTTTACTTATTTCTTAATGAATAAGCATCATTTTTTTATTTAATTTCAGCTGTGCCTGTACTGTTGGGTACAAAGGTAAACAATGTCAAGAGATGGAGTTTTGTCAAGTGCAGGATTGTCCTACGGGATCTGAGTGTAGGAATCTCAACTATGGTTATGAATGCGTTGCCAATATTACTTTGCACGACCCTGTAAAGGTAATAAACTTCACATTAAAAAAAAAAAATCTGGTGCGCGCTCGCAACACACAACTTTCACTTACCAACTTACTTAGATTAGAAATTAATGCGTTTTTTAATTTCTACTTCTCAAATGAACAGAACGGCTTTAATTATGAACAATGGTCTGCCATTAAAGGCGTACTCCGCATTCTTTTTTTCTCCTCTATTTGTTTTCTTTATTTTCATCATATCTCATATTTAGCCATTTCTTATTTTTAGGCGTAACGAGAGACAGTTAATTTCTCAATATAAACAAAAATAAAGGTACTTTATAGGAAACAAAAAAACAAACAAACAAAAAAATCCCCTACCCCATTTAAGACCCCTCAGAACATTTCAATTATGATAAAGCTTACCTGATATTGAAGAACACCTAATTTTCATTAAACATGAAGAATTTGATAACAATCGTTAAAGCCGTTTTTGAGATCATTGAAAAAAAGGTAAAGATTGGAAAAAAAATTATGAAATAAAGTGCCCCCTCCGTTTGATCAATTTTGATGAAATGTTGGCAATCACATCTTTGGCATATACATACATCAAATACCCAGTTTGATTAAAATCGTTAAAACAGTTTTTGAGTAAATAAAAAAAACACGTGAAAATGATACAAAATTAATTAAGTAAAGTCCCCCCTCCGGTTAAAAAATTTTGATGAAATTTTTACAGTCATATCTCGGGCATATAAATACATCAAATACCCAGTTTGATCAAAATCGTGAAAGCCGTTTTTGAGCAAATAAAAAAAACAAGTGAAAATGACACAAAATTTATTAAGTAAAATCCCTCCTCCGGTTGATCAATTTTGATGAAATTTTTACTGTCATAACTTGGGCATATTATTATATTAAATACTCAGTTTAATCAAAATCGTTAGAGCCGTTTTTGAGAAAATCGAAAAAAACATAAAAAAGTTATTAAGTAAAGTACCCCCTCCCTTTGAGAAGTTTTGAAAAAATTTTTGCTGTCACATCGCGGGCATATACATACACTAAATACCCACTTTGAGGTTCGCACGGTTTATAGTTTTTGAGCTAGTCTGTTCACACACAGACCATTTCGCGTGACTTGGTTAATTGGACTCAGGGGACCCCAAAACGTGTATTTCCGTTGAAAACCGGAAGTCGAAATTTTTCACGATCGCAATACTTCCACTTACTATATATTTCATATATAGGTAAGTGAAAGTAAAAATATTAGTGACAGTTTAAGCATTTAAAGCTCTGACTGCTTTGTCATAACGTTAACTCATATCTATAAAGTTTTCATCTACAAATGACTTTGAAACTTCTGTCATATTCTCTGCAACATGTACTTTTCAATTCTGATATATATTTCAAGCATATGCTTTTTAATTTACTTCTGATTAATTGCAACTTGTTTCATTATTAATGATACTTAATTTAATCATTATCAGGAATTATATACTTTTAACAAACCATGTCTAATGTTTCGAAAAATATTGATATTTTCTAACTAATTTTGAATAATTTATTTGAGCTTTGACTGATGGTGATATAACATTTTCTCAGGAGATGCCTGTTGATCAGATGATATTTATAATAGAATATTTAATAATTAAATTAAAGAAAACTAATATAAACCTAATACACAAATTTTTACCACTTCTTATAATGTCTATATCCATACTATCTATTACACTACTTCTCTGTGTAAAAATGTCTGAAACACTAATGGTAATTATGTAATAACAGCAAATGTCACCGGGTCTGAAGTACCGCCTGGTACCTGGAGAAGATAGTAATCCCCTGTCGGACATTATGGTCACCTATAGGAGCAGAACTGGGGGAAATCTTTTCTTCATCGGACCTGATCAGCATGGAAGTTTCCTTTCAATTTCTGTCTTTAATGATGAGGTTTGTATTGATTTAATTTCTTTCTCACCTTTCAACAGTTAATTTTGAAGTAATAGCTAACTTCCATTAAGGAAAATACTTTTCTTCAAGTATTCAATTAAAATTATATAATAAAAACTACATTGTGACTTATACATTTTACAGCTCGTTTACTGATATACCTTTTCTTTCTAGTTTTTAAGTTTTAATTTAATAAAAATCATTCTAATTAATATACATTTTTATTTTTAAATAAATTATATACTGTCAATTGCTCATTAATAATAATTTGATTACATCATGTTATATTAGGTTCGCCTTAACTGGAACATGGGTTTTGGCAATGATCATCGGAAAATAGTGAAAGAGACCAGAGATGGCAGTTGGACAATAATTACTCTTAAGATACAAGAGAACATGGTAACTGCTGGACTGAGCGGAGGGTCAGAAGATTCGGTCACTGTCACTGCCAATTTCTCCCAAAAAGCTTGGTTATCATTGCTCTCTACTTCCAATATATCTATCGGAGGTATGAAGTATTCTCCATTATATATAATAGTCTCTATAACATGTATATATATATATATATATATATATATATATATTAATGTTTTGTGATTTCAGGATCGGGTGACAGCCTTGCATTTGAAAAGAGTATGTACAGTTCAACTGCCGAAGACCAGGCTAATGCTTTGGATAACGTTCATCCTGATGAATTTAATGGTGGTTCATACTATAAAGTAAGGAGAAGTTCATTTATATAATTTCAAATCAAATTACTTTAAAAAGTTTGTTTAATCTTTTCCTTTAAAATGAATTGTTAGAGGGCAAAGTATTTTATTTTTTAAAAAAATCAATCATTATTTTCAATAGAAGCATCATTAATGATGTACATACTGTTCCAGAATGTCATTTTAGCTCAAAATTTAGACATTAGGCTAATCTTTGTAACTAGTACAGTCAATTCCTTAAAGTTATGTACTTTAAGTTTTATTATGTTGTTATGCAAAAGGTTTGTAAGGATTGAGCATCATCTTAGCCAAATCCCCTCCTGGCACGTGACCATGAAACTGTGCTTCCTTAAAAATTATCAAATCCAAACCCGCCATGAGTTGTAGTGCTCCAGATCAAATACCAGAAAATTGGAAATTTAAGTTCTTCTACTTACTGTATTTACTTTGTGCCATGTAATGATTTGAGAAACCTCTCATACTAATTCTGAGACTGAAATACAAGTTTTTGATTTTTTCTTTTTACCGTCACTTACCTACATATGAAATACATAGTAAGGAAAAGTATTGCAATCATAAAATATATTGTTTGTTTGTTTAACGTCCATTTTTATGCTACTAAGGCTAATCGGACGATGCTACAGTGGAAGTCCTAAATTTTGCCTATCCAGGTATAATTAGGATAGGGATCTTTAACGAGTACCTGACATCGTACAGGCTCGGGACCTCCATTTTACGTCCTATCCGAGGGACGGCATAGCTAAGGATTTTTTACTCCCATTAAAAAATCCTAGGGCCACCGCTGGAATTGAACCCGCGATCTTTAGTATTGTTGGTTGCCATGCTAACCACAACACCACAGGTGACCCCTGAAATATATTGTAACGTTAAATAAAAAAAACAAAAAAAAACATATGATTTCAAATCCCAGACCGTTTGTTGGAACAAAATAAGTGGTTGGAACGAACTGTTTGGGTCTAGATCTTTTGAGCCTAGTCCACGCAGACGTGGAACTGTCCACGTTGTTCTGGAACATTCCAGACCTGACCATTTACGATTATATATAAGGATTGTGTGACTGAACGAGTTAGTCTTATTCTGTGCCTTGACTGTGAAGCTCATGATTTAATTATAAATTGCTTAAGTCCTATAGTATTCTATCCCTTTGTAGGGTTGTATTGGAGAAGTTCGTATTGGTGGACTGCTCCTTTCTTACTTCACTGCAGAGGAGTTGAACACAACTAACACTTCTGGAAGGTACCATTTCGAGATGTATCCTGGTAGTGATCTCGGCCAAGACTTTGGATGTATACTGTGCTTTGATGAGAAGTGCCAAAACAGTGGAAAGTATGTATAATATTCCCTTTTCAGTTATATTTACTTTACAAGTTATATATTTTAACACGTTAGGTGCAGCGGTGTATTTTAGGGGTATCCTGAATTGAACGGTATCGGTCCCCGTGGTCCGACTGCTGGGATGAGCCACAGACTATATCGGGCATCGGGGTCAGATGGGCATGGTTTGACGAAAGCGTTATCTTTTGACTACAAATGAACTAAATGAGCATCTCAAGGGCATTATCTCTTAGTAAGGATTGGAACTAAACATTATAGGCGCAGGACAGGCCGATACAGGATTTACGCAATACTTTACCGAAAATCGGACCTCGGAGTCCGATTCTAAACAACAACAGAATTTCAGCTGTTAGCAACATTTTCTGCACTAAAATGCAATAATCTCATTAAAAATCGACTAAATTGAATGTTTGAAGTTTTCGGCCTTTCGGACATTTTCATGTGAAATCGGCTGTTAAGAGGAGAATGTAAGACATCGGACCCCGTGGACCGATGCCGCACCTAACGTGTTAAATATTGACATTGTTTTAAGTTTCTTAGTGGTTATTATCAGAGTTATTGGTTATTATTAGAACTAGAATTTTCTTAGTATTGTCTTTGGTTAATTTCATTTTCACTGTTTTTTATTACATATAATGAAAATATGTGACGAATCACAACTTCATGTATAATTAAATAATTAAAGGCAATGTTATAAGTCACAGAATGCTTATTCAAGGATATTGTCATTTAATAAGTAAGATGCATATCCTTTTTATTTTAAGTTTAATTTGCCTAAGATTTGATTAATTTTGTTTGATTCATAAATATCCTTAATTCTCTAAAATATCTTTTAATAATCGGCAATTCATGATTTTGGGAACGAGACATCATTGTGGCAGATAAATACAAGATTCCTCAAATGAAGATCTAGGAGATCCTACAGATACCAGATTTGCTGTATTTTTTCTTTTATGTTAATATTTCAATTGCCCTGTTATGTTAATGTTAATATTTATTAATTTTTTTTTTACTTACATTTAATAATAATAAATTACTTATTTATCCAATTTCTTTGATTAAATATCACTTATACTTTGAATTATGGAAGTTAAAAAAATAAAAAGGAATAGAATTCCATAGGTGAGGATTGGATTAGTAAAGGCCATAAACGTTTGTGGTGTGGGAATTGATAGAATTGAAAGAATGCTGGTATCGGCAAGGTGGGTGAAGCCAAAAGGTAAATTATTGATATTATTGATAAGCAGTACATCCCTTGCAATTTTAAAGAAACTAGTCGAGGGGTAGTTTTATTTATTTTTTTTTTTTAGATATCTCTGGATATTTATTATTTTTAAAATTATTTTGTAATATTTTCCTAAGAAATATATATATATATATATATATATATATATATATATATATATATATATATATATATATATATATATGTATTTATTCGTCTAGAAACAATCAGGCAGACTTACTAATGGAAAGTACTGTTTTCCAGATGTGCTAATGCCACTGAATCCTACACATGTGAATGTGTGGCAGGGTTCGCTGGAGATGACTGTTCAGAAAACATTGATGAATGCTTGGAGAATGACTGTAAAAATAATTCTACTTGTATTGATGGTTTGGCCAACTATACCTGTCAGTGTCAGCCAGGCTGGGGAGGATCTTTGTATGTATATTTCAGAGCTATTGAATGATGTTTGATATCTATTATATTTGATACATATTTTAATTTATATAATTTAATTAGAATTGAAAAAAATTTCTTTGGAACGATATTGCTCATGAGTATTGCTATGCTTTAATTCCCAAACCTTGAATTACAAGTATTGTATGGTCATAATTGAAACAAATAATCATCATATCGTGGATACAGCTAATAAACTTCTTTCTTAAAATTCTTTAATGAAGACGTGTTTGCCATTTGCCACATTTCGAGGCCAATCACCCCCTTTTCAGGTGACCAGTGTAGTCTATTTGCTAAGTTATGATTCTGTTGTATTATCATTAATTTTTCTTTGAAAATTCATTCATGTGGTTTATTTAAAGAAAGAAAGAAATTCACCTTTATCTTGTTTTACGGAAATATTACTCTTGTAACTGACAATTGAAATAATCTAGGAAAATTTCTCATCCTTAAATTTAAATTTTTTAATTTATTCACAGTAATTATCACTTTATTTTCTTATTCACGTGTTCTTAATTTATTCAATCTTGTTTTAATAATTTTACTCCCAAAAATTTCATTTTATGTTGTTAAAGTTAAACTTTGGGGACATGTAAATTACATCAAAATACTTCAATGTTTTAGGTGTGATGTGGACATTGATGAATGCCAGTCAAACCCTTGCCTTAACAATGGGTCTTGCATTGATCGCCTTGCACAGTTTGTATGCATATGCCCACCCGAGTTTGTTGGTGACACTTGTGACCAAATAAAGCAGGTCACTTGTGAGAGTGAGCCATGCTACAATAATGCTGAATGCAAGGATGTCTTCAGTAAGTTTTATTTTTAGCTTCATTGTTTTTTACTGTATTGCTAACTTTGGTACTTACGTTGATAATTTGTTCATAAGTTATAATCTGCCTTGATAAACACAGATACTCATTTCGTAAATAGAATACCTACAGTAATCAGTTTCCACCTTTAATTTATTAGTTATTTCCTGTCTTATCTATTTGTCCGTAAAAACATTTTAAACAATGTTAGTTGTGAGTATCAATAATAGTAATAATTATATAAGCAGACCCTATAATACAATGGGTCTAACTGACATTGTTGAAAAAATCGAGTAAGATGAAGAAAAAGGTCACGCTTTTGAATGTTAAACAAGTGGATTGAATGACAGTGATGTGTTGAAAACCATTGTGTCAAAATTTGTTAAAATACGGTGTACTGATAAAAAATGAATAATTCTTCCTCAATCATCGCTCCCCCCCCCCACTACCAAAACCTATCCATGATATCATTTGTATGGAATTAAACTTCTTACACTCGAATATTCTAGTGGACAAAATGTGTTTAGAATTTTGTCAAAATTGGTTAAAAGTTAATAATTACCCCTTCCTTCCCATTTGTTCGATGTATTAATAATTATTCTGCTATTTGGGTCAGAAACAAATCAAAGATCTTACAAATGGTTCTAGCCATTCTTGATTAACATATAAATGCTGTAACTAATCTGACTTTGTTTTACTATACTATTATATGTATCAACAGTTGATGGTAAAAAGCCTATTACTAAAAACAGTTAGAACTGATGTTTAAAAAATAAATAAAATAATTAAGGGAATAATTCAAAATATATGTATGTTTTCAAATCTTAAAATTACAATATAAAATTTTAAATATAAAAAAAATCACAATTTCATCATGATATGAATTATGAAAGCAATATATTTATTAAATTTGATGAGTTCTTATCAGAGGTGTTTGATAGTACCTTGAAGTAATTACATGAATTAGTCTGTTATCTTGTGTTTACCTTCTGGTATTCTCAGCATTTATTTTAAAAAAATGTCTTCTCCTTTATCAAACTAGTGTTTGAGAAAAAAACAAAAAAGTTCTAATCACTTTTATAACATTTCTGACACTTCGTTTGTTGATTGATTAGGTTTTTCTTAATATAATTCTAATTATTTTTTCACAGATTCAGTTACTAAAGAAAATTTTACATGTATTTGCCAAGAAGGATTCCTCGGCCCATATTGTAATTCTGCCTTCTGTGAGGTTACTCCTTGCCAGAACGGAGGCAACTGTATTAGCAGCTCATTGGTATGTACTTTATTTTTTATTTTTCTTCAAAACACTTGTTATGTTTATGATTTAACGGAACTTAATTTATCTGAGAAATCAAAATATTATAAAAACATCTCTTACAGTAGCAAATTGCTCTACCTTAATTGTTTTTAAATTTGTTTCAGCTAGCTGTTTTCATTATACTACATATTTTTAATATATTATATTGATAGATAGAATCATACATACAATTTGGTTTAACCTAATAAATATTTTAAATTCAATAATTTAAAGTTGAATGAATATTTTGGAATTATGGAAATTATATTTATTTTATTTGTATGTTTTATACACTCTATCCAATATTATATACTCATTCGGTTTATTATGCAATAATGATGAGTCACAATTTGATTATTCTGGTTTTAAAGGATCTCAGTTAAAAAATAATTTTTTTTTATTAATTTTGTTAATAAATTTAATTTTGAATTTAATAAATTTGAGATTTAATTTAAAATGAGTTTAATTATATGATAAGGATATTTTGAGATTTAACAGTTAAAACTTTAAAATTGAATTGATTTTACGTGAGACCAACCAGTGATCTATTACCTCTTTGAATAGTTCGGTCCTATTTTTGGAAGATTTAATGGTAGTGATGCTATTTATAATGCAATTTCAATATTTGGAACTATTGTTTGCTAGTTGAATTTAATATATGCATGCTTTAATAGCCAATTGTATTTGAATTTGACATGAAAAATCTGTATTAAATGAGATGCATTATCTTGATCCTTGGGAAACGAAGCAGTTTTAATGCTTTTTACAATTCTGATGGATAGTGACCATTGATATAAAACTGTGTTTTATTGGCTTTTTACTATGTATGCTTAGCCAGCTAATAATTAATAAACCAATAATAATTTTACTGATTGCCCTTGGTTGATTAAAATTCCTTAAGTGCTAATTTAGTTTCAAAGTATTTGAATGTTAATCCAATACGAGATATGAGCTGATCCAGTTGAGTCCCTTATATCCTGCTTCAGTAGTTCAGTAGTTAATACAATATGGTTATTATTTTCTTGATTTATTATATATGTTGCTTGAAAATAGTTATTTTTTGTCAATAATTCAGTTTCTCATAGGCTTTTCCCTTAAAATAATTTTGGATTTTGTCTTTGCTTTTAATTTATTGCTTTTAGTTTGAACTTTAATGAATACTGCACCAGAGAGCTATTTGAAGTTTTTTTTTCTTTTTTTTTTTTTTTTTTTTTTTTTTTTTGGCTTCAAGACTTGCCAATGCAAATCCTATTTTGCCAAAGTTAATCGTTATTATGATTAAAATAATTAGAAGTTATTGTGAATGAAAATCTTGTAATAAGTGAAAAATTAGGAATAAATGATAAAATTTTAGAATGTAGGTAACTAAATATAATTAAATGTTGATGTGTATATAGTGGGATTTTTTTTCTTAATTAATATATTATGAGTATTTTGTTATTGACATATGAATTCTGTGGATAAACAGTTACTATATGTAATAACAAGATACCCTATTCAATTCAATCATTCCTTTATTATTTTGCAATTGAAAAATCCTTAATTTAAAATGAAAAAAAAAAAAAAAAAGTGAAATAAACAACGAAATTCTAGATTATGCATTTGCTTAATTAATACGAAAATGTAATAGTGAATTAAAAATAAATTACTCTTTAGTAATTAGTAGAGATTTAATAATAATCTCAATTTGAAAATCAAATTCTTAAGTTTTATGAAGTAAAAATGGTTGAAAAAAATATATTTTTTTTTAATTTTTTTATTAACTGATACCATTCTTTTTATAGAAAGTAAACATTAAATTCTTTATTTTATTTTAAAAAAATAAATAAATATACAGTCAAATAAATATGTTAGTTGTGAAAAAGTGTTCGTATTGTAAAGTACTGAACTTACCACCCTCCTAGAGTTAAAGAGTTTCAGTTTTAAATTAAGAATAAAGTAGCATAATTTGGAAATTCATAGTTCATTACGATTGTGAACTGTAGGATCTGTTTGTCTATATCGAAAAAAAATAAAAAAATATTGTACCTTTTCCTATGTTTTAAACTTCTTTTTTCCCACCTATTAAACATATCTCTGAGTCATTCAAGCTTATTTTTCTATCTTAAGATTTAATTGAATTTTTTAGAAGCCAGTGTGCGACTGTGCCCTTGGATTCACAGGAAGACTCTGTGAAATAAATATTGATGACTGTGCCAGTAATCCTTGTGAGCATAAAGGAAAATGTATTGACGGTGAGTTATTATTCTTAAATTTAAAGTTGGGATATTTATAGTAAATTAGAACAGGTTTATAAGTGTCAATTACCCATTTAATCATTATCATTTTTATGACTGAATAATGTGGGCCTTCCTGCTTGAGAATGATGGGCAGCTGCTTTTTGCCAATGGCCTGAAACTTTCTTTTCCCCTTATTCATCATTTATCTTTTTAATTTTCCCATATTCCTTTTTCAACTGGACTTTGGATGGTTATTGTTCGATTTTGAACTTATTTAAAGGAAGCGAGTTAACTGCCCAAAGCCAGTTAACATCCTGAAAGCTAAAACTCCAAGGGACAAGCCTAGGTATTAAAGAGTACCAGTATGGATATTGCATTATTTCTAGATGCAAGAGAGATAAATAGTACTGATAACTGAACATGTAATCTTAAAATCGATACCTGATCACATGGTCTTAAAATCGATATAATTTTCCTAATTAGGTAACTCCAGTGTCATTCAAATCGGATGTCATAATATATTGATATTATATGCTCAACCTTAAAATCTGTTATCATTTTTTTAATCAGCGCCTTCAATAACCTTATAGCCAACTTATAGCCATATAGCTTATAACCTTATAGCCAAGGCAAATAATAGTATATGAATATCAATATATTATTTTGATAATCAGCATCCCCAATAGCCTAATAGTCATTTATATTGTAAAGGTTATAATTGATCAATATCAGATAACTTATGATTTACCTATATCATTTCTATAAAAACCGCTAACCCAATACCAATATGGAGAAATCAGAAAAGAAACTTATAAATTTATACTGATACAATTAATGTTTTTTAAATTCACAGTTCCTTTTTTGAATTTTTCCGTATTTACAATTTAATTGTGAATACATTCGTATTCACATATTTGATTGTGAATATTGACATTTTTGTGAATATTTAAATTTTTTCTTATGAATATATTTGTATTTACAGGGAAATTTCTGAATATGATTCTATTCATATTCATACATGTTAATGTGAATTTATTTTCATTCTTATTTACAAATATTGTGGTATGAATAAATTTTTATTTATATTCACATAATAATTAGTATAACAATGAATGCTCTGAAGCTTACCAGATTTTACATTAGAATTTACAAAAAAAATGCCAATTACCCTTTCGGGTAGAGGCGAATCAAATATTTAAATGAATAAATAATAAGAATAAATTAGTATTAGTATTTATAAATGTAAATATGTTCAACTTTGACAAATTTACTTTCTCTGATTGTTCATAAGACAAATAGAACTGTTGGAATGGTAATTCTTTGAAATTTGTTATTAGGGGTAGGTAATTTAGGGAGGATTAATTCGCAGATTTTAATGGTTTATCTGATTTCAACAAATTGTGACATACTGGTTGTTTGTAGGTCAAATAAAAGTATAAATATACTAGCTGACCCGACAAACGTTGTTTTGCCATATAAATTATTTCTAGGGAATTTCTAGTGTAGAAAAAAAATCACTAATTTATTGTAAGTGTGTAAGGATGTGGTGTATGAGTGAAAGAGGCATGGAGCGCTTTGAACGATGAGGGGATATTAAAATAACAAAACAAAAAACAATAATTGTTTTAATTAATCTAATCTTAATTTGTGGCTGACCACCATTTTTAAATTATTTTTAAATAATTTATTTTTTGAAGAGAAAAGATTTGGCTCCGCCGGGAGTCGAACCCGGGTCTCCTGGGCAAAACTTGTGAGATAGGGGTGAGTAGGTATCATTGAAGAGGAAGGATTTGCTCTGCCTTGAGCCGAGCTCTGTGGTGTAGCGGTTAGCATCCTCGCATGTAACGCAGGAGACCCGGGTTCGACTCCCGGCGGAGCCAAATCTTTTCTCTTCAAAAAAAATAAATTATTTAAAAATAATTGTTTTAATTTATTCCATAAATTTTTGTGTCTCTGATCAATCGCTGTCTCGTTTGTGAAAAATTCACGCTGAACGTTTTCAAGATGGACGGCTAAATGAACAAATGCTGTATCCCGATCATGAATAGGAAAAGGAAAACCAAAGATACGCCAAGCAGCTTCATGGGCCATAAATCATGTTTGCTGTAACAATATTAAACAGCAATCGGTCTGTAGACGAATCTGGAATTTCCGCAGAAATTATATTATCGATTTCTTCAGGACAGATTTTGTCGATTAACCAAACCAAAATATGTGCATGAGGTAATCCTCCCTTTTGCCACTCAACCGAATACAGCCAGCAGCGTGTGAACGCCGAATACATGTAATTTAGTAATGAAACTCATTAAAGACTTCAGCTTTTGTCTGACCACACGTGCTGTAATGTCATGACGATGTATTTGTATCAAAACTCTTCTAGTAAACTAACCTATAAAGCTCGTTATCGCAAGTAAACATTGTTTTTTTTTGTCTAAGAGATCTTGCTGCTCCTTTTTTTTTCTTCAAACTTACTTATCATAGTGTAAAGTCAATTCCGCACATCACTTTGTATAGTTTTATTAATTTTATATGATAAACTCCGTTATAAGCGGATAGGAATTGTTTACAATTTGTTATGACGGGTTACAAAATGACATTGGTAGAATGTTACCATGTAAAAAGTTTCAATTAAATGTTAGGCTCAACTGGCGGGGATAACTTGCCAAGTGATAATTGATCAGTTATCGAGTGGGATGAAAAATGATTAACACGTTGAGCGCCATGGAAAAGATGATGATTGTATGAGTCCGAAGTATTTTTTCCTAATTTATAACTTTAATTATATTAGAATGATACATAAATTGCAAAATAAATAAATAAAAAATTTAATTGTGGCCGTTAAAAATAATTTTGAGAGCGGTACGTACGTACCGCCCAGCCCCAGGGTAATAGCCCGCTACCTGAAGTAGTAGCCCCCTGGGGATGTCCGCTTATGACCGCCACGTCAATCCCTTCATACTTCTCCTGTCCCTTTCATCTCCATCCCTCAGTTTTGCTCTTGGCTACTTGGCGTTCAGACCTCTTCTTTTCTATGCACCCCACAAATTAAAAAAAAAAAAAAATACTACCACTTGCATTGGCGAATTGTTTGGGAGGTTGAAATCACCCTCGGTGGGCGGGCCCCTTGCCCAGAACAACCTTTTAGCTGGCGGGAGGGGACGGAACCTGGGGACCTCCTGGGCCCCAGCCAATAGTCCAACAGCAGTTTGTTCGTACCGCTTGGTGCTCAACGTATTACTAAAATGACTATTAAAAAATATGGGATGATGATAGAAGGGTGAAAATTTAGGGTTTTATGTATTTTTTATGCCAAATTATAAAAAATTAAAAAAAAAAATTAGTCCAAAAATAAAAAGTTAGGGGTGGACAACCCTTATCACTTAGGGGTATGAAAAATAGATAGTAGCCGATTCTCAGAACTACTGAATATGCATATGAAATTTTATAAAAATTGGTCAAGCCGTTTCGGAGGAGTATGGTCACTAACATTGTGACACGAGTATTTTATATATAAGATTAAGCCTGATAAACGTTATTATAAATAGATTTGAACTGAGGAAAGGTTGGTGGCATTTATTTTTTCTTAGATCGCAACAATGCATTATGGGTAAGGTACTTTTAAATTAATGTTTAACCCCACTTTTATGATTTTGCTCTATCTAGAAAAACAAAATTTTTCTTATAAATTCAGCTCTTTTGATACTAAAGTGACGACTGGAAGTGCCTAGCTGTGATTAAAAAAAATACAATAGACAGCCAGAACATGCCTGTGATGAAATACAAGGCGAATATGAGGGCTAGAGCTCCCATTTTAGAGGTTGAGCTCGCCCTATGAATTATGTTTATTTCTGAGGCTATCAATATGTTTTCTGATGATGTTTCTATTAGGAAAGTAGGTAATTTTGTAAGGATCTATAATATAGTATAGTATTTTGAAATGATTTCAATGAAAGAAGTAACAGGAAAAATTAATTGTAATTATAAAGATTAAATTTTTCAGGTTTAAAAAATTTGTATATTATATTATAAATAAGTGCAAAGTTTGGTACACTAATTTTTATTATTAGTTAAGTAATTATAACATATACTAGCTAATGTAATGATCACTTAGCATGATCTATGTGTTTAGGAATCAACAAGTTCCGTTGTGATTGTATGGGAACTGGCTATACCGGTACGACCTGCACGATTGACATTGATGAATGTGCAACTAAAATGGCAGACTGTGGCACTTTTGGAGATTGCAAAAATACTGAAGGATCCTTCTTGTGTGTATGCGATCCTTCCAAATGCGGTGCCAGTTGTGATATGAACAACCCATGTCATGTAAGTTTTTTTTAATAATTAATTTTTATAAAAGTTCAATTAATAATCTAATTTTAAAATGAAAAGAACAAGTTAATTTGGCGTTCATTCACGTTCTGATATTTGAACTTGGTTATTTTCAGAACATGAATCCTTGTGTCAATAATGGTAGATGCTCACCAGTGTGCGTGGATAAACCCGATTATGAATGTATCTGCCCTTCTGATTATGCTGGAAAGAATTGTAGTGAGGTAAGGATTAAGTTGGTTCTTAATATTATTATATATATTTGTTTGGTTTTGCTATTATATATATTGGTGGTTCTTCTCGATTAAATGTATCTAAACCTCCTTTTACCAGGATTTAGGATATATAAGTTTTTTTTGTTCCAAGTCCAATGATAGTTGGCACACTGGAATAATTTACATTATATAATGAATCACAGGATTTTAAACTTACATTATTTTCAATTAAATTCGTAATTGCCTTGTAGTATAGGAAAAATACACAAAATATAGAGCAAAATTTTAAATCTTCATGAAGCTTTGGTTATAACTCCATATTGTTAGAAAGTTTAGAGATCTGCAAAGTGATGCATTATTTTTAATAGTTTATATATTTCTTAATCATATGGATCAGTTTGACATTTATAAAGTTAGGAGTTATTATATACAGATTGTAGATGAAAAATTACTTATTGCAGTAAAAAAAAAAACAATTATACAAGTTCATATATAATCATTTATAAGGGAGATCATATTTTCATGTTAAAAAAAGGCCAAATATGTAAGATTGTCTTCAAGTATATTTTCAAAAATTTAACAAAATACAAGAAGTATTAAATAAAATAGGTACAAAACTTACAAAATAAATTAACAAACATGATGTCTGAAATTAATGACTTATGGTCACATTTGATTCAAGAACACACAAACTATCAAAACCAATCCATCATTTGACCTACTTACAGCAAAGTTGATTAGTACACCTCCCCTACTTTTCAACCCCACTAAGGTTCAGGTTACTATCGAAAATTACTACACCACCAACCATCTTATTGATTAATATTGATTTTGTCAATCAATTTTATCTTCATCTCCATTTATAACATATAATATAAATACAAACATTTCAATTGACCTTCAACTATAGAAAAGTTATTTTTAATTATTTTTTAACTCTCTTGTTTAAGTTGCGGGTACCAGAATTTGCTGGAACAAAGGTGACTGATATTGCCCTGGTTGTTGTACCTATATTAGGAATCCTAGTGATTGCTGGGCTCGTCTCGCTGTTTGTGTTCGTAATGATGGCACGGAAAAAGAGAGCTACCAGAGGAACTTATTCACCTTCAAGCCAAGAATTTTCAAACCCACGCCTTGAACTGGATAATGTTATGAAGCCGCCTCCCGAAGAAAGGCTAATCTAGTTTAGCCTTTTTTGTTGAGTTTTTGTAGTATGGTTACTATAGCAAACTGGCTATCTTAATTTAGGGAGTGCATTGTTCAGTATTCAAACATACTGAAAAATATGACCAATGAAAGACTGAAGTGTGAATTTGAATTTTTATACCTAATTTACTTAAGTTTCATATTTATGAAATGTATCTAAACTTGAATTTTAAATATTTTTAACTGTTTTTGAATGATTAATTTATTATTCCTGCTTATTTGTTAGGATTATGAATAAATAATTTTTTTTTCATTTAAGACTTGAGAATTTATTTCAAGTATTTATAAAAAACAAAATTAATGATATATGTAGCATTGATAAATTTGATTTTTATCTGTATTATTTAAATTGTTTAAATATTTAATAATTTTATGATAGTATGATAGAGGGATATTTCAAGTTTTATATAGCTGTTAAACAATTTTTTGTTGTTTGTTTTATGAGTACTGTGTACTACAATACGAACTTGTTGGACCTAGCCTGTTTTCGTAGATTGGAATGTAAATATCATTACTAATTTTTCCTTACCAAAGCATTTTATGTCATGATGAGTTGTACATAAGTATATATAGAGAGGAAGAGTGAGAAATGGTGATGTTTGGCTATTTTTTGTATTTTTATGATTCATATCTCTTTTTAATATTTATTTTGTACAGTAATTTCTAAACATTAGTAAATAATATCTTACTTTTTTCCATCTATATTAAGTTTTTTGTGAACCAGAGTTAGTCGTTTCAATATTTCTATTTTAAGATGTTTTAGTTTATTTGTTGAAATGTGATATTTCTAAATTGAGTTACTTTTTTTTGAGGGACCAAATCACTTGATCAAATGATTCTAAAAAAAAAAAAAAAAAAAAAGAGTAAGTAAACTATTTGCAGACTTATAAAGTTTTTAATATATATATAATCAATTCCTAATAAATATCTTCTTAAACAAAGTAAATATTTCATATATCATTACTAATGTTTCTTTTCTTCTATTATTTCAACACAAATTGAAAAATAATTTTATTTTGTAATCTCTCATAGAAAATTTCTGAAGGAAGAGACAAAATTGAAACAATTTATCATTTTGAAAGTAATTAAAATATTAGATTACTCTCTTGATTCTTTGCTCGTTTTCAAATAGATACAAAATAACCAGTTAATCATTTTGATTATTCAAATTACTTTATTGAAACCACGACTAGTGAAAACATTTTAATACATACCTACATAATTGAATGTATTGAATGCATTTTATTCATAATGTTTTCAGAAACCTTTGACATTAAATAAAAAAAAAAAAAATTGTCATTGAAGAAAAAAAAGTAACCACCCTGAATAAAATCCTTGCTCACAATCAATAACTGTCTCTAATTTTTTTATCATTATTTAATTTACGTTATCATTTAATTCTCATCTTTCATAATTTCATCTTTTATAATTCACATTGTTTTATTTTTTTTTTAAATTGAAAGTTTTTTTTTGTGTTACCAGTTTTCAGGATTCACGTCGACCCACTTGCACAAAAGATTCCCTAGTGGTGTTTATTGATAATCTTTAGTTTTCACCTTTATCTATGTTCGTATTGCTGCTTTTCTTTTATCTTATCACTATATTTTAAAAAATACCAGTATTAAACAGTTGAAACAAATAATAAACTGTTTATGAAATATTGGGAACAGGTTGATGTCGCCAAAACTGCTAACTGGTGACTGACTAAAGAAAGCTAGGATGTGCTCTGTCATGAAACTTAACAATATTTGGAATGCATTCAGTGAAAAATGAAAAAAAAAAAATTCTAGTAGTTTAAATGCTTAAGCAAAGCAGCAATATTTGACTAGATGTACAATACAAAAATTGAATTATGAATTAATTATAACTATATAAAATTAATTTAGTTAATATATAATAGGAAAAATAATTAGCTGCTCTTTAATATTAATTCTGTTTAATAAGTAAATAACTTATATACATAAAATCAGATTTATATATATAAAGATAAAAATTCATCTGCATTACTATTGGATCTACATATACCCTGTTTGAACTGTTCAGGTTCAAACTTACTGTTTGCTACCATAATCACTTTAAAACGTCTACTGGTGGAACCAAAGACTCTAGGTTGACGATTCTTGACCTTCAAATATATTATTTTGTTTGTAATGGTTCTTTTGAATTCTAAAATTCCTTATTTAGCTTACAATAGCTTCTGGTGGAAACTGGTCTTATTATTTTTACCTGTAGTTTCTCTTATCGACTCAAATTATTATGTATATCAGTATTAATTATTGGATCAAAAAATAATAAATTAAAAATATAAAGCATAGAATGATGTAATTTAAGAGATCGCCTGTTCAACTGGACGTAACTTTAGTGTGAAAAGTATATCTGTTCCATAGAATATTGATCAAAGAGAGTATCGAATATTTGTAAATTTTAATCAAGTAAGTTGTTGTGTGTATGTTTTTTACAATTTAATGTGGCAGAGTTCACATTTTTAATATAATTAATAATTAATAAATTATTATTCAATGAACCAATTAAAAATGAATTTTAGGTAATTATACTTGTGACAATATTTTTGAAATTTTGAGCTCAGAATGTGTGTATTGGATATAATATTATTACTAAATATATACAATCATGTTTTAGTATAGTGCCTTTTAGCAATGAATGTAAAATGTGCCTTGTTTTTCATACCTTACATTGTTCATACCTACTCGAAGTGTTATTTTTCTATTGATTTTGTTTGTCTAAAATGATCTGATCTCAATGGATTAACATTCCATTCAGACGAGCGACTGTTACTGAATAATTGTGGAAGTATTCTGATCAGTATAGTGTGTCATATTTATGAATTATTATTACTGTACTTAAGTGTTGAATTTATTTTGTACCTTACCAATATATTTGTTTTCTATATATATACTTTTTTATGTAGATATATTTTTGTAAATATATACATATGTTTGTATTATACAAATGAAATCATTCCAGTTGTAAAATATTTATTTTTATTTTTTTTTGGACATTTTATTCATTTTTAATCTGTAATAAATTGATATTAATTCCGTCCAGCCAATAAATAATATATTTTATAATGCATTTAATAAATATTTTCCCTTGTACCAAAAAAAGTTCTGAGTTATAAATATTTTTACATCAAAAACATTGTCCGTGCTGACTTATTATTTGTCGATTCCTATTTTTATTCGTTTTAATATTTTATTCTTTACGGGAAAAAAAAAATGTTGGAATTTTTGCAAAAAAATATAGTTATGGCTAAACAAAAATTATTTTCATCATTCTAAAGCAGGGAGGCATATTCAGTAAATTTCTTGGGAATCAGATACTTTTGTTTTATCATCAAGATCCCTCCACGCATGGAGGATGTTCTCTATGAATAGTATGACTTTCAAAAGAAAGAAGTCATATTAAGACCAGAGTATGAATAAATTATAAATTCAAGATAGTGAAAGTAGATGTTTAGCTCATTTCTATTGAGTAATTGTGTTCCTTTACCAGGCTGTGCACTGTTCTATCCTCATTGCAGCTGTTGACTAAGCAGGTCATCTTTGTTTATGCATTTCAACCACGCAATCATGATCAGATTTTTGAACTTGACAATAAATGCGTAAAAGCCCAACTTGCAGCTTTCGAAATAGGCACTAGTAGAGTATCAATTTTGGGTTGTTCTATCATAGCAATTCTCTAGTTTTAGCTCTGAATTCCAAGATGCAGAGAATCTGATCTCAGTGTTGTGTATTGAATTACAATTACTCCATTTGAAGAAAAAAAAAAATCCAAAATTTGTTTTCTTTCCAAAACATTTTCATAAACAAAAATAAAAATCTGATGTGATGCGCACAACACACAACTTTCACTTACCAACTTAAATAGATTAGAAATTGACGTGTTTTTAAATGCCATTCCTGGTAGACACACATTTTTCCACATTCATTTACATATTACGTTTCTATTTCCTCTCTAAAGTAGGCAAACATCTTTTATTATTAAATAAAAGTTTTTACTTGTGATAATTCAGCAATTCAAGCATAATACTCCATGGCATCTGATTTTATTTACCATTTAGTCACCATGAAACAAATAATTTCCATTTTATAATATGTCAATATCAATATATATATTTATCAATATCAATATATATATATATATATATATATATATATATATATATATATATATGTATCAATTATAAAATATGTTCTGTCATTAAAGACATACTGCGCAGCATGGGCTCAACGTTGACGGAATATTTTTCTTTTTTTCTCCTATATATGTTTACTTGTTTTTTTTATATTTCATATTTAGCCATTTCTTATTTTTAGGCGTAATGAGAGACAGTTAATTCCTCCATAATAACAAAATCAAAGGTCCTTCTTAGGAAAAAAAAAAAAAAAAACCTTCCCCATATTAGCCCCCCTCAGAACATTTTAATAATGATAAAGCTTATCTGATGTTAAAGAATACTTGATTCTCATTAAACATGACAAGCTTGATCAAAATCGTTAAAGCCATTTTTTAGAAAATCGATAAAAACGTAAAAGTGGGGAGCAAGTTATGAAATCAAGTACCCCTCCGTTTTACTAATTTTTATGTAATTTTTGCTGCCACATCACGAGCATATACATACACCTAATACCTAATTTGAGGTTCGGACGGTTTATAGTTTTGGAGCTAGTCTGTTCACACACAGACCATTTCGTGGGACATGGTTATTTAGACTCAGGGGACCCCAAAACGTGTATTTCCATTGAAAACCGGAAGTCCAAATTTTTCACAATCGCAAAACTTTACCTTACAATATATATCATATATAGGTAAGTGAAAGTAAAAAATAGATGTATCTACTTAAGTTAAGAAATTTATTTTTTGGAGTCTGAAAAAAATGACAGTTAAACAATCTAAATAAAGCAATAAATAAGCTGTTGAACTCATAGAAATAATTATAATCTGAAATCTGTTTATTTGTGGCGATTTTCTCCAATCATTCATATGAAATCCATTTATCTAAATAATAATTCTCTCTGGATGGGAGCATTAATTCAATTAGATCTTTAGAATAGAATAAAAAAATCAGGCACACTCCACATGTAACTTTTTATTAATGCTTTCAAACTTAGGAGGAAAAGAGAAACTTTAAATTTTTGAAGATTTTTGGAAAGTTGTTTTTTTTTTTTTTTGGTTTTTTTTTATAAATTAAGAAACAAATTATTCTTTAAAAAATTGAATTTTCTAATATATTTACATTATAAAACAAATTTAACAATAAATATACAAATTATACATTTCAGAACAAGTAATTTATCTCAATATATGCATTTATAACATATATATGTTACAATAACATTATTTATTGAAATAGATAATAATACTTTGTTTACTTTAAATTATGCCTTATAACTAAATAAATAATAAACAATGGTATGAAGCAGCTCTGTCAACACACCATTACTGCCAAGGTTTATACCGTTTTAAATTTGAACAAAAATTAGATGTTAAAAAAATAACTTGAATAAGACAAAAATAAATTGCAAATCAACTTCATTTTTTTTTAATAAATTAAGATGATATTTCTTAAATGTGCTTGCTGTTTTTTTAGACATGTTTAAACATCTCTCACCTTATATAAAAATTGTTTTCTTTTGATTTTTGACTGTGAAAATTTAATCGTCATCGAAAGGAAATCATTTTTTATTTGTGATTTGTATTAAGCATTGAATAAGAATCCCAGCATATTATTTATCATTCATTATAGTTTATACCTTTTACTCATTCATGCCTGAATGTGATTTCAAATTTTCAAGACTTTATTACCAACCGGTTGTCTTATTATTATTTTGTGTTCAAAGGAATTATTTAAAAATTTTTGTACTGAATTATTGAAGAGATACTTTGAACATTATACAGTTAATAACCTCCAATTTTGGGATTATAGAAAATATAGTTTTTGAAAATATTGATTTTTTTTAAACTATTGACAACAGACTTGTAACCTTACTACTTAAAAAATCGTTATGTTCCTGCTTACGATTAGCAATGTTACTTCTTTGAAGGTAAGAGCTATTGCTTGTATAAGTTAATATTTGATAAGCTATAAGTCCGAACCTTGGCAGTGTACAAGTTTGACATACCTTACAAAATGTACTTCGAGATAATTATTTATATCTAAATATAACAGCCTCTTTTCTTTTTCTTATTTATTGTTTAATGTTTTTAATACATTTATTTAAGAACAAAAGACAATTGTCTAATCAAGGTTAAATAAACATAAATATAATAATTTAATTGGACTTTCATATTTTGAAAACATTTTCTAATTTTTGTTTCGGAAATCATAAATTATTGATTTACACAATTCGAAATCAATAATTCTGCACATAGAGATATTTTTCTATTTTGAAAATTAATCTTGCAAGGTTTGATGTTTTAATCGTAATAAATAAATAAAATTAGGGAAAAGTTAATTGTAAATATGTTAAACAACAATTATAACAGATACAAAAAAAAAAAGAAAAATCTGTAATTTATAGTTCGTATGAATACATTAGTGAATGTCTTTTTAAGATATAAAGGTATGTAATTTTTTTTTTTTTTTTTTCCATCTGCAAATAATACACCATTCATAAAAAAATTAAATAAACAATTTATCTACATTTGACATGTACACTAATATACCACATACATATTTTGCAATTTTTTAGGGTGTCAATCAATTTTTTTTTTTTTTTTTTTAAGAAAATTCCTGTTTGGTACTTTGAAGCTAGTTGTAGAAGTTAACTGGATACAATTTAAATAAGAATAATACATTGAAAGGAACATAAAAATCTTAATTATACAAGAAAAATTAAAAGAATGTGCTTAGTATGAATCAGAAACTAACCCTTATTAAAGTATAGTGCGCCAATTCATCATTTTTTATATTTACAAAAGCTAGAGTTATACAAAAATAATTTAAAGTTAATTTTGACAAACATAAGAGATTTAGTAAATGCTTATAATTGTTCCCACAGCAAACGATTGACATTATTAATTTGAAAGGCAAATTTATTAATGATACTAAGATTCAAAAAGATAAATATTTCATATTATTTGAATGTAATGAGCACAATTATATGTACTGTCATTTTAAATTGACTCAAAGTTTTATTTCATAGTATTGGAGGACAGATCAAATTGAAAATAGGGCTTTAAAAAAATAATAATAAAAATAAAATAAAATCATAAGCCCCTTGATAATCCTTGATATAAAAAATATTTCTATCACTATTAATGTTACACATTAGACAAATTATTAATTTGAAACATTTCATGTCACATCTATCATAGTAATTATTATATACCTATATTGAGACACATTAAAAATAGCAACACATTCCTATTTAATGAAAAACATTTTCTTCTGGTGCTTAAAAATGCCATTTATTACTCTGTAATCTATCTTAGTGAACATTTATAGAGCATGAGGTCAAGAAAAATAAGTCGGAATTTCTTTGAGTATTAAAGGGTGATCTGATTGAAAAATGTTAAAATCTCGATTTTGAGTTTATTCACAAATTTATCATCTCACTGCTGCAACAAATGTAAACTGTGATAGATGTTAAAAGAGAAAATAACTGTTAACACTAAAAATTTTTGGTAATTAATTTTTTTTTACTCCTAGAATTAAATACAGTACAATAGAGGGTGGACATATTATTATTATTATTTTTTTTTTTTTTTTGCTTCTAAGAGTATTATAACTAAATTATTTTTGCTTATGACATAAAGAATAATAACATGTTTAAACAATCACATATTGTACTTCTAGTCATGATTATAAAAAATCCCATGAAACGAATAGATAAACACAACTACCTAAAATAAATAACACTATTAACATTATAAAATACATATGTATAACAATAGAAAGATTTTTTAATTATTTGTAATCTCCATATAATAACAAACATTTAACAAGATATTGAAAGTACATTCTTGTTTCATTATTATTATTCCTTTTTTTATTTTAAATTTAAAGTAGGAACAATAAATTTATGAGATTGATTCGTAAATATAAGAATTTCAAATATAAGAAATGAAAATTCTATTTAAAAAAGTGTCAGGAGTCATAAATTAGAGCACCAATTAGAATATATTCATTAAGAGAATTATTTTCTGACAAAATAATTTAACTTTCGCTTAACTGTAGGTAATGTAGATTTACTAATAGTATAGTTCTAGTATGTAATGTTTTCCTAATTAAACCTTTCTTTCTGTTTAAACATGATAGTTATTAATAATACTGCTAATAGCTTAAAATTTAACTTCAAAGAAAATAAAAGAAAAAGATAATATGATTTGATAAAATGGCACTTTTCTCAGTCCGTGAATTTCAGATATTTCTACATCTTTGTATGTGCATATTAAATTCATTTTATAATCATTTGAAACTCATTGTTTCAGGTTTGTACATAATTACACCTTATTTGTACACATATAAAAATGTTCATATGATCATTATTTTTCACCTCTGAATGTAGCTACAATTTCATCAAGTGAACGACCTTCAGTTTCAAATAAGAAGAAATACAAGTATACCAATCCTACTATGAAAGTACCTGAAACAAAAATTTATTTGTATAAAACATAAGCCTGTAATTGATTCTTCATTGATTACTACAGCTTAACATATTCATGCCGACGTGTAAAACCGGTGGCCCGCATTAGACTGCTGCATTGGACACTTTAGTCAATCACAAAACTTTCCACATCTGTTAGGTATTAGGTAGGATTGTATTGTTTATTTTATTATTGTTGGATTGTCAATACTGCATAATGCACTGGAACAGCTCCCGTCCAAGTAAGCTCAGCCACCAATGGATGAGGAGCATGAATTACAGTCCCGGCATGAACGTGTCAAACATTAAATCTCTAATTAAAGGATAAAAATTTCATAGTGTAAGTAAAATATATTTCTGTTTTTAAATCAGCTAGTTATTTATAAATCAACCTATATATTATTCGTTCCCTTTTCTGCAACACCTTTCTTTTAATAATCCAATAAGAACGAAATTATTTATTAAAATACACATTTTCTAAGTTATTACTTTTTGATTTTGAGTGATTTACCAGCTTACCTCCATACATGAAAAATGTTCCACTGAGGTACATCTCATCGACGTATGTAATAAACAGCTTAGTACCCAAAAATTGAACAAAGTTGCCAAATCCTGCAACAACCCCAGTTGCTAATGTCCTACCCCTAAAAAAATAAAATTAAAAATATTAAATCTTAATAATAATAATTTCAGTCTTAATAAATTAGTCAAAACAAAAGCAATGAATAAATTAATTATAATATAAAACATTAAAATGTTTAACACTACATCATCATCATCATCATCTAATGGCGCTATGGTCCTTGCAGGACCTTGGCCTCCTCCACTACTCTTCACCACTCAGACCTATCCTTTGCTGCCTTTTTACATTCCACAGCGCCGAGAGCCCGAAGATCATCTTCTACGTCCTGTAGCCAACGCAGTCTCGGCCTACCTCTCTCCCTTCTTCAACCAGGGTTCCCTTACATTATCATTTTTGGAAGGCGCTTGTTGCTCATCCTCTGTATGTGGCCTAGCCATCTTATCCTTCTCTTCTTTATGGTGGCAACTATGTCTGGTCCCTCATACAAGCTCTTTAACTCTTCGTTAGTCTTCATTCTCCAGAGATTCCCTTCTTTAGTCAGGCTGTAGATTTTTCAGAGAATTTTTCTTTCCCAAATATTAAGTAGTCTTTCCCCACTTATAGTAAGCGTCCAGGATTCGCTACCGTATGTTACCACTGGTTGCAGAATCGTCCTGTAGACTCTTACTTTCAGATCTCTGGGTATGTCTTGACTATGGAAGATTTTCATCAGCGACCAGTAGCATCTGTTTCCAGCTGTTACTCTCTCTTTGATTTCTTCTAGCATTTTATTATCTTCCGTTATGACCGTACCCAGATACTTAAATTTGGATACCCTCTCGAAGCGATATCCAGCCCCTTCAATATATCTACTCTCAGCTTCCCCGGTTACCATATATTTCATTTTTTCCTTATTTATAGCCTGCCCAGTTTTCCTTGCAGCTTCTATGCTCTCTTCAAATGCTCCCAGCAGTGCATTAACAGTTCTACCTGTTATAACAACGTCGTCCGCAAATGCTAGATGTTGGGTCATTCTGTCATATATGCATCCTCCAGTTTTTGTGCGGATCGATCTCATGACTGTTTCCAACAACATATTAAATAATACTGGGGAAAGAGGGTCTCCCTGTTTAACACCTTTTTGTATGTGGAATTCTTTGACACTTCTTTCTTTGACTCCTTGAATTTTTCGATTCCCTTGCTTTCCTGCAGGGTCATCCTGATAAGCCTGATGAGCTTCATAGGGCATCCTACAGTATATTTCTATCAGTACTGTCATAAGCCTGTCTATAGTCTATAAAGAGGTGATGTTGCCCGACATTCCACTCGTAGCACTTTTCAAGCATGATTCTCATGCAGAATATATGGTCTATTGTGGATCGGCCTGGGCGGAATCCGCACTGGTACTCTCCAAGGACATCTTCCACTATCTTTGCTACACGCTTCATAAGTAAGATTGCCAACACCTTGTATATTGTACTTAGCAAAGCAATTCTCTATAGGCATATTTGTACAAAGTCTAGCTTTTTTATGAATTGGTAAAATGAAAGCCACCTTCCATTCTTCAGGCATCTCTCCTTTCCTCCAAATATCTAGAGTATTAGTTCATAGACCTCTTTATGTAATGCTTCTCCTCCTGATTTGAACGCTTCAGCAGGGATTCCATCAATGCCTGGTGCTTTATTACTCTCAAGGCTTATAATAACATCTTGTACTTCTTCAGGATCTGGAGGCTCCAGATCTACACCTTCCTGTTCTATTCCCAGTTCCCAGCCCGTTTCTTCCATGCTTTAATTTGGGTTAAACAGTTCTCTGAAATATTCTTGCCACCTACCAATAACTTGCTCCTCACCTGCCAAGAGTCCGCCTTCTCTATCTTTTATAAAACATGCGCGGGGTTGGAATCCTCTTTTTATTGTTTTTACTCGACCATAGAAGGCTTTACTTCTTTTCTTTTCAAATTTCTCTAACATTTTTTGCAATTCTTCCTTCTCCTTTTGTCTTTTTTTTACGTCTAAAGAGCTGTTTAACTATATTCCTTTTCTCTCTGTATTCTTCACTGGTCTTTCGGGTACATCTTTGCAGCATCTTTGTAAACGCTTTTGTCTTTTCTTGTACTGCCATTTGGCATTCTTGGTCGAACCAACTGTTCTTATCCTCTTTTATCTTCTTTCCTATTATCTTTTCCGATGCTGTTCTGACAGCGTTCCTTATTCGGATCCATTTGTTTTGTACATTCTCTTCTTCTGTTTCAGGAGACCTATTTGTTAATAGTTCTTCTTCCACATTTACTTTAAACTGCATACGTTTTTCAGGGTCTTCCAATTCTTCCGAATGATTAATTGATGATTAATGATTCCGAATGATTAATTGATGATTAATATTTTTTAAGAATGAACTAATTTATTCATTCTTAAAAAATATTAATCATCAAAAGAGTAAAAATTCTAAATTGAAACAGAGCGTTATCAATAATTTTCCTCTTCTCTTTATATTTAGCAAATTTTTAGTCCCAACAATATAAATTTACATGTCAGAATCTTTATTCTGAACATTAAAAATATACTGTTTGGGAGATTATGCATGTTTTTTTAATGTTTTTTTTATTGTTTTTAATGGTTAATAACCATATTTTTTAAATGTTTAATACTAGAATATTCTGAAAAATGTGGGTGAGAAGTTTCATTAGGATTTAAATTCAAAACAAATGAAGATCACTAAAACAAATTTATTTTTATATACACAGATATAAAAATTACATTCATAGAGTTTTAGATTTTGGCTTTCTTTATAATTGCTAAAAATAGTTCTTTTTTTCAAGTATTTTAGTGGTATTAATCAATCATATTTACAATCAGCATGAATAATATTTTGTTCTAAAGTGAAAAAAAGGGAAGTTTCAGTCAGATAGTGTGAAATAAGTGCATTTTTGGGATATGTGGGTAATTATCTCGTTAAATCCAAACCATTACAGGCACCAGCTTTCATACAGAGAGCTTTGACTCCAAAAACCATTTTTTCAAAAATAAATTTTAACCTCTTAATCAAATTGTGTTTTTCAATTTCTGCACTTTCTTGATGGATGTGGTTCCTAGATACCTTTTAAGCTCTTGACTTTTTAGGCAGTAGCAATTATAAGCTACATCCTCCAAAATTTAATTTTCTTTTTATATAATATAAAAGATGAAATGTGAACATGAGTGTAAAAATTTACACATATTTGTATCAGTAATGTTTATATGGATAAAAAAAAAAACATGAAAAACTCTAACTTCAAGATGTTTCAATAATTTAAAACCACTAAAAGCTAATACTTACCAAACACATATGTAATAAAAAAATATGATATTACCTGAGAGGAAATATTTCAGACATCAACACCCAAGGCATATGACCAACTGCAAGATTAGTAGCAAAGAATATTGCAACCATAAAGGCAATAGCCAACCAAGTCATGTTAGGTGGTACGGGATGATGGTCATCGATAACTTTATAAATACCAATTCCGAAACATCCAACAGCACATGAAATTATTGCTATTATAGTCAATCGGCGTTTTCCAATGAGTGGCATCAATACAACAGATGCTATGTTTCCTATTAGACCAATCGATGTGACAGCAATCTAAAAGCAATAACATAGCTTATATAATACCTACTACAAATTCCAGTTATAGGATATTTTGATATAAATAACAATCTTAAAAAAAAAAAAATCCTAATAAAAAGTTTATGAGTTGAAAAAACCATTTTATCATTAAGAGTCTGAATGTTTTATTCAAAACTTTCAATTTTGGTCAATCATTTATTTGATTAGTTCATAGAAATCAAAATAAACTGGTTGATTTGAAGACATTTAGGACCATCTAGAGTCCTCAAAGAGTTATTCCATGTTTATGATTATTTATTTGAAACAAAGATGTATGAACAATAGTAAACAGTTTATTTTAAGAATTAGATAATCAAGATTATGATAAGTTTTTGTTTAAGCTGATATAATTTTATAAATAATAAGCAGAATATGAAAACAGTACATGGGCCAAACTACTACAGATTTCATAAACACATTGAAGTCATCATGGGAAAAGCAAAGGGTCTCCTTCCATAATTTGAAAAAAAAATATGCTGGAAAATTTGAGAGCCTACTTCAAAATGCAAGAATTACTATGAGATATTTTATTAAAGAAACTTAAAACCATTAAAAACATTGTCTATTTGGCGACCTCTCTTCTCTTTGTGGCCTTATGGTTTGAAGCTTACTATAATACTCTCGCAGTTACAATGTCATATTTTTGTATAGCTCATACAGCTAATACTAATCATATATTTTTCTTAGGACCCTCCTTTTCCAGATAGCATCCTATCATTAATTTAGTTATCAAATACGTTTGAACATTTTGTTTTAATTAAAAATGTTGCAGCAATATCCATGGATCCATATTTTATTAATTTATTTTTCTATGCACAGGTTCATTTAGCGAAAAATAAATATATACATAACATGTATATATTCCAAATAGTATTTTACATTTTATCTTTTTTTATCTCATAAATTTAAAATTTATAAAAAATTTAATGTTATAGTACCCGCAAGGATTGTAGACATTTTAACTAGAAAAGTTTCAATGAATTATTTTATTATCTTACTTTTTTCTTTTCTTTCTTACTCATGGTTACTTACAGTTGCAATGTATTCATCGATGAATTCAATTCTAAAATCTCTGAATATCAACACTAAATAAGGTCTAAAAGCTGCAACTCCAATTCCATTTGATAGATATAAGTAAACAGCAGACAACAGAAGGGGCCTGAAACAAACAAAAACATTGTTACTACAATTTAAAGATTAATTAAGCAACTGTAAGGGAGGATAAGATTATTTTGATAAGGATAAGACATTAAAAAAGGAAAAAGAAAAAAAAAGGAAGTTGTAGAGAAGTATTATTTTTTAATTTGAGCCCTGGTGAGGTTTCAAAACTATAAATTAGTTTATTATTGACAAATCTCAAGAAACATTTTTTCCCTAAATTAATTAATGAATGAACCCATTCTTTCTTCAAAAACATTCTCTTTTAAAAACTTCATGGAAATTTTCAGGACTATAGAAGGAAAGATTAAAAAATGGAAACATTTAGCATTATTAGATCATAAGAACAATTAAATAAAAATACATATGAACATGTATATGGTTCTAATTCAACATATATCACAATAAATTAAAAATAAGTTATATTAACCTGTACATCTCAGGGCGAGTTAAGAAACGGATAAATGGTTCTTCTTTCTTATTATTTCCAATCCAGTTGGCATCCTTTTCTTTCTCTTTTTCAGTTTCTTTAGGTTTTGTGATTTCAAGTCCTGCATCAATGTCTGTTTGTGCGACATTTGACTTTTCATCCTCTAACTCTTTATCATTATCACTTTTAGCTTGTTCAGTTGAATCCAATTCGAATCCGCCTGAGACAGTTGGTATTTCGTTGTCAACCTGAACAACAAATTTTCATTCTTTATCTAATGAATCATTAATTACAAAACCAATAAAAGAGATATTATTGCCAATAATAGGTATATTAAAGCAAATTTTGTTGTCTATTATTAAGAATTATAATTATCCTATGAACAACACAGCTTTTGATAAGAGAGAATATCAAATCACAACAAGTCATTGAAGTTTTTTTTAAAGATCATAATTTTTTAAAAGATACCTTAAAGAATTATCTTTTATATAAGAAAAAAAAAATGATGGTTTGTATAAAATTGAATAGCACTACAGAAATCATTGGGTAAAAATCTGAAAACTTTTCAGTAAGATATAACTACGATAGCACGCAAGGCATGATGAAATGGACAATACAAGATAATAATTTTTTGGATATTTGATCACAACTTTTAATTGTAAATGACACCAGTATCTGACATACATTATACATATAACCGGTTGGCTATAATAGCGACACAAGTCTAAATTTTAGTTAAGTTAGTTAATTTTAAGGAAGGAAATTGTTATCATTTTATCAGTAATACTGTCCACTACCTGTTTAGAGAACAGGTAGAAAGGGTTAGCTATCCATTAATAAATATTATAACAATGAAAATTTAAATCTTTCTTTAGATAAATTGTTGACCATTTCGACTTGTGTCACTATTCTAGCCAACCAGCGAAATGAAGATAAGATTTTAAAATTAAATATACTTATCAGTAAGTAATTCAAGTTTAAGAAATATTAATAAGTCGCGATCCTCAGGGTTAAACCAACTCTCCCCCCACCCATCATCACCTCTGATAAGGGGGCCTGTTTCAATTCAAAATGTTTCATGAAATGCTGGGTAGAAAGTCATTAATTCACTATAGAAGTTCTTCAATTAAAAATTGGGAACAATAGCTAAACCCTAAGGATTGAATCTGAAAGGCCAAAGTAAATCTTTCCAAGAAGGAGATGTCATATACTAGAGCTACAGTATCATCATAACACCTGCTGACAGAAATTATTTTTTTTTTACAAACAATAAGATTATATAAACTGTACTCGACTTACAAGAGCTGCAAATTTAGGTGAATTGTGGATGAGCATTGTCTTGAATTCTTGCTCGACTTCAGATTCGGGCACCCAACCTCTGAGCCATGCAAGAGCTTTCTTGGCTTCAGCATAACGTCCTTGTGAAACCAACCAAATTGGTGATTCTGGAATCTAAACAAAAACGGGCTTAGTGTTGAGCAATTAGACACACACTAGGTTAGACTCGTCCACTTATTATGTCCATGATAACAAGTGATTATTAATAACCTCTTATTTCATTCCTCTATTTGCAATACTTACAATGTAAAGAAGAATTGCTGTCAGTGGTGGCATCACAGAGCAGTAAAGAGCAGTGTACCTCCAATTGCCAACAATAACATCAATTGCATACACACACACTGAACCCAAGGTAAGGAAGCAGTAGGCAATGCAGGCCAGCAGACCCCTGTACTGCGGCAGGGTAACTTCACCAATGTAAGTAGCGATAGGTGCTTGCATGAAACCGATTCCTGAAACAAAATAGATGTTTATTTTTATTAATTTCGTTTTAGACAGCAATGAGGAGAATTCGCAGAAATTTAGTGGTTGTGAGCATTAATGGCAAACACTGACTCAAGGGAATAGGTGTGTTTTTTCTAGTTATTTACCAATGATTTTAATGTGTTTTTATTAGGAGCATATTACTTGTGAATCTTAGCATAGCTGCGACTGCTATCCGCCATCACAATACAAACTGATAAGCAAGGACTGATCCAAAGGGGGCGGTCACAGGGGTTATGACTCCTCCCCAAATATTTTTGGCTTTCAATTTTGAATGGACTAATGCAGTTAGGTAGTTACTATGTCCTGAATATAACACTTTTGGTTGTTTTTGCAGTTCTTCTTAATATAAGGTAGTAATCTCATTAAAAACCTGTGCTGTCAGCCATATGACTATGAAACAGGGGGGTCATGCCCCATCCCCCCCCAAATTTCGTGCTGAATCCGCCCCTGCTGATAAGGCGGTAGACTAGTTTTGGTCTTGATGGAAATCGAAATAAATAAGAAAATTTTTACTTATTTAATGAATTTTTATTATGAATCCTTCAATGCTATTTACTCGTAAAATGGCCATGAAAGGTCTTCTTCTTCAAACTATCGACGCTACATGAATCGATCTCAAATGAAAATGAAAAGTGGGTTTGTTTATACCTTATGAACGAGCGCAGCTACCGGAAGTCGAAAGCTGCAATCTAATAAAGCTAATCCTTTTTAACAGAAAGGGATGCCATGGGGGTCTGCCAAAGTCGTAACGTGCCTGTTTCCGCGAAGTTTCCTAAATGGAATCAATCCAATTTTTAATTTCACTTACCTATATATGAAATATATAGTAAGGGAAAATATTGCGATAGTGAAAAAATTCGACTTCCGGTTTTCAACGGAAATAAACGTTTTGGGGTCCCCTGAGTCCAAGTAACCAAGTCCCGCGAAATGGTCTGTGTGTGTGTGTGAACCGACTAGCTCAAAAACTATAAACCGTACGAACCCGAGTGTATGTAGGTATATGCCAGCGATGTGACAGCCAAAATTTCATCAAAGTTGTTCAAACGGAGGGGGCACTTTACTTAAGAAATTGTGTCTCATTTTCACGTCTTGTTTTATTTTCGCAAAAACGGCTGTAACTATTTTAATCAAACTGGATATTAGATGTATGTTTATGCCCGCGATGTGACAGCCATAACTTCATATCAGTCCGTATTATCACTGATGATATCGTTTTATTAATCAAAAGACAAACACAAGTTGTAGACGTAACTGATAACAACCATTGGTTGCACAAGGTAACTGGAATTGGAAGTAGATTCTACCGAATACGCTAAGAATCAGAAGTACCCATTCAGAAATATGAGTTTAGCCATTAGAAGTACCTATAGGCTGAGCAGGTAGATTCAGGGGTGCCAGCCCGACACCAGTGTATCCAGGAAAGAGTGGCGTGCCCCCACCCTGGTGGCTTAGAAAAAATATTCTAGAATACTATTACTACATCAAAAGATCTTCTGAAAGGGATTATGTATAACCTTCAAAATGTTCCCTCTTCTCTTTTATAGTTATGAAAGCTGGAAGTTACTAAAGATGAAATTCAAGTGGTAAAAAAAAAAGGGGGGGGGGGAAAAGATGGTCTACCTGAAAAAAATTCTGGATTTACAACTCCAACTCTAATCTGACTTCTTTCAACATTCTGTTATTAAATTTTCTGTCCAATTCTAATGACCGGCAGGTGGTCCTAGGATTGTTCAAATGGAGTAAAAAATACACGGTTAAGCCGTCCTTCGTAGTTGGCGTAATATGGTGCGATGTCAGGTACTCGTTAAAGATCCCTGTCCTAATTATACCTGGATAGGCAAAATTTAGAAACCCCACAGTAGCATCGTCCGATCAGCCATAAATGACGTCAAATAAATAAACTTGCTTGATAAAAAGGTAAAAGGTTTAAATTTAAGCACTTGTTGGATCATAGGGTTGTTAGTCGAGGCGTACATTGCTCGCAAAATAGTCCTGAAGTTGGTTGAACATCTTGTTGGAACAAACCTAAGGTGTTTCTTAAGATTTATTCCAACTAGCAGATCAACCAAGTCCTCGACTAGATCGTATGCACAACATTGGCGGATCCAGGGGGGGGGGGGCTGTGGGGGCTGCAGCCCCTCCCTTTGGAAAATTTTTCGTCATTAAAAGATAGAATTTGACTTTCCTTAATGTAAGGAAGCAAGTTAAAGAACAAATAATGTGCAGAACAAGTATAATTTTAGTTGTGGGAAAGGGACATAAAGGTAAAAAAGCTGATTAGCAGAACCGAATGAAGGGCTGTGGGGCAGCAGCCCCCCCCCCCCTTTAGGAATGCAGTCCCCCCCTTTACGTTCGGATGGATCCGCTCATGATGCACAATACCCCTTGACTGACACAGCCCAGTGTTACAAAAAAGCCTAACCACTTTCCGAATGATCAGTGGTGCAACTAAGATTACAATCGGGGGAGGGGGGCTTAAATAATTTTATTGATTTTTAGATAAAAGTGTATAATTTTACCACTATATCTGTTAATTACAAAATGCACTATTATTAATTTGACAATTTGTTTATTTGTAACTAATATGGGCTCTTCAAACACTGTGGTCATTTTAGCCTCTTTGGAACATGAGGGGATTGACTACGTCGAAGACAAATATACAAAGAGTAAATAAAATACATAAAATAGTACAATGAAAACATAAAAATAATGAATGACACAGTACAATAAAGAAGGTAGTACCATTGATAAGAATTTAGGTGTTACATAGGAAATAATTATCATCAGAAACACAAAAAATATTGATAGAAAATTTTCCCAAGCCGCCCCTTGGTTGCGCCCGTGCGAATAGTAAATCCAACAAATAAAAAGAGTGGTGGAAGAGACATGCGCAGTAATGGAAAAATATATTACATTTAGACCAGGACTTTTTGTCAGTACAAACCTATAAAGATTACATTTTCAAAAGAGCATTAATATAATCCATACTTACTTACCAAGACCCATGATGGATGCCGCTACATAAAGTTCCCAGACACTATCTGCGAAGAAAGGAAGGATCCAACCTATGAAGAGAGGGACCTGAAGGAAGAACATGGACCTCTTCCGGCCGAGGCCGGACATGGGCACAGAGCTTATCGAGCCCACGGGCTGCCAGATGAACACCAGACTAGCTGCAAATTTTAAAAGTCAAAACATTACAAAAATATTCACTAAATTAATACCTCTAATTGCTAAAAGAAAATTATGTGCTAATGCCTCACCAGATCCCCTAAAGTCCCACCCATAAATCTTTAGCTAATCAGACAGTGAATATCGACATCTAACTGAATGGTGTTTTGAGCCCCACAAAAGAAAATAATTAAATTGTTAACAAGTTAGCAAACCAAAGTTTCTACAACTATTATAATAGAATTTCCCAACCTGTGTCAATCCGAATTCCTTTATCTTAATAGACGATTGTTTTGTAAGGTAGCAAGGACGATTTAAATATAACGTAATAGCTCAATCGACAGAAATAATATAGATGAAGGATAAAGACCACACAGAGCTAAAATCTTTATTACGCTACGAAATTCAAATATTAGAAATCTAAAATGGTATTACAAATTTAGTCTGATAATTGGTTCAGAAATAAAGTATTTTCATGCCACTTCTCCAAAGACGTATATAGTAACTTTATTGGCAATTTCCAAGTGTAGTTGAATAACTACAAAAATAAGAACTGAAAAGAATTGAAAAGATCAGTCGTAAGGCCAGTAGCCGGTTGGTCTTACTGGGAGGCATTAAATTAATTTGACTAGTTGGGTGAGTCAATTCTTATCAACTATCTTATTTGGGTCATTAAGCTCTTGTTATTTGTGACAGACCCCAATATTGAGCCAGCTGAAGGTGCCTTTTGATCACTCGCTTGGCACACTACACAAGTGCTGTAGAATTGAGGCTTCGTATTAACCGGGAAGATGGCCCTTCATGCCAATGGTTGAGTTATTGAGAAATACCAGGATCATAGGCCAGCGAGTTTTGGTAGATTCGAAAATGTTACTAAGGTTGAACTTTCAATGAATATGAAATGATTTAGAACCAAAATGGAGAAAGTTTGCAAGTTAAAAAGGGATAACACATAAAATTTAGAATCAAAAACTCACTTCGATTTTGCATGAGCGACCTAATGAGCATAGAGAAAATACACCAATTAAGAATCAATGCTCATTTTCATACAATGTGCATCCTCTAAGCTATGCCAATGCTAAATTTTACACTGCAATAAAGTAATAGATATTTAATATTATAAATGGTTAGCTTACCTGCTTCTGCTGTTGGAAACGTTCAAACAACTAAATCAAATTAAAAACTTGTCGGTCGCTATGCTAATTCATTCTTATTTTATTAAAATTTCTGATCAAATATGGGAAATAAGGAACACTGAATCTGCTTTGCTCTTATCCATGATTAATGGAAATGAATATTATCTTTGTCAAACTTACTTTATCATACAATTGTAAAATCTAATTTTATTAACATATTCGTTTTAATTTTGCATTATACCTATTTCTGTACCCTTTCGTTATATCTCTAGAAAATTTTCGAAGTCTCGCGGCATACTACATTCTCCGACAGGAGGGCAATAGGAGAACTATAACATCATAAAAATAATTATAAAAAACAGGGGGCTTTTGGCCCCATAGTATCATAGTACTTACAAGCTAAAAGAGTGAAAGAAAAAACAAAACAAGCTATACCCATACATAAAATAATTACTACTATATTACAAATCATATCTGTTAAAACAAAATAACAAGCAGTTAAATTTCAATCCAATAAAAAATTAATAAAATAAACCTTTTGAGTAATTGAAAAACAAAACAAAAAACATCATTCTGCCTTTTAAAAGTAGCTCTTATATTAATTATTATACTCAACAATAAAGACGCAAGCACATGCGTTTAACCTCAACCGAGAAGGATTAGATTCACTGAAACTATCCCTAAATATTTTCCCAAAAGATTTTCTCTCAAGTGTTACAGTAATAGTGTTAACAACTGTTTCAAGAGGGAATCCTCAATAGGTCTATTCTGGAGAGAAAGAGACTGGTGTGCTGTGATCAGCTGTGAGTAGAGATGGGGCCACTATTTTTGCTAAAAGTTTAAAATAAATCTGGGGATCGTATCATAGTTTAACTTTTTCCTTTGAGCGAAGGAGTACGGATGCTAAAAGTTTTTTTTTTCATTCATTTGGATTAAATAAATAGCTCTTTTAAACAATGGAGTCAGTGAGCTCTTTTAAGATTCACGCATCGTGGATATGCCACAAGCGAAGATTGGTGAATTTTTCTTGAGTCAAGTTACCCGGTCAAAGGTGATTTATTATTAGGACCCATTTAAGAGAAAGATTTTTATGATTCAGTTCATCAGCGAGTCACCAATTTAGTTCAAGCTACACACGTTATTTTCAAATGACAGTTTAAAATAGCAGTTACAATAAAAGTTTACTGATTTTTACTACATTGGCTCACCAAGGATATCCCATAAGGACTTAAAAAAAAAAATGTATGGAACGATAACTTTAATGCATAGTTTAGCCTTTTCATTTTACTCAACAAGAACTTGCTTTTAGACCGTAATCGTGTTTTGGTAAAAAGGTCTGCTATTTTAATTACTGTTATTTTCTAATTTAAATAGTACTTAATAACTCTTAGAAAAAAATGTGAGGGTATTATTTTTAATAGCCCATCTCTGGCTGGAGGGTTTTTTTCGACCATTGAGGATTTCCTCCCGCCCAGATATTCAACCAGTTAAATATCACTAAGTGTTGGACTAACTATTTACTTGTTAAGAGTACAATATTTTTAAAGAAAAATTAATAAAATGTTTTTATTAGTAATGGAGGATATTCCCACCTGCTCATACTAGTGTATCGTGCTAAAGCAGCATTCGATCACTATTGGAAATGTTTATATGTTGTACAATTACAAACTATTATTACCCCTCGATTTACAGAGCAGTTTATCCTTTAGCTCATGTTTGTTCTGTAACATTGAATTACTGTAATCATTTATGCATAGGTCAGTTTAACTTAGCATTTCTAAGGCATTTTGGTAGGGGTCGGCTCAGACACTCAACAAAAGCAAACACAGCAGTCAAGCAAACATATTCAACAACGCATGCATACTCGACAATACATCATACCTGTGTTTTGTATTAATCACATGAAACAGTTTACACATCATAAGTTCGTATAGCGTCAATGCAATAATAGACTGCAATAAAAAATGATCGTTTTTTTTTTTTTTCGGATTTAAAATTCATCACCAGGCTCAAGTTGCTTTGGAAATAAAAATAAAATAGTCGAAAGAGAAATGCGGTAATTATTGCTGATCTCAAGTATGGAATTTCTTGTGGCGTTTATTTCTAAAGAACGATAGTTTCCTCAATCCAACATTTTTTTTTTTTTTAAATTTTCTTTGATATATATTTTACAGATTAAGAAATATGTATTACCAAAAGTCTGAAAGTTTAAGTATTTTAGTTTCAAGTCGCCAACGCCCACAGACAAACACCAATGCCAATGCACCGCCTCTTTGTCGACGCTAACAGTTTGTAATATAGCGGATTATATTTAAGAGGATCTTGGAGGACGTTATATCCTCGCGGAGGTTAAGTAGACCAAGATGAGAGACAACTATTCATACTGCCTGCAACCGCGTCTCTAAACTCGTTCATTGTTAAAGCAACAGCCTAATCACTGCAGCTTGTTAACTTGTCAAAGAACTAGGAAGCATTTCGTATTGCTTTATACTGAACAGTTTATTGCTCTGACAGAACTGAATAAAAAATAAAATAAATAAATAAACCATTTTATATTGGAAAATACAGAGTTGTTAGTATATCAGAAAATTTTTACCATAAAAGGAAAATTGGGAAGAGTAGCGCCATCTTCCATTTTTAGTAAACATGTTTTACAAAAGTAAAATGCAGACTTTTATTCATTTCCTCTACAGGCGTTTTATCCTCAAAATAACACAATTTTGCACGGTATCGGTCATCGTACAGGGTGAAATTTGCAATTTATTTCCAATTCCGATTTCTAATTATTGAGAATTTCTGGGATTCCTGCCACCTCCTCCAATACATTTGGCCAACTTTAGAGGCTTCTTTGAACCAACTGACCCAAAAGTCGGTAGATTTTCAAAGATTTGCTTCACACCTGCACAGTTACAAAAAAAAATTGATAAGCAGTTTAATTGGAAGGTTTTCAGAAATGCGCTTTTTCTTCAAACAAACCAAACTATTTTAATTAATAAATTGGGGTCACCTGTGGTGTAGTGGTTAGCATAGCAGCCTTCAGTACTAAAGGTGCCGCGTTGGCCATAGAAATTTTTAAAGGGAGTGAAAAATCCTTGGCTATGCCGTCCCTCGGATAGGCCGTAAAATAGAGGCCCGAGCATGTACGATCCAAAGCCTAATTATGCCTGGAGGGACAAAATTTAGGACTCACACTTTAGCATCGTCCGATTAGCCTTAGTGGCACGTTCAAAGTACTTGAAATATAAATTGTCCACAAGTAGAACAACATTTTTTGAAACGTTACAAGTTTTTGAAACGTTTACAATCCTTTGTTTTTATTTTCTTGAAGAAATAAAAAAATCATATACTAAAAAGTATACACTGTTTAGAATTATCTCATAACTGATTACGATATCTCCATTGTTCACAAACGGAGTTAAATATTTATGTGGCAATGAAAGCCTTGGAGGAACTTGAGTTGCGTAATCTGGTCCTGGCTATTTGACTGCTATTCGACAATCGATAGTTCAAGATATGATTAGATTTGTTCTATTGCATAACGAATGGTTTATCAGTCATTGATATCTGTACTTTATAACTAATAGATGTCTACACTCGTCAGAAATTGTCGAATTTCTTATCATTTATTGAACTTTCAAACCATCTTGGAAACAGCCATACAACACGACAGAGCCAGACCCCGAAATGGTTGATTTAAACCGAAGCCTCGGGTGGGATATTAGCTTGAATTGCTTATATACTCCCTGTCTCTCTCATCTTGAGTAGTTTTTCTTTACAAGTTATTGTTGAAAAAATTGGGGTGGGGCACAAAGCAAAATTCATTGTTAAGTCTTTGGGAAGTAGGGGCGAAAATTTTTCACCATATTCAACTATCAACTTATGACGAGCCATTCAAACTAACATCTTTTGCAACATGGACCCCGAGGCTCCTAAGCTATTGTTGCAAGATGATGTGGTATAGTGCGACTCACCGAACCACGATGCCTCGTCCTGGTTGAGGGAGAGCCCAGTGCTGGAGTTGAGGATTGGCGGTATGGCTATTGTGGGGTAACTGATACCCATCCCGATGTTCAGCATGATAAGGTACTTGGAGCATGCCGCCAGCAGCTGAAACAGTACAAGTTAAATATGAGTTCATTTTAGAAATGTCGTTGAGTGCAGTCCTTAACCCAATTCTTAATCCAAAAAATGAGGATTGCGTTGTAAATTAGAAGGGTCCAGAAGTAAGCAGCAAGGCGTAAGCTGCCAGTTTTAAGAAACTTTTTATTGGGGGGGGGGTACAATTAAGAGGAACATACACACCAGAGAATAAGGGGGAATAATAAAGGAAAAAAATGGTACACAGCGTTTTAAGAAGGAAAGTGTAATGGAATTTCTCAGGAGAGGAGCTGGAAAGGGTTCACGCCTATAATATGAAAAATCAAGAATAAAAAAAAAAAAAATCTATGTAATATATTTTATACATTACCTGTGAGCTGATGTTTTTGACTTTCAGGTGTGGCGAGTGGTGTGGGCTAGAATTGCCAACCTCAACGTCCTGTTTTGACATTTTTTGTTTTATACCAGCCTTATTTCAGTAATGTAACCAGTTTATGAATCTAAAACATAAAAAAAACTACATTAAAACATTATTAGAGAGGTAAGATTACGAAATAAAAATGAGAATAGAATAATTCTGTTTCTTAACTAATGCATGAGCGAGGAAGTAATTCGGGGAAGAATTTAGGAAGTGCGGCTTATAAACGTGGCTCATTCGGCAACAATTAGATAAATTAGAGCAGGGCTCGTACATAATAATAATAACCTCGTTCAGAAGATACAGTGCGTACAGGAATACTTTTCCTCATATACAGATATCCCACTAATCCCTGAAGAAGGAAAATGAAGTGATCTAAAACTTAAGCTAAATTATTAAAAATAATTCAAATTGTATTTTTTCTTTGAATTGTTCCTTAGTTTTATCGCTTGATTTTTTTTTTTTTTAAGCTTTGTCATAAACTATGCTTCATTGTATTGAAAATTTCAAAGTTAGGCGTACTGAAAAAGTTATGGAGAAAGTTTTGATGTTGAATATGAAACAAAAAGAAATTCAATAACAAGCAACAAAGTTTTTTCATACTTCATAAGTTCCACTCGTACATCTTCCAAGTGGTTTTTATGGGGGCATAACAACTTTCATAAGTGAAATATTGTAATTGCACATAATTACATTATTAGATATTAATATATTTTTTAAATAAATATTGTAAATTTAATTTTTTAATAGTTTTCTCACTTAAGTTTGAGAAGCTTTTATCTTTTTTGAAGTTCAATTTTTAAAGTGAAACTTTCATTGCGAAGGTTTAGATAGGCGCTTTGAGTCTTATTGGGTAACCAGGTTATATTTTTTAGCAGTCTTTTTTTGCTTTCAGATTATTGATAATTATAGATAATAATTAAACCATAATAAGATTATAGTATTAAATTAAACTGGATAGTACTGAGTTTAAATGTCTATAAGATTAATGTCGTTAAGGTATACGATTTTAGAAGGGCTCATTAGTACGCTGCATAATGCAGAAAATGTGATTAGGTAGGTATTATTTGCAAATGAATTTTTTTCCCATTTTCCCTGCCGATAATAAAACAATGAACCTTTTGCAGGTGTTTTCTATTGACTAAAGCAGTTTATTCAAAGTTTAACTAACATAAAAAATTTATATCTACATATGTATATTTTTTTTTTTTCATTATTTGTTTTTCTCTTGCATAGTACGCCCTACGCAAGAGGAATTTATTGAATAATTGTGCGTACTCCGCGTAAAACCACATATTATACGCACACAATGTACAATTCAGATTTCCTCTTAAGAATGTAAAATTTAAGAGTAATAAATTAAATGTTTAACATGAAAAGATACATAAATAAAAATAAAGAGGAACAAAATAAAGTATATAAAGAAAAACAAAATCACCTAACTAAATAATAAAAACTTAATAAATCAATAAATAGACAATAAATAACATATCCTAATATCATCTACTAATACAAATATATCCTAAATAATTCTTAAAGTGAAATACATAAGAATAAAATGATCTTAAAAAATTAAAAGTAAAAATAATATATAATACATAAATAAAAGTAATTTATAGTAATTAGATGGTAATAGCTAAATGAACGGGTAGAGTACAGGGGGAGTAGGTTGCTGATATCTACTTTTTACAAAGTGACAGATGAAGGTATTAAAGCAATAGGGAATACATATATAAGTAAATGTAAATAGGGGATGATAGTAATAGCAACTATTGTAGCAGAAAGACAGATAATAATCCTAAGGTAACTATTAATGTTAATTAGAGTGTGTAATATTTACAGTGAAAGTCATATTTACAATAATAAATTATATTTACAAGTACAGTAGGGTTCCGATTAACCGAGTCGATAGGGACCAAGGTTACCTCGGTTAATCGAAATAATCGGTTAATCGGAACCATACTAATACCAACTGAAAACGTAGGTTATTTTTAAATAAAAACTACATAAATGCTTAAAAACCTAATAAACATTCAATAATATAATTGCACAATAATAACAGAAATTATGAAACTATTTTTTTAAAAAGAAATCTTTTATTGTAGTTTGTTAATTGTCGTTAGAGGAGTTTATTGAATAATTTTGCGTACTCCATGTAAAACCACATATTATACGCATACAATGTACTATTCAGATTTTCTCTTAACAATGTAAAATTTAAGAGTAATAAATTAAATGTTTAATACATAAATAAAAATAAAAACAGAGGAACAAAATAAAGTACATAAAGAAGAACGAAATTACCTAACTAAATAATAAAAACTTAATAAATCACACAAATATATATATATATATATATATATATATATATATATATATATATATATATATATATATATACAATTTCAATACAAGTAAATTATTTTCAGAACCCTTACAACTTATTATTGCCGAAAGGATATGGCATTCACCCAGTTAAAATAGAGCGACAGAAAGGAATATCAAATAAAGATAGTTCAATGCCAGCCGGGGAAATGCAATGGTGATATTGGAGTAATTTATTTTGTTGGTCCTCCCGACCTTAGCAGTCGAAAATTCCAACAGCTTTTAAGGCAATTCTAGACAATCTAGGAGGCCGTGATAGGAAGTGTTGAGTTGGGCTCGTTGCTACAACCGCCTTCCGCCCATTCAGTATCTTTCGTATCCTTTTTTTTTTTCATTACCAAGGCCAAAAATCATTTTCGCTAATACAACCACACACAATTAAGAAACATCAATGTAGTACTATTAATATTTCTTTTTAATGTGGAATGTTAACTCTATGATTAGGACGGTGACCCCCCCCCCCCCCCCCCCCGAGAAAAACGAATATATTTTTTATCACTCACTTAATCTTAACTACCACAAAAGAAACAGAACCTTTTCTTGAAAAAAGACTTTTCAAATATACGTTTTATGTTAGCCATGGTTAAAAAAAAAATTCTTGTATATTGCTTAATCATTATGTAATCAAATCACAGCACATCCCTTCTCTTGCCATGCCATGTCAATCTATTCTCTTCCTTGATGCTTTTTACCCAACGATTTCGCAAAATTTTAGTAAAAGTATACGAGGAAGGACTGAAAATTGAATTAAGTCATCGTTTTATAAATTTAAATTATTTTTATTTGAAGATAAAAGAGTATCCATGGCCGGGACTCGAACCCGGGCTTCCGCATACCTTTGACCAAAGAATACTCCAAGTAAAAACTTGGAGACTTGTTGCAATAAACCCACGGTATTTTAAATATTTAGTAAATAAAATTAGATAGATGGTGAAAATAATCTTCCCAATACCGTTTATTAAAAGATTACATAAATTTTTGTATATAAATATGGTAAAACCGCCGACGCACACAGGGGTATTTGGCCCTAAAAGTTGGCCAAAACCCATTTTTTGAAATTTGAAATTTCTGGTAAATAATGACTGGAAGTTCAAGTAGAGGACCTGTTAGATCATGTAAGATGATTTTTATCTCTTCCAGGCCCTTAATCCGGCGGCTATTCTAATTCCAATCTGACCTTATCCTTTAAATCGTCTATGCTCATAAATATTGGTCTACAAAATATATTAATTTTCTTTGTTCTTACTGAAGTATCGGCATTATCAAATGATGGATAGTTCGAGGCCAGGTTTGTACTTGTTATCCAGATAGTTATAATTTTTTTGGATTCAATACTAGTATCAATATTTCTTTGTTTTTTGGTAGGCATATTTTAGAGCTAAAAATTAAATTTGAAGGTTAAAAAGTTGTATATATATTTTCATTTCCTATTACAAAATGTGTGTATATATAAAAAAGGTCAGTCACATAAATTAAATAAAATATTTAAACAAAGTGAATACATACATATTTTGGTGGCTTAGTCACATCATATTTTCTGCATTTCATACATATTTCTATTACAATGTAATAGGTCACATTTTTGTTATAAACAGAATATTTTACACTCATTTTTCATTAAAATTGCTGCCACATATGCAAATCTAATATTTCCTTGTCCCATCTAACTATTGCTTACTGAACTTGGTCCTTTTTTATCCATTTATTTAATCAACTAAATGTTAAAGTAGTTAGTTATTTTCTAGTAATTTAATCATTATTGTGGGTAACCACATTGTTTTTAAATTATTTTAAATAATTTTTTTTTCGAAGAGAAAAGATTTGGCTCCGCCAGGAATCGAACCCGGGTCTTCCCCAAAACTTGCGAGATCGTGGGAGAGGTGTCAGTGAAGAGGAAGGATTTGGCCCCGTTCGGAAGCGAGTTCCGTGGTGCAATGGTCAGAAAACCGCGCATGTCACGCGGAAGACCCGGGTTCGATTCCCGGCGGAGACAAATCTTTTCTCTTCAAAAATAGTTATTTTCTGTTTTCATATCTTTTTTACTTTTTTATATTTAAATTTGTTATAATATCTGCTTAATGGCTAATTATTTTTATGGAATCTGTTTTGTAAATCACTGCATTTTCTATGTTTTTAGTGATGTGCATCGTTTCTATGAGTTTACTATTTTTGGGTTTTTTTTTTTTTTTCTATTGCTATAATTTCTACGCCTTCAAAATTGAATTTATGTTTGTTTAAAATACTAGGTATGTTGTGCTAGGGCCGTTGCATTTATGTTTTTTATATTGTTACAATTTGCTATGTGTTGTTTAACTCTTATATTTAATTTTTTTGATGTTTCGTCTATATAAATAAAATTAAATGTATGGTTTAAAAGAGCGAGATATTTGAACCATCTGATCAAGTTATCAAAGGAGAGTTAAAACATTCTCGTACCTAATTACTCAAAATGGTTTATATAAATATGGCGTTAAAACTTTTGTAAGAAGAGACTACTTATTTTTGAGTAGATTTGAGAAATACGGATACATAGTTAGATCAGTTAAATAAGAAATGATCACTGCAACCTACAAGTGAAAACCAATCACCAACGAGTAGATGGAAAACTACTCAATAATAGCTTTGAAGTATTTTTTTTTGTTTCGTTAGTTGTTTTCTTCAACGCGATGGGATAACAATTGATGCCTCATTCAGCCAATATCAATAATACACCAGCTGTCAGCTTCTCAGTAATTAACCGACATATACGGGGGGGGGGGTTGGTTAGCTTCAATGGTGAATTTAAATTTACACATCAACGATAGAAGAGTTGAGGAATATGATAAAAACTGTTTTTTAATTTAATATAAACTGATATTTGCATATAATTGTAAAGGAATCATGGAGACATTAATGATAAAAATGATCGCAATCCATTTTTGACATAAGAGGAGCGCCCCTTTCTCTTTTAGATTGATTTTGTTAAATTAAAAAAAAAAAAATCCTGAATTTTCAACTATTTCCATCCTTTTGGGAGAAACCCCGGGATCGCAAGCTGAATCATCAAAATGTTTTTGTTATAGACCCATTTTTATGAAGTTACAAATTGCTTATGAATCATTTTTAATGGGTTTATGTTGGAGGAATATAGCTATCTATGACTAAGCATTGACAACGACAATAGAAGATTGTGATATAAAATTACAAGTTACAAGTAATTTAGAATCGAGAAAAAGTTTAAATTAAATCTCAAAAGTTCCAGATCAAACAAAGCTGAATCACCGAGATGACATTAATAGGACACTAATAATTCTGCTTGGGGAAGTTCCGTTGGGAGTTACATCATCTCTAGGCTACTTGTCCCTCAATTGTTTCTTATCTTTTTTTTTCTTTTTTTAATTTTAGTAACATCTTCATCAGGCTATAAGTAAACACGTTCATCAACTAACGAAAACCGGCGAACTATCAAACTAAAACAGTGGTTACCAAACTGGGTGGCACGGGCGCGTACCAATGCAAAATAAAAAAATCTGGTGCGTGCGCGCAACACACAACTTTCACTTACCAACTTACTTAGATTAGAAATTGACGTGTTTTGCTAAATATCATTTCCCAAAGTCACAAATTTTTCTACATCCACATCTTATTTTTGTTAATAGTTAAAGCCGTTTTTGAGGAAATAAAAAAACCCGTGAAAATGATACAAAATTTATTAAGTAAAGTCCCCCCTTCGGTTGATCAATTTTGATGAAATGTTGGCTATCATATATTTGGCATATACATACATCAAATACCCAGTTTGATCAAAATCTTTAAAGCCGTTTTTGAGTAAATAAAAAAAAACACGTGAAAATGATACAAAATTTATCGAGTAAAGTCCCCCCTCCGGTTAATTAATTTTGATGAAATTTTAACAGTCGTATCTCGGGCATATACACACATCAAATACCCAGTTTGATCAAAATCGTCAAAGCCAATTTAGAGTAAATAAAAAAAACACGTGAAAATGATACAAAATTTACTAAGTAAAGTCCCCCTCCGGTTAATCAATTTTGATGAAATTTTTACAGTCATATCTCGGGCATATGAATACATCAAATACTCAGTTTAATCAAAATCGTTGGAGCCGTTTTTGAGAAAATCGAAAAAAACCTAAAAAGTTAATAAGTAAAGTACCCCCTCCCTTTAAGTAATTTTGATGAAATTGTTGCTGTCACATCGCGGGCATATACCTACACTAAATACCCAATTTCAGGATCGCACGGTTTATAGTTTTTGAGCTAGTCTGTTCACACACACACACACACACAGACAGACCATTTCGCGGCACTTGGTCATTTCGACTCAGGGGACCCCAAAAAGTGTATTTCCGTTGAAAACCGGAAGTCGAAATTTTTCACGATCGCAATACTTCCACTTACTATATATTTCATATATAGGTAAGTGAAAGTAAAAATTATTTGGGGGCATGGGACGTTTTCATTTCACCTGGGTGGTGTAGATTTTCTTTCAACAAAAAAGTTTGAGAACCCCTGACCTTGAAGATCTTATTCCCTAAATTAAGGGTGCCAAGTAGGAGTTACGTGGCAGAAGTTGTCCCCTCAAAGTTTTGAGGAAGGCACATTCTTATAAAATTATGAAATCTGATGAAGTACGTTTTAACGGGAAAATAAATTTTTGTGCGGAACTTCGGAACTCGAAACAGGAATTCGGATCAGGAGAGCACAAGCTATAAACTACAATTTTATTGAATAACATTTATTATGGAGAAGAGAATAAGATTTGTAATTGATATCAGCGCCTCGGCTCTGAATGAAAATAATCATGACTAAATCCTGCCATTGATACTCCACTTATATATAAACCACATAAGTCACATATTGGAGGGTATTTTATATTAGGCAGGTGCCATCCTATTGAAATAGACGATTATTTCAAAAAATAACTTTTTAATGCGCATGAAAAATGTTTTTGGTAAATTATTTATTTATGTGTCGCCACAAACCCTAATGGTTATTGGTAAATTAAAGGATGAAATAAATGAAGGTGTTAAAGTCAGAATAAGGTAAGTAAAATTTACAATTTCCAATCTAGAACTACGTCTAGAACGGCTAACCTGTTAAAAGAAAAGGCGATTCGGGTCACAAAAAATTTGGACTTTTTCACAGACTAGGAATTTACCAAAATACACTCTGTTAGATAAGAATATATTTAAGCATAAAGTACAGACTCAGTAACGTACTCAACAACTTCTGAACCTTTTGAGAAGTTGTTGGTATACACTCTTTGTGCTAATTTATCCGACTTAAACAAATTTCGACTCACATGTTGTTCCTAGGCCAAATAGAAGTATGAGGAGGTTAATTCCTCATAAAAATTATAATAGTTAGGGAGGGGGGGGGGGGAGGATTTCCATCTGAGATCCCAGCTAAACACGATGGGTAATTTATTAAATAAAAAAATTGACCATTTTAAAATTGTATATTTCAGTGTCATATCTAAGCCTAAAAACGCCCATTAGTTGATTGCCTATACGACAGAAACGTATTAATTGTCGGACTTGGGTGTTACACCTCTCTTTGAGTTATTGATTGCTCCCGAGTCCCGGTCACAGCGGTGCGTAGAACTGGTTGAACGATGATCCAAGTTGTGTCAATCAAAAACTTTGAATACAGCACATTTCTAGTGAACCGTGAATTATCGGAAGGAACGAGGTTCTTTCTCGGATGAACTTTCATACGAGGGGGCAAGGGAGAAACATCAATTATAATCGTTCAATAACTACAATGTTTATAATCAAATTTACAATGGTATTTTTGAAAAAAAAAATGTTATCAGATTGAACAGCAGATACACACTTCTAAATTTGAAAACTTAAAATGTATATCTTCCAGACTACTAAGAATTAATATAAACGAAATTTTAAGAATAAAAGGAAGTTAAAGTGGGGAGTTTAGGAAAGGCGCTTAATTAATAATGGAGGAATTTTATTTAAAAAAAAAATATTTTTAGAACTCTATCATCCTTGAAATGTGTAAAGTAAGTAACTATTCCAATGTTTTTTCCTGATTAGCATAAGTATTTTATTCATCTTAAGTGGGTGACGAAATGAAATTAAAAATTATTATTGTAAATTGTATTAAAGTACCACAAAGAAACCCTTGTTCTTCCTTTTTTAAAGATAAATTAGACGTAAAAGTTTAAGGTTTAAATTCAAATGTGTAAGAATTTTAATTTTAAACGAATCTAAAAAAATAATTTAATAAAACACTAAACGATCTGTAAATGATTATCTTATTAAACAAAACGAAAAAAAGAAATTAAATTTTCGCCTAAGGTTCATATTTTTTTATAAAATAAAATAATAATAAAATCGCATAGCTCAATATGAGGGTGTGCTATGACAAACTCACGAAGCAGTAGATGCATTGAGGCGTGTGCCCCTCCCCTCAACGTACTCATGTGTATTTCTTATCTCTACAACACTTAATCCACTTAGTACTTACTAACTCTTCTAAACTTAAAATATATATTTTCCAGACTACTATGAATTAATATCAACGAAATTTTAAGAATAAAAGGGGGTTAAAATGGGGAGTTTAGGAAAGGCGCTTAATTAATAAGGGAGGAATTTTATTACAAAACAAAAAAATATTTTTAGATCTCTATCATCCTTGAAATGAGTAAATTAAGGAACAATTCTAATATTTTTTTCCTACTTAGCATAAGTATTTTATTAATCTTAAGTAGGTGACGAAATAACATTAAAAATTAATATTGTGAATTATTTACTACACACAAACCTTTGTTGTTCCTTATTTGGAGATAAATTAGACGTACGAGTTGAAGGGTTAAATTTAAATGTGTAAGAATATTAATTTTAAACGAATCTAAAAAATAATAAAATAAAATATTGAACTATTTGTAAATGATTCTCTTATTAAAAAAAACAAAAAAAATAAATAAATAAAGCGGTAAAAATAGAATATTTATTAGAAGAAATAAAATTGTGGCCTAAGGTTCAATTTTTTTCATAAAATAAAATCATATTGGTGCGAGGTCAAACTCCCGAAGCAGAAGAACATTGAGGCGAGTTCTCCTCACAAGGTACTCCAGTGCAATTCTTGTGAGTCCAATCCTTAAGCCCCTAAATACTTACTACCTCTTCTCTTCGTGTTATCCGAAGTTCAATTCATATGGTACAATACAGCGCTCTAACATCATTTATTATATTTTCACTCAGCCTATTTAGCCAGGTAAAAAAAGGGCAATTATTACAGGATGGGACACTAGTCAGATGTGTAATAACTCAAATTTGGCAGTCTTACAAACGATATATTTTCTTTTTATTCTCATAACCAATATAGTTTGACCGATGAAAGAGAATTTTTTAAATTTAGTCAAAATGGAATAAACAGTTATGAATTAAACCTCACGCCCTGCATTACATCTCTCGTTTGTTTGTTTTAACGTCACTTTATGCCACTAAGGCTAATCGGACGATGCTACAGTGGGAGTCCTAAATTTTGCCTATCCAGGTACAATTAGGATGGTGATCTTTAACGAGTACCTGACAACTTGAGACAGAAGTTATAGCAGCATTATGCCACCACCCCGCTATTTGGTTATGAACTATTGAGTGTATTTAATGTTTTGGTGCAGGAGATGTTCATTGGAATGACTGTTCTTTCTTTAATTCACTTCAAATTCCACAAACTGAGGAAATCTAAAAACATCCAACGCAGATTAACAAATAATCTGTTTTTCTAATTTTTCGATTACCTTAGCCCTTTTCAACTTTGATCTCTTGGAAGCGCACATGTTCACTTGAATGTTTCAGTTCGGTTAATAATTAATATAATTTGTTTGTTGGTCTTAACGTCACTTTATGCCACTAAGGCTGATCGGACAAGACAGTGGGAGTCCTAAATTTTGCCTATCCAGGCATAATTAGGGTAGGGATCTTTAACGAGTACCTAACATCGTACTGGCTTGGGACCTCCACTTTACGACCTATCCGAGGGACGGCATAGACAAGGATTTTTTAGTCCCATTAAAAAATCCCAGGGCCACCTCAAGACGCGAACCCGCGACCTTTAGTATTGTAGGTTTCTATGCTAAACACTACACCACAGAAGACCCCGCATTACATCTCTTTCAAAACATTTATAAGGAATTAGCATCGTTTTACTTCTTTTACCTATGAACAACCAGTGATTCAAATTTAGCCACTGGAATCGATAACTGAAACAGTAGTAAAAAGTTAATTTAATAATCAACCCCAGATACCTATCTGTAACAACATTTATGAGGAATTAATAAACTTATACAAACCAGATTACCCGTGTCCGTCCAGTGCTTTAAATTTCATTTAAATCGAATAAATTAGTAGAAGGTTAATAATTCCCTACCCTCATCACTTATTCATAGTAACTTTTAAGATGAATTAACGTTCTTATGATACTAAAAAGTCCGAAGAAGATTTTTTTAATAAATATCGATGAAGTAATATAAACCAGTAAAAAGTCAACAACAATAGAAGTCAAACACAAAGGAAAAAGTTGATATTAGAAGAATATTCAGAAAAAGAATGTTGATATTAGTAAACACAGGGTAGTGACCTCTGGTTTAAATTATTCGATAATTTGGAAATAACTCATTCTAATAAGAGAAAGATGACGGCAGAATAAAGATGAATGCACACATAAAACACCACTCACATATTTTGGAATGGAAAAATTTTATTAGCGTAATTTATCGAGTTGGGACGGTCTTACTGAAATGCAGTTATTGTTAATCAACAATACAGTTTGTCTAATGTCAATGATATTTGAATATAATTGTTAATTATATAAAAAAAATAAAATAAGATTAACTGAAATGGAGATTTTATGCAAAAGCATAAAATGAAGGAGTAAGGGGGGGGGATAAATTATTGTTCCGACACGCGCCAATAGATGTTTAAGGTGCCTTTACACTCTACGAACTTTACCCTCGAACCGCCTTCACGAAGACTTCGGGTATTCTAGTTACTTCATCTGTTCGCCTGAGTTCGGGGGTAGCTCTAGTGTCACTTTTGATTCGGGTTATCTCAAGAGACAGGAGTTGTTTAAGAAAAAATCTCCATTATCAATATCTTTTATTTTATCTGAAAAATAAAAGATATTGATAATGGAGATTTTTTCTTCATAAGAAGCTAGCGTTGGGTGCGTCAGCCATATTTGTTCGCTTAACGTCACGTTATGTATAAATGGCTGTTCGTTTGACACCGGTACGGCAAGGTTCGACAGAGAACCTGTTCGAGGGTGAGGTTAGAGTGTAAAGGCACCTTTACATTTAAAAACGCGTCATAAATGAAAAAATATATTTTTGGAATGTAAATGTAAAAAATGCGCTTATGAAGCTGAAAAATATTGAAATCGATTTTAACTCGCATTAACCTTATGACTCGCCCTAAACTAAGCAGAATGATAGGCTCGTAAGTAGCCTTCTGGATATATAATTTGGCCAGCTGTGGTAATCCATCCTCCATGCCTCCTTCCCCACTACTTCAAAAACCTGTTTAAGTTTTCTGCGCAGCCGTTAATCAAACCGTTAGAAGGGTCAGTGCCTAGGATCCATATGCATAATATAAGTATGTAACTCTGTACTTAGTTGTATAGTACTCATTTATTTTTTAGTAGTTTCATTTTCGTTTTTCCATATTTTATCATGCATCATGCCTGAAATACACAGAATTATCCTTACCCATTTGCTCCCCCATCTATCCCTATTGCTAATAATTCACTTTTGCTTCTTAAAATTAGATTTGCATTGCTCATCGAGTTACGGAGATCCGATAAAACGCCAGTATGTATTTTAATATTTTGAATTCGTTAATGCAGTTAAATAGTGTTTATTAATGATCAATGATTGGTGCAAAAACTAATTTTATTTAAATTAGCGATTCCGGCTGATGAGGCGTGTACTGGAGCGAAGAATATATTTGCAAAATACCGCTTCATCAATTTCCCCGCTGTCAACTCAAGGCCCCGCCTTTGATCTTGATCGGCTCGTTTTGGTTTAAACCTGTTTTGTTAAAAAGGGATAAGATAAAAATAAATCTCAATTCACATTGAGGTAGGGACCTCTGCCTTGGTGCAGAAACCTTTTCCGTATATACTCGAATTGAAACCCTTAAACAGTGATAATGAGGAATCATAGTACATGGTTACGTTTATGAATCATTATAAGTCTCGGTAATATTTCCACCAAAATTAAACAATAATATAACAACTGTCCATCTGAACATTTTTTCCGTTGACTTTGCAGCAGTCATGATACTAATTTGATTCACATAGTCTCCCTTTATTTTACCTGAATTATAACGTCGAGTATATTCTTGGTACCATACAAGAAACACCAGGAAGGCTCTTTGTAAGGACATGACGGCTCTTCACTTGTTAGTATTTTTATAATTATTAAGTTTATGTCATACTTCATAAAATTACAAGAAATAAATATTGAGAGTCCTTATGAACCGTTTTTGGTGTCCGTTCTCCAGGGGAATTAAGAAGTAACTGCTGGAACCCTTGCTACGGAGTTGTACCCTGCGTTGCTTTCATTCATGAGCGTTTTGCTCACCCGGACACATCCAACCTTTCTTTTTTAGAATCATGAGCAAGAACATCTCCGATCTTTAAGGAAATCTAGATTTTTCAGCCCCTGATAAACATTTAAATGAAAGTTTGAATTTGCTAACATTTTATCTAGTTTTAAAATTGTTTTGCCTGAAAAATCTTCACACAGCAGAATAAAAGCGTAGATTTGTCAGATAATATTGGTGCTCCTATCAACTATACTTACTATTATTATATGGTGTTATAATTATTATACAACTATAATTATGGTATTGATGTAGTAGCCGAATGTAAGTCAATTAAGTCAATATTCTACCAAATGCTACCAAGAAAAAGCTACTGTTGGCCACTGACTATTTTTTTCTTTTTCACTACTCAACATTTTAGGAATCAAATCATTTAAGAATCTATTATAAACAACACATAACGAAGACGCTAATATCTAAAACAACTGGCAGGAGTTACAACTTTTAAGTAGAAAAATTGTGGATTACAAGAACATTGCAAGTATAAATGCATGTCACGATAAGTTAAGCTTTTAATTTCTCTCTAAACAGTTGTTCCTTTGCAGTAAGTAATTTAAATGAAATATTTTTAATTTTTTTTTAATTTATATAAAATATTTTTTTAAAGGTCTTTACTATACAATCATGGTCTCTCTTTTTTTTGTGGACTAGTGGGTATTTTCGTGATCTCAGGGTGTGATAGCATGGAGGAGACCAGTTGAGGACAGGTCTGATTTGAGGAGGATAAGGTTTACCATGGATCATAACGCCAGAAGTGTATGAAGTATACATTGAATAACTCACATATTATTAAATGAGCCTATGGCCTGCACATATATACATATTAAACAAAAGAGTGGCAGGAGAGAGGATTGGTGCGCCCTGAAAGACCCCCCGAAGACTTAGTGACAATGGCCACTATTGTAGCGGCGATGGCTGGGGGGGGGCATTGGCTCCTCTGAGGCAGGTGCGCCCTCGGCTCCATTGTGTCCTGCCAAAGTGATCTCTTCCAACCTCCTCTATCTTATACCTTTTTCTTCATTTCATGCACGACAGTATAAAAACAGTAACAATTACAGCTCTTAGCCGATTGCAACTTTTAAAAAAGCAAAAATTAAATGTCATCACTCAAGTGTGATTAAAAAGAATAAAAAAAAACTGGAAGAAACACTAAAGGATTATTTCTATTATTTTCATATGTGGATAGATGAGTATATTTTAGTTTGTTTATTTTCTAAATTCAAATAATCTAGCTCAGATCACTTGATAAATAAAGGGATGATGAAAAAATATATTTTTTGAGTTATGCGCAAATAAATTATTATTTTATTCATAAATCTTCTCCTGACATTTCCTGAAGGATCTGACTATTTTTACCACCTGGAGGGGAAGGAAATCTTTAAAATGAAACCTCAAATCATGGGATAGAATCAAGTACGGCGTACCGATATTGGTCTCGTTGCCATAATTACCAGCTAAAATTTTATTAGTTTTTAAGTTGAGGAAATTAGAAACCGTTTGCAATGTTGCGGGGTTAAAGGTAAACGCTTCCAAGACCAAAGAAATGCGGTTAAATGTGGATAATGAGGAGACCCTACAGCTAAATGATGAGGTCCTTGAACGGGTTGATGCTTTCACTTACCTGGTAAGCACTGTGGGGAGAGATGGAGGCACTGACCAAGAAATAGTTTGCCGGATCCGCAAAGCAAATGTAGCCTTTGTCCAGCTACATCCTGTATGGCGTAACAAGAATATATCCCGCAATACTAAGTTAAAACTGTAGAGCTCCAACGTAAAGTCCGTCCTCCTCCATGGCTGTGAAACTTGGAAAATCTCCAAAAAGGTTCTGAGCCTACTCCAAGTTTTTGTGAATCGCTGCCTTAGGAGGATTCTCTCGATCAGGTGAGAAGATAAAATCTCAAATGAGAGGCTGGCTCAACTGTCTAGACAGAAGCCATTGGGGAGCAGATTGCCCCGAGAAAGTGAAAGTGGATTGGACATACCCTTCGTAAAAGGGATGGAGCCATTGAGAAGACGGCTCTTGATTAGAACCCCCAAGGATCAAGAAGTCGGGTGAAACCCAAGCTGACCTGGCGAAAAACAGTAGAGAAAGAGGTCATTAGAGCTGGAAAAACACTGAGAGAGGTCAAGGCCCTGAGCGGGGATAGAGACGGATGGCGAGTTTTTACTTCGGCCCTTTGCACCTACTATGGTAGCCATAGGACATAAGAAGAAGAACTTCAAAATTATTATTATTTGTCTATCATTAGCAAATAAATGATAACAAATCGTAGCTGACTATTCAGAATTTTTTCCGGAAGTTAGTTGTTTTGGCTACATTGAAAATATTTCTGCAGGGTTATAATTTATGGCTAAATCCATGATGAGGCTACAGCGATATCCTATTTTCAGGATTTTTTTTTTTCAAATTTTAGGGAATACAAAGATCGATAGTTTATGCTCCAATGAAGTATCATTTTATTCATAGCTCTTCTCCTTGCGTTTTCGGGGGGATTAGATGATTTTTCACCGGGAAGGGAATGGAATTTTTAAAATGATAACTCAATGATGGAATATGGTCATGTATCATCTACCTTACAACCATAGTATGCCTTGAAAACTTCTTAATCTTTAATCATTCCAATGATTTAGTATTAGTTAAATTTCATCTTCTTTATGAATGTAATAGATGTGCCCAAATGCGAGGTTTGAAAATCAAAGAACTCAATAACAGCAACGTGCCGAAACACAATTTACTTAAAACTTCTGCTAGTTGGTAACTAGTTTTAATTTAAGTTCTTCGTAAAAATAAGTAAACTAGTCATTATAGTAAATTACGATTTGACGGTAAACTAACGATCTTGAAAAAAAAATCCGGTTTTCGATAAATTTGGCACATAGGCTGCACTTTATTAGTTCTTCAACCTATTAAATTTTCAAGATAAAATATTTAACTGAAGCAGCTCACCGGACGCTAGTACCAGGGTTGGTATTGAAGTGCCGCAGTATCCTCTCCCTCCGCCTCTTCCATCGGAGCCTGCACACGGTTTTCACCATGATTACATTAGAAGGACCCAGTCCCTCGAAGCCTTCAGAAAGTGCTGGTAAAAACACCTCTGTGTCTGCCTGATTTCTCGGTCAGGAAACCGTCTGGGATATTCCCGAACTGCCTGACGAGCATTGCCATCGCAGAATCCGTAGACGTAGACTATGTCCGTGCATTCAGCGTAGGTAAATCCAGCCATATTTGTTGACTTCACTGAACAATACTAGCAACACCACTAATGTGAGAATGCGAGGCTGGATCCCCCAAAAAGGATTAAAATGATGATGATGTATAATGGCTAACATTTCAATCCTTTCTTTTTAAGTTTAAACACTCAACATAGATGTTTTATTGAAAACGAAAGCGTGAGAATATTCATCTTTTCTAAATTTACTCCTCGTAAATTAAGAAAGTAAGCTTACTCAAAAAGCCAGTATATTTTTGTAATTTAAATAAATTATTGGGAAAAAAAATAAAAATACACTTTTTGCACAACTATTTTTAGTTTTTTGTGATTTTTAGTTTCTCGAAAGCGAAGCGAAAACAAGGCATAGCCAGAGGACTTTTTTCTTAGTTTTTCGATCCTCTATCGATCCCTGAAGTTTGGCAGTTTGGTTTGGGGACACCCTGTATATAGAACTTTTATATTATTGAATTTTATTTTAAATTTACATATCAGATCACTTTTGATGTAAACCCTGGCAGTAGATCAGTGAATTTGTAATTTGTAAGTACCGTTACAATAGAATTACTCTAAAAGACGTAGCGAAATTCGGAATAGTTTAACATAAATAATGTTTAAATACATTGACATAATTATTGTCCTTGATGAAGCATATGTCGGTAATCGAATGCACCACCTACTGCATCATCCATAGTTAGACATGGTATTTGGTAACCAAATTTCAGACAAATGCGTTTCTTTTCAAGGCGAATGCTAATGCAGACAATAAAAGGTCTAAGGAACAAGGGAGATTAGTCCAGTTCTGAGGCGGTGTCTACTGCTCCCTACTCACTTCTCTGAAAATAAACATACAAAGGATTTAGCATAAATTCAAAATACGCTTTATTTTTGGAAAATGTAAAGCGATTGAACCAAGAAGAAGAGTGTTTGTGGGAGGCTAACGAAGCGGCCATCCTAAACATCTGGCCAATCAATAAGAATTTAACTGTTGGTCCGCCCGCTTCCAATTACATTTAATTGCTCGACGTTTCGGCTATCTTATTGCTTCGCATCTCCAATGCTTTAAAATAATTGTCCTATACGGTTAGATTTTGTGAAGAAAATAAATTCTTTATATTGAAATTAAAAAAAGAAATAAAATAAACTGTTGTAGTCATATACTACAAACTGCAGTCAGTAAGCTGCATAGAAGTAAATTAAGTAAAAATGGCCCATGTCAACATTCATACCTTCATCAGCTAAGCCAATAATGGCTTACTATTGCTTACTTCAAATTACTTTCGTATAAGAATATATATCTCGTATGAATATAAATCGCTGACATTGTAAAAAATTATATACAATATAAGGATTATTAAACTGGGGTCAACTGTGGTGTAGTGGTTAGCATAGAAACTTACTATACTGAAGGTCGCGGATTCGCGTCCCGAGGTGTCCCTAGGATTTTCTTATGGGAGTAAAAAATCCTTGTTTGGGGTCACCTGTGGTGTTGTGGTTAGCATGGCAACCTACAATACTAAAGATCGCGGGTTCAATTCCAGCGGTGGCCCTAGGATTTTTTAATGAGAGTAAAAAATCCTTAGCTATGCCGTCCCTCGGATAGGACGTAAAATGGAGGTCCCGAGCCTGTACGATGTCAGGTACTCGTTAAAGATCCCTATCCTAATTATACCTGGATAGGCAAAATTTAGGACTCCCACTGTAGCATCGTCCGATTAGCCTTAGTAGCATAAAAATGGACGTTAAACAAACAAACAAACAAACAAACAAACAAACAAATCCTTGTCTATGCCGTACCTCGGATAGGACGTAAAATGGAGGTCCCGAGCCTGTACGATGGCAGGTAATCGTTAAAGATCCCTATCCTAATTATACTTGGATAGGCAAAATTTAGGACTCCCACTATAGCATCGTCCGATTAGCCTTAGTGGCATAAAGTGACGTTAAAACAAACAAGATTATTAAAATTCTCTACTGAACAAGAAGGAAGATTGTGTATTAATTATTTACATTGAAGATATTAACATAAAAAGAACTAATGGCGTTTAGCAACGTTTTGTAGAAGTTTCAGATTTATTCATTCAGCTTCTAATCGAGTTTTGAGTTAACAAATATACTGCCCTTGCATTTTTTTTAGTAAGGGGAAGTATTGCGATCGTGAAAAATTTCTGGTTTTCAACCGAAATACACGTTTTGGGGCCCCCTTAGTCCAAATAACCATGTCCCGCGAAATGGTTATGTGTGTGTGAACATACCAGTTTAAAAACTATAAACCGTAAGAACCTGAAATTAGGTATTTGATGTATGTACATATGTGTCCACGACGCGACAACAAAAATTTCAATTGTTTATAATTAAAGATGTTATGTTCGTTCAATGGGAATTGTTTTTTTCATGGTAACTATATTATGTTTTCAACAACTACATAGAGAATTATAAAATCAGACGACTTGGAGTATTATTCTTGCTTTGCCAAATTTAGCAAGTAAAAACTTTTATTCAATAATAAAAAAATTTAGTGTACTTTGGAGAGCAAATACAAACAAAAAAAATCTGGTGCGTGCGCGCAACACACAACTTTCACTTACCAACTTACTTAGATTAGAAATTAATGCGTTTTGTTAATTGCCACTTCTCAAATGAACAGAACAGTTTAATTATAACGCATTGGTTTGTCATTAAAGGCGTACGGCGCATGCGTACTAATTTTTTTTATTATTAAATAAAAAAATTTCCTTGTGATATTTCGACAATGCAGGCATAATACTCCAAGTCGTCTGATTTTATAATTCTCTATGTAGTTGTTGAAAACTTCATTTAGTTACCATGAAACAAATAATTTCCATTAAATGAACAGAACGGCTTTAATTATGAACAATGGTCTGTCATTAAATGCGTACTCCGCATGCGTGGGCTCAAAGTGTTTTATGAGTTGACGGAATATTATTCTTTTTTTCTCCTGTATATTTTACTTGATTTTCATCATATATCATATTTAGCCGTTTCTTATTTTTAAGCGTGATGAGAGACAGTTAATTTCCCAATATAAAATAAAACAAAGGTACTTTATAGAAAAACAAAAAAAGCCTCTTCCCTATTTAAGCCCCCTCAGAACATTTTAATAATGATAAAACTTTCCTGATATTAAATAACAACTAATTTTCACTAAACATAACGAATTTGATAAAAATCGTTAAAGCCGTTTTTGAGATAATCGATCGAAAAGGTAAAAATTGGACAAAATTTATTAAGTAAAGTCCCCCCTCCTGCTGATCAATTTTGATGAAATTTTTACAGTCATATCTCGGGCATATAAATACATCAAATACCAAGTTTGATCAAAATCGTTAAAACCGTTATTGAGTAAATAAAAAAAACACGTGAAAATGATACAAAATTTATTCAGTAAAGTCCCCCCTCCGGTTGATCAATTTTGATGAAATTTTTACAATCATATCTCGGGCATATCAATAGATCAAATACTCAGTTTAATCAAAATCGTTAGAGCCGTTTTTGAGAAAATCGAAAAAAACTTAAAAAGTTATTAAATAAAGTACCCCCTCCCTTTGAGCAAATTTGATGAAATTTTTGCTGTCACATCGCGGGCATATACATACTCTAAATACCCAATTTCAGATTCGCACGGTTTATAGTTTTTGAGCTAGTCTGTTCACACACACACACACACACACACACACACACAGACACACAGACACAGACACACACACACACACACACAGACCATTTCGCGGGACTTGGTTATTTTGACTCAGGGGACCCCAAAACGTGTATTTCCGTTGAAAACCGGAAGTCGAAAATTTTGAAGATCGCAATAATTCCACTTACTATATATTTCATATATAGGTAAGTGAAAGTAATAAGTAAATGAATGTGGAAAATTGTGTGACTTTGAGAAATGGCATTTAACAAAACACGTCAATTTCTAATCTAAGTTGGTAAGTGAAAGTTGTGTGTTGCGCGCATCACAACAGATTTTTTTTTATAAGATAATAAGTAATTAAAAGCATACAATTTTCGTTGGGTATTTCTACTATAGCTCCTTAGACTAAAAAGATCAATGATCAATAAAATGTAATCAAAATCGATTAAAGGGAGAGGCCTGCCCTTTTTTTCATCCATTTTGTCCAATTTTTACGTGTTTTTTTCGATTTTCTAAAAAAAGGGCACAAACTATTTTGATTAAATTCGTCAAGTTTCATGAGAATCTAGTATTCTTTTAAATCAGGCAGATTTCATCATCTGAGAAATGTTCTAAGGGGGCTTGAATGGGGAAGGGAAAAAAATCGTTTTCCTATAAAGTACCTTCGATGATCTTTATATGGAGAAATTTATACCCTCTCATTATTTGAAAAAATAAGAAACGGATAAAAATGAAAAAACTCGATCAACATATTAAGGAGGAAATAAGAAAACTGTTCCGACAACTCTTAAAACACGACGAACGTTCGCATGCGCACTACTCCCTTAATGACATACCATTTTTTGAAAGGAAAGCCGTTCTGTTCATGGGAAAAAGTTTTCAACGTGTTTTGGAATATACATATTGAATGGAAATTATTTTTAGCCATAGTAACTAGATGAAGTTTTCAATAGTTCAATAGATAATTATAAAATTATGTGCGATTGAGTATTGTGCTTGCATTCCCGTATTATCATAAATACAAATAAAATATTTTATTTTTATAGAAAAAAATAAGTTATTGTACTTTAGAGAGTAAATACGATTTTCACGCTAAGTAAGTTGATAAGTGAAATTTGTTTATTGCACGCACCGCACCAGAATTTTTCTTAACTTCAGTTTACATCCACTAACTTCAACCACAGTAAGAAAAATCTGGTGCATGCGCGCAACACACAACTTTCACTTACCAGCTTACTTAGATAAGAAATTGACGTCTTTTGCTAATTATCATTTCCCAAAGTCACACATTTTTCTACATTCATATCTTATTTTTGTTAATCGTTAAAGCCGTTTTTGAGTAAATAAAAAAACCCGTGAAAATGATACAAAATTTATTAAGTAAAGTCCCCCCTCCCGTAGATCAATTTTGATGAAATTTTTACAGTCACATCTCGGGCATATAAATACATCAAATACCAAGTTTGATCAAAATCGTTAAAACCGTTTTTGAGTAAATAAAAAAAACACGTGAAAATGATACAAAATTTATTAAGTAAAGTCCCCCCTCCGGTTAATCAATTTTGATGAAATTTTTACAGTCATATCTCGGGCATATAAATCGATCAAATACTCAGTTTAATCAAAATCGTTAGAGCCGTTTTTGAGAAAATCGAAAAAAACGTAAAAAGTTATTAAATAAAGTACCCCCTCCCTTTGAGCAATTTTGATGAAATTTTTGCTGTCACATCGCGGGCATATACCTACACTAAATACCCAATTTCAGGTTCCCACGGTTTATAGTTTTTGGGCTAGTCTGTTCACATACACACACACACACACACACACACACACACACACACACACACACACACACACACACACAGACACACACACACACAGACCATTTCGCGGGACTTGGTTATTTCGACTCAGGGGACCCCAAAACGTGTATTTCCGTTGAAAACCGGAAGTCGAAAATTTTCACGATCGCAATACTTCCACTTACTATATATTTCATATATAGGTAAGTGAAAGTAAAAAATGTGAAGAGCCCAATCGTGATCCTTTAAATTGTAGCTGATACTAAATGCAATGCTTGTAGGGAAATGCTTTCTTTATCAACAAAGATTTAACAGATAATTGTTACAGCTTAATAGAATTCCGTTTCGATAAATACTATCGTATTACACAGTTCTAATTAAAATTGTTATCGATGAAGGAGATACGCGATAATATTAGCCCATTTGTATTCAGCGGACTTCAGTTTCTCGATATTCTAATTCCAGTCACTTTTCTTTAATTTTTTTTCCTGTTACCTTTTCTTGAAATACAGAATTTAAAATTTAAAGTTTTAACCACTTAGCTTATTTTCATAACAACACTATTTCATCGAAGTCGAACCATATTTTAAAGGTCCCATTTGGGGCTCAATCTAGTTTTTCATGAACTTTATTAGCAATTTTAAATTTCATGCAAAAACCCAGGTACAGATGTGTTTCTGCTTTTGAGATAGTTTAAGTATACATAACATTAAATATAACCCATTAAAATTCTATTTTATGGAGATCGTAAATTATTCAGTGAAGTAAGAGTTCATTACAGCAATTCCTTCCTAAATCCCCAGAACTAAAATGAATAAACTGAAGTCTGAGATAAACAGTCCTTATCTCAGAGACTGGGATCAGCAATTTAAATACAGAGGATGTTTTCACTATGGGACTCCGTCTAGCCCAAGATAATAATGAATTCAAACAATTTGAATACGAGTCTATCGTATCGATCGGTCGTGCGAATATGGACAATGATCTCTGCAGAACTTATGTTAACTGGCATTTGGATCGTTTAATCGGCATGTTTAATTTAATGTTTCGCTGATTAAATTTGTTTAAAATAGGACTTAGTAAAGAAATATTAAATATTTTGCATACTTTACCGGTAAATTTAAGTAGAATTTGATAAGATGTGAATAAAAGCTAGAGATGTCTTTCAGTAGAAGTTCAATGCCAGAGAGTGTAAAATAGACTACATTGAATAAATATACATAAAATAACATATATAAAATGGCGAATAGTCGTAGCAAACTGGAACTTTGGAAAAATAAAATATGAAATGCTAAAAAAAAACTCAACTTATTTTATCTTCATGAAGCTGTCACCATTATCGGAGCTAATTACAAGCATTGCCACTTGTTTTTTTCTTACACCAACGCGGTAAGTTAGATACTAATAGTTAAAATATTTACTTAATACCTAATATCTTCTATATATTATTTCTAAAAGGCGTATTTTTTCGGTAATCCATAACTTTTTCGATACTTAATCATATTGGGTCATTGATTAATCTAAAATGATTAAGATTTCTTACCCCTTCAGGTGGGTAAAATAGGCGAAACCCGCAGAAAACGCTATGAACCGAGACGAGCTATGAATAAAGTAATACTTTATTTAAATTCTATAACAAATACTCAACAAATGAAAAAAAATTATCATGAAAATCGGACTATAAGTTACGAACTTACTGCCTTTTGAATCCTACTCATGTTACAATTTACATAGCGAAAAAAAAATCTCTTCTGCACACTATGATGAGCTTTCCTCAGTCCCATATTAAGCTTATAAGGTCATTGATTAATGTGCTATGCGAATTCTTCACCCGAGCCAACTAGTTTTTTTATTTTTTAATAGAACCATTAACAATATCACAAACAGATTTTGACCTAATGACATTCACATCAAGCATTTTTTTTTCTCTGAAAAATATTACTAGAAAAGACAATTTTATTTTTTTAGAGAATTTAAGCAGCATGCACATAGCAAAATGAAATTCCATAAAAAAAAATTTTTCCTGGTGGATAGGAAATAGGATTTGAATCTTAAAAGTGTTTCATTGAAAAGTCGTTTTGTCCTTATAATGTTGCATATGTAAAAACCATAACTAAGATATCAGCTTACAATTGGTTGGTTTGAGAAGAAATGCATCCTCCCCCCCTCCCTTACTTCTTCGATTTCATTACATCCAATTTCATTTTCAAACGGTTTGATCAGTTTTTTACCATTAATAATTTGGTTCCGATACTCTCTAACCATTAGAAATATTGATTTTGACTTTTTATTATAAATTTTATAAAGTAGCAATTCATATATGTACAATTACGGTCGTTGAATCTTTATTGCCAGATTGTATATTAAAAATTCGCATGTCAGTGGTTGGCAACAGGTAGGTAGGTAGCCATGGTAGAACGCCGCTCTTAGGTCAAGTTCAAGGCCTCCCCAGGCTCTGACTCCCTGATTTAATATCGATATATTTAGCTACTAAATTATAATCGATAGCAAGTTATATATTAATATCTATCTTATACATTATTTAATAAATCTGGTATTTTTTTATAGCAAAGTCAAATCTTTCTTCATGAATATTCTCGAAAGAATTTTAAAAATAACTAGAGGGCTACGCCAACGCCCTAGTTCACAGTGTTTTTCAATCAAATCCTTTTCGAATTGAAAAAAAATCTTAGCCCTTTGTTAGAGTGATTCGGATTATCAATTTTATATTTTATTTTCTTTTGTCAGTTCTCCATATATTTTCTTCTACATATATCAAATCCGATTATTGAGGCTTTGCTTAAAAGATTTTCTCCTCCTTCAGGGCCGAAAAATAATGCGATCTTCTTGAAAAAGCAGGAAAACTTAGCATAGAGGGAGACGAATGGAGGATTTTCGAATACAGCTCGAAAACAAGGCTTTCTTCCTTGTTTTCACAATAAGGAGAAATTAGCAGTGGTAACAACTTGTTTCAGAACTGATGCTAAGGAAGTAGCATGAAAAACATAACAGTAGGCCAAGATTCTAAAACCATTTAACAACCAGTAAAGTCTATTCATTTCTGGGCTTTGCACATCATATTATCTCGAAAACAAATAAATATCGAATTTCATAAGTAAATTGGATTACATTTTAGCATCAGAGAAAATGAATCAAACTTCACTTCGATACTACATTCAAATTTTCCTAAAGCTTTCTTAGTTGAGTCCAGAAGAAGATAAAAAATTATTAAATTTAACACTCGAGGACTTGATCCAGGTATTTTAGTCTCGGAGCCGTTCTGCAAACATTGACTTATTAAATCGAGCCATTAAAAACCCTTGAAATCGTCGAGCTGTGTTTTTCCCGGCTATTGGTTCTATTAAAGGAGATTGTTTTTAGAAGACTCAATTAAAAAATCAAATAACGCTATTTCAAGAAGTGTCCCTTCTTCCGATGCTCAATGATTTCTAATTATCTCCGACATTTTCTGTTTGGTTATTATTTGTTAAAAATTTTATAAAAATTAATAAGCAAAAAAAACCTTGAAGTTCTATCCTTTTAATATCATAACTTTAAATATCTCTGATAGGGTATGTAGTTTTTCAAGAATTTATTGTAGTCGGAATATGTATCCAATGCTGTAATATGAATCCAATTTATGTTTCCAATACTATAATATGAATCCAGTATATTTTTTTAAATCTCAAATTTGTATTGATGAAAGAATATAAGGAATGTTATTTACATAAAAAATAATCATATTGTAACGATAAACAAAAAAAAAAAAAAAAAAAAAAAAAAAAAACATGCTTTAAAGTCTGACCTTTAGTTGGAACGAGCTAAAAGTCGGAACAAACCGTCATAGCACATGTTTGTGTCTACAATGTTCGAGCCCATTCCAGGCTGTTCCACGAGGTTTTAGACTATCTCCTTAAGACTATAAATAAGGAGCAATTGACTAGACAGTCTGTCTTGATTGTGAAGCTAAAGCCATATGATTATTTGTGTTGCAAAGTGATAATTTTTGAAACTTTTTCTAATATTTGTGTATTTATTATTCGTTTGGCATTGGGTATTGTTCTTCTTCTTTGAATAAATATTAGTTAACACCCAGAAGTGTTACAATATATTCTGAAATTAAATATAGTATTAGTCAACTTTTTTTTTTTTGCATCCTTTATATACTGCTATCTAAAAGAAAAAAGGGCGTTACCCTCAATTTACAAATATTACAGGAAGAATAAATAACAGTTACTTTTTTACTTTATCTTAACAGAAATGTCATTTTCTTATAAATATTGGTGATCTGTTACTATACCGAACAATTAAACGATTGTACTTATATATAAAATTCAACAATTAAAAATTGTTAGAAAATATCGGTTACAGCGCCTTTCCTTTTATAATTTTCTAAGATAGTTAAGATGGACTTCAGTATTTTAGATGGCAATAGTATAAATGAATTGCTAAAAAGCCTATTGCTATTATCTATTATTCCTACAAAATAATACATAGCTTTTAAGTATTGGTAGATGTCTAAGCTATATCTGATTGTTATTCTGAGCTTGAAAAATAAAGTAATTGTAAAAATAAATATTACAGCGTTTAACCTGAGTGATTCTCCGACCCATCAATTAAAGTTCAAAAATGGGATATGATTTTTTGAGGTTTACAGCCTCTTCAGTTTTAGGTGACGTTATATTTATTTCAAAGTAAATGTCAGTTCAATTTTGCTCTCGCAGAAAATTGGACCCATTTTAATGGCATCGGTCTCTCTGCTGACAGCAATGTTAATGGCGGTCATTTGAAGAAAACCTTTTTCCTGACATATTAAATTAAGTTCATGGAGTTCATTACTCATTATTAGGTAGTTATGTGGGATGTCTGTCTTCTAATTTATAAATAAAACATTAATTTCAAAACAGACTAATTAAACCACAAGTTTTTAGTATATATCTTAAATAATAACTTACTACTAAGCTGTACCAATATTTTCAGTTGTTTTTTCCCTTATTGATACGCCTAGGTTCTTACCTAAAAAAAAAAAAGATGCAAAAATTAGTTGCGATGTTTTTTAAAATGAAATTTTTAATGTTTATAAAAGAGATTAAATTTAGTCACAACAATATGTTAATAATTAATTATTAAATCTAATATAAAATATAATTTAAAAACCCTTGATTGGTTGAGGACTAGCAGGGGAGGGGGCAGCCCTCTCCCACCCCACTTGCTAAGGGTGCTATTTTCCTCAAATTTTTTTCTGGTTTAACGTTATTCATAGGAAAATAATATCTCTCAATACACAATAACATTTTTTTTTTTTTTTTTTGGTATTTTAATAACACAACAAAGTAATTGTTAAAACTAAATTAGATATTGATCTCTTTTTCAGGTTCCTAAGCTGCCAAGCGAGGGGCTCTACACATTGTATTCGAAAATACATTAGCCCCAGGATCTACTAAGAAACATTTAATTTTGTTGTCGATTCCATCTGTCTTGTTTTTCAATTTATTCGTTGTTTTTTTTCCTGTTAGAAAAAACTTGAAACTCGTTAATCAAGTTCAAGCGTCTCAAACATCGATATTTTTCTTGTTGTATATGTTTGTCATTCATGAGTTTAATGTGATTTGCAAAATATTAAGAAAATGGTTGAATGCAAATTTCGCTTTAACGGGTTATTATATATATGTATAATTTCCAGCAAGCTTATAATTTTTTTAAATTTATTATGTATGAATCGGAAACGAATCTTAACGCCAATAAAAATAGTAAATATGTATTAATGTATAATACATTTCATTAGAGGTGTCTTACTTAGTTGTATAATTAATTATATTTATATGCATTTATCACTAATTTATTAAAGGTAAGAAAGTTATATCCATCTCGAAAATATTTCTGTAGCTAAGCTAATTTCTTGCCAAGTAAGCAACTGCGGAATAATCCCTTAGCTTAGCGGCATTATTTTTAATTGAGTTAGTTCATAAACATAACAAATAGACGTGAGCGAAAATCTTTTTAATTTTTTTTTATACATATAAGTAACTTATTAGTTTAATAATATAAAAAAAAAAAAGTTTTCATAAACTTTTTCAAACACATTTTTTTAATTCATTAATCTTTATTTAAGTATTCCAGCTCGGCTTCTTAAAGCCATACATGGGTCCATATAATAATTTATATAAAATTAAATAGGTGAGGAAATGGTCTCACGCAGGAAGCACCCTTAACTGACCAAATTTATAATAAATCAATAAGAAATAAAAATAAAAGTAAAATTCGAAAATTGAACATACTATAATTATGAAATAAATTTAAATTAGAAAGAAAAAAATAATAATAAATTAAATATGAATATGCTGTAAAAGAATGTTAAATACATTGACCAGGAATAAATCGTACTGTATTTTAGTGATTTTATAAAATTGAAACAAGAATAAAACACCATGTCTAGATCCTACAAGACTGCAATTTATTTATTGAGTTGTTTTTGTAATAATGACAAGAACTCGTAATGCCAAACGTATTTAACTAATACAAAATCACATCATTTGATCACTTCCATTTAAATGAAGCGATTATCATGAAAATCGTATAATTTTTTTTAACCGTTACAAGCAATCCAATATTATCAGTGATTCGTAGATATGATTATACAGATCAGATATGATAGATTTTTTATTATTCTTACATATATACTATTTACTGTACTAAAATAAAAAATTATTAGGTAAATGAATAAATAATGAAGGTAAAGGGGTCGACATCCTGATAAAAAGCATTAACCTGAAAAAATGTCGAGTAAAACACGCGAGAATGATTATTTTAACTATTTATAGACTTAATAAAATATATAAAAAGATAAAAATTAATCTTAGCTCTAGGAAATATATCTTTCCTTATTTATTTTCTTAATATATATAAGAAAAGATATTAAGCGCATATAATCTTTTATTTATTTATAGGGCTTTTAAGAATTAAAGCGCCCAATCTCTAGTATATTTAAATAGCTGAATAGAGGATGAAGTTAAGATTAAGTGGATTAGATTAGAGCCTGATCCCAGAAGAGTTGAAGACTAATTACCTCTATCAATATTTTAAAATATTATTATCCGTTATTTAATTTAATGAATTAATGTAATTTTCAAAAGCTAAGTGCTATAAGGGCGTTACAACCAGGGTACCCTTAAAGGGTTATGTTTTTTCTTCTTTTTTAAATCGGGTAATCTTCATTATTAATCATAGGTTTATAAATATGTTTACTATCCAATTGTCACATACTCTAAATAAGATTTTATACAGCCAAAAATAATTATATTAAATTTAATAAAAAGTATTAACATGTGTCTGACTACAGTGATAGGGAGGAAGATTAGCAGCTACTATATCAATAATAAACCTAACTATTTTACGTTTAATTTAGAAGTCGTTTTTTATCTAGATGGAAGTACTTATCGTGTCTTATTTGGAATTATAAAAAATAAGCCATTAAAAACGTGGATTTTATTTTAAATTTTAATTAATGAAGCAAAACTTATATTACTTTCACTTACCTATGTATGAAATATATAGTAAGTGGAAATATTGCGATCGTGAAAAATTTCGACTTCCGGTTTTCAACGGAAATACACGTTTTGGGGTCCCCTGAGTCCAAATGACCAAGTCCCGCGAAATGGTCTGTGTGTGTGTGTGAACAGACTAGCTCAAAAACTATAAACCGTGCGAACCTGAAATTTGGTATCGAGTTTAGGTATATGCCCGCGATGTGACAGCAAAAATTTCATCCAAATTGCTCAAAGGGAGGGGGTACTTTATTTATTAACTTTTTACGTTTTTTTCGATTTTCTCAAAAACGGCCCTAACGATTTTGATTAAACTGAGTATTTGATGTATTAATATGCCTGAGGTATGACTGTAAAAATTTCATCAAAATTGATTAACCGGAGGGGGGACTTTACCTAATAAATTTCGTATCATTTTCACGTGTTTTTTTTATTTACTCAAAAACTGCTTTAACGATTTTGATCAAACTGGGTATTTGACGTATGTATATGTTAAAGATGTGATAGCCCGCATTTCATCAAAATTGCTCAAACGGAGGGGGCACTTTATCTCTTAACTATTTTTACAATTTTTACCTTTTTTCGATTTTCTCAGAAACGGCTTTAACGATTTTCATCAAATTCGTCATGTTTAATGAAAATTAGGTGTTCTTTAATATCAGGTAAGCTTTGTCATTATTAAAATGTTCTGGGGGGGCTTAAATGGGGTAGGGGCCTTTTTTGTTTGTTTGTTTTTGTTTCCTATGAAGTATCTTGTTTTTGTTTATATGGAGAAATAAACTGTCTCTCATTACGCCTAAAAATAAAAAATGGCTAAATATGAGATATGATAAAAACCAATTAAACATATAGAGGAGAAAAAAAGAAAAATATTCAGTCAACTCATAAAACACGTTGAGCCCACGCAGGACGCTTTTAATGACACACCATTGTTCATAATTAATGCCATTCTGTTCATTTAATGGAAATGATATGTTTCATGGGAAATAAATGAAATATTCAACAAGTACATCGAGAATTATAAAATCATTCGACTTGAAGTATTATGCTTGCATTGCCGAATTATCTCAAGTAAAAACTTTTATTTAATAATAAAAGAAATTAGTGTTTGTTATAGAGCAAATGAAAACAAAAATAAGAAATGAATGTGGAAAAATGTGTAACTGAGTGAGAAGTGGCATTAACACAACGCATTAATTTCTAATCTAAGTTGGTAAGTGAAAGTTGTATGTTGCGCGCACGCACCAGATTTTTTTTAATTTTCCTTCGTACTCCGAAGGTTTGGAAACTTTTTTTTATCGAAGAAAAAAAAAACCTAAGTTAACAAATTAGAAGAATAACGTATGATAATGTTGAAATATTTATAGTTGACTATTTTAAAGATTTGCGGTTAGGATGGAAAATACGAAAGATTCTCAGATTAATCAGTGAAAGTAAAAATGCATTTACTTAAAAGCATATACCTTCTACGCTTTATAAATTCTGAATCAAAGAAAAATTCACTAGCGTTATTTATGTTGTTACGCCACTTACTCTGTTACTGAAGATCAGCTAAGTGGGCATTTAGAGAGATGAAACAAGTTTTATTGCAGATATCTTCCAGAAGAGATTTGACGGCCCTTTGATGGCGAGGGTTATTATCAACAATTGGCTTGCTACGAGAGGCCGGTGGCGGCCCAAACCAGTCGTACTGGATCTCTATCATACTTAACTTCTTTTTACTTTTTTACTGATCGCAAGAATTGGTTTGTGCTGGTCTTATTTCGATTAATTGTTCAAAAATAGTTCCCTGCCTATCTTTATACATAAATAGATGATGTATTGTTTTGCTACAGGTCTTCTGAAGATTTAGAAGATACCTCATTATTTCATGTAATTATTTTCTTTATAAATAAAACAGTTTATGAATGAAGCTTTATCTCCAAAGAATCTGATTAAATTAACGAATGCAAACTATTTTAGAAAATTTATTACTCCCAGTAATCTGAAATGTACAAGTGCAATGAACACATACCTTATAAGCGCATAAAGAAATGTATCTAATTGTATCATGAAATGTTAGCATTAAAATCCTCAAAGATTTTAATGCTTATATTTAGTGCTAGATTAAGAAGGCTGAAAATATTGTATTCAAGAATGCCAAAATTAAATGAAATATTTTTTTTTTATGCTCCTAAGGTACGTTGGCAATAACTCTCGAACACTTTTTACAATTTTTCGATTCAGTATCACTATAAAAGGTTTCATTAAAATCGGTAACCCCACATCCATGACCTCATTTTGTCAATTTTATTTCATTTAATTCCCTATAACTTCTTAAACATTTTAAAGTCTCAAAGTAATTATATTCAGTCAAATATAGTAAAGAAGAAAAATTGTTTTATCATAAAGAAAAGGTCCAATGAAAAAAACAATAAAGTTCCATATATGAAATTGTTTAAGATTTTTTCCCGGGTAATTTTTATGATTAAATCCCCTTATTATTCATGGGGGTGAAGATAAACGAAAATGTGTCAGCAAATATTTTTAATTAATCATAAGTGCTAATATAAAAATAAAAATAACGTTTTGTGACAATTTTAAAATCACATCAATCGTCAAAAAATTGATATTCTTAGTAAACAACGAAACTTGACAGTTCTATGAATATTACTAAATTAAAATTACAGTTTTAAAGTAGGTCCATTTTATTTTTATTTTTTTAGTTCTATTTTCAATAACAACATGCATATGCCTTGGCATGCTCATTTTTGTTTGTTCTGTGCCATAGTTTCCATTATCTTCGAAGGGTTTTTTCTAGGTACTGGTCAGAACGCTTGAGAATATTTTGCTCATGTTCGTCCAATTGGGGTTCAAATCTGTGACACTGGCTGGCTAGTCAAAAATATGAACGTTATTGGCATTTATGAATAAGAGGGCTTGCTCTAACATGCAAGTACGCCAATTCTTCCTCATACTTCATTAAAGTATCCTAAACTTTCGAATTTCAATTCCTTTTAACTCATAGGGAAGAAAGAAATCTCAGGGAAAGAAATCTTCCCCATTGTTCAATGTGCTAATTTTGATGGTCGTAGCCAACGGATGTCAGTCTTTCTTCTCCATCTAGTAGGCACTTGTATTTTTATTCCCCTGGGCCACGGAATTTTGAGGGCTTACAACTTACATGAATCAGTCACTAGAGGACAATATGTACCTCAGAAGGCCTGGACATCTCGTGAATATCCTATCTTATATTTTAATGCATTTATCTGAATGATGTGCTTTTCCTCAAAACAGAAAAGGCTGACACAAGTTTGCATCAATGGCATACGATAGCCCTAAATACGCAACAGTTAGAGTTGTTAAGGCCGCTTATCGTTGTTTTATTGTAAAATGTGATGATAAAAGCTTTCTAGATTTTCAAGGTTCCTTCAACTTATTCATTAGGGAAATTTGTTAATTTTATGTTTATAAATTGACTTAAATCTATATACGAATTATTTTACTTTTTTTTTTAATTATGTAAAATGTAAGAGATGTTCTTCGGTCCTTTAAATTTATTCTTCCATGAAGTTACTTTCGATATCATTTCACGGTTTTCTGCGGTTGAGGTCGGATCGGAGACCTTGAAACACTTAATAGGGGACTCAGCTGTCGGTTCAGCTTTTCCGATGAATGTTTAACGAATTTCATATAAATATTAAGATGTTTTACCTTGTGTATTTTAAATTTTCTGCCATTAGTTTTTAGATGTTTAATTTATATAAACAAAAAATTAAAGCATTATCTTCGATGGTGGTGTCAGGGACACCATGTTCCCGATTACCGTCAATTAGAACTTTATTTTCACATTTTGATGTGGATGCTTTTATTTGAGTTTGTCATGATCCTAAACATCAGAAAGCATTTCGTATTTAATCTTTTGTTTGTGTAATAAATTACATTCTTATTGAAAATAATTCAAATAAATACTCAATTATAATTTTTTTCGTTTATCACTTTAATTCATTGGTTCTTTTTTACTTTAGCTACACCGGTTCCTTTTTGATATTATTATTGATTCAGCGTTACCGTTATTTAATGACATATGTCTATTTTAAAAGAAAAAAAATGATATATGAAGGAGGTTACCCCAAGGAATTATACAGTCAACCATTCAAAATTTGTTTTTATCTTAACTCAGGAGCACATACCCAAATGGTTGAGTCATTGTGTGCCAGAGCTTTGAGAAGGAACAAAATAGAATGTGGAACCAGAAGATCCCTTCTAGACTCATTCCTACGTGAGTTTGTTTACAGAAGAAGACACAAGAACGAGGATATATTTAATTGTATTTTAATAGCGATAAAAGCATATTGGACCAATAAATTGATGTAGGTACATGTTATATATGACAGTGAGATAATCATTGAACGTTGAATCCATAAAAGTATTAACGCACGTGATCAAAGCTAAATCTTTAATCCGGTGGAATTTAATTTGTCATGTAGAGAGACCACAGATTAAGTTCTCAATTTTTAAGCTGGAGGTCGTTAACATAAAAATAAATAACTTTTTTTCAACAAAACACAAAAGGAAAATTAAGAAGCATGAAGGAAGCCGCTAATAGAAAAAAAAAAGCCACAGACGGTCAAGGTCAGCTCTCCGTCCTGCAGGCCGATTTACAACTTTAGATGGATGGAGTAAATCAGCAACATTGGAGTCTGGACGGGAAATGTTCAGAGGCCTCTTGCTGGTTATTTATGGTGCATTTTTTGGGGTTTGAAAAATGTTACAGAATAATACTCATGGTCGCAAGGATTCCAAACATTACTGAATGATAGGCACCAAAAAAAAAAAAAAAGAAAAACGGGCAAGACAATTTGTAAGTCAAACTAAACTCAAATTTTCCTTAACTTGGGTAACAACTTTAGTATAAGGAAAGAAAAATCTCACATCTTCCGAATTATCAAGTAATGTAATTTAGGATGATAAATTATCAGGATTTTCATTCAAAAGGTTTTTATTTGGAGAACCTAAGTTTCGAACCAACCATGTGGATCTTCATCAGGGCTTGAATTGGGGGCGAAGACAATGTTTGGCTCTCCAAATAAAAACTATTGAATGAAAATCTGATAATTTATCATCCTATCTTAAAGAATAGAGTTGACCATTACTCACCTCTAACGTTTTTATGCAGGTAATTAAAATTAAAAAAAAAATTGATAATTTAAGGACATAATGAAGATACCCATAAAATATGTAAGCAAAATAAATAAATTCGATAAATAAATGAAATGAAAATGGCAATTCAAAATTTATTTTTCGTTTCTTACCACAGAATTATGGATTTCTTTTTTTTTTTTCTTTTAAAGAAAATCCGATGAACAGAATAAGTACGTATATATAAGATCTGTGTGGGGAAAATTCAAATTCTTTTAGACTTTATTTTCTTTGGTCATACGTCCTTCCTATTGCTCCAGGAGTTCGAATCCGGCTTATATCTTTTATATTCAGTAACAGATCATCCCTGGGACCGAGAGACCCTCAGTGGGCATATCCTGCCTCTATGAAGAGGATACTTTTAATTTAAAAATTAAGGGAGAAAACCTAGCGGTTCAGCGTTATCTCTGTAAAATGACCTCCTTGCACGACCTCTGACCAAGAAACAGTTCAATCCTTCATTGGTTGTCGTGGTACCATTATTTTTTTTAATTTCAAATATGTACTATATGTTTTACATGACAAATTTAAAAAAAAAGTATACAAAAACATTGACCGGGCCAATTTACAGATATTCTTTATTGCATTAATGGAAAAAGACGGTTTCCTGGACTTGACAGGAGTGAGTGGTCATGTTTGGAGGAAGCGGGTAATTGCAAGTGCCAGATGGTGGACAGCTTGGTTCAGGATAGGGCGTCTGGTGGTGGGGGGTTGAGCTATTGGAAAAGAATTTTTTTAAATTAATAATATTAACATTGTTACTATAACTTACCCTTCTTCTTTTTAAAAACACAATATTGCTAATGCACTCATCCTTTTTGATATTTATTGAAAGACCCAACTAAGGGTAAGGATCTTGTAGTTTACTTGTAGGTTACAATATTAGTTCCGTTTGAAGGATTGGAGAGCAATTTCAGCACTTTAGAAGAGTCAAACACTCGAAACTCTAAGTGTGCTAAATATAACTGATATCCCAATCGACTTTAGTACTGTCTAAATAAGTAAATGAAATAAAAAAAAACCTTTAGTGCGATGGAAACAAAGTTTATCTCAAGTATTTTTAGCTGGTTTGCACTCTCTGGGCTCTGTAATCGAGATTCGTGTTTGCAGTTTCAAACTATATTTGATTTAGCAATTACAACAATAGACAAGTACCCCTACTATCTTCGTAGGATGAATGAAGGCGATTTATTTATAATAGTCAACTTTAGATTAAGTCAACATTTACCGTTTGTGTAACAAACAATGGTTTTTTTTTTTTTTCCAAAATTTATGAAATTTAATGTTTTTTTTTTTGAGATTTATACTACAGTAAAAAGCCGATATTTATATATAGAAAGAGGGAAGCATCACCTTTGGTCGCGCAATGTGGTCTTCTTACAGACATTAGTGTTGCTTGCGGGAGCACAGACAGCCTGGAGGGGGTAGCCCAAACCTCACGTTGCTGCTAGCCATGGTCACCATGGTGCAGGCGCAGACTGCTCATAGTTTCATAACCAATCCCATTGGGGCCAATTTGGCAGTGTCCTTTTCACCGATGGGGTCAGCTCTCTCGGGTTCAAGGTTAGTGACCAACTGGTCTAGTTCCAAGGATTATGGCAGATCGGTTACTGACATCCTGGAAAACCAAACCGCGATTCTCGATAAGAAGGCTTAGGTTTAAGACGGGGCTTAGGGATAAGACGGGGAAGGTTTCCCACTCCTGTCAAGTATTAGTGGAATAAAGTTAGCCACTAGAGGAGTGTATATACCAATTAGGAAATGAACTATTAAAAAACTGGGAGCTGAGTTGAAAAATCAAAACGTCTAAACTTGGCGAAATAAAACTTGAATGCATCAAATTGTTTACAACCTCAATCAAGTCCAAAATATAAGAAACCTTATTGTGTCGCATAACGGATGTCTGCTCAGAGATCTTCAAGCATCAGCCTGTGAAAGTGTGACAATACATCACAAACAGTTAAGTACTCACTAAAAGACTGCCACCAATGCAATGATTAAAATTGGCAAAATTCTTGAAAGGGGTGTTGGAAGGTAGAGAAACAAAAATTCTAAGCCTATTCGAATACCTAAAAGAGATAAAAATATTTTAACAGAATATAACAAGGAGATAATGCCAATAAATAAATAAAATATGTGGTTAAGTGTATCCTGATAAGTGAAATTTACATTTTTTGTTTTCAATTAAGACATCCGTTTTAAGCTGAAGGTAAGTCTGAAGTAGTTACATTCTTTTTTACAGGGGACAGAGGTGTGGAACCATGTGATTAGTGCGTGATTATAACAAGGGTTTGGACTGAGTTTATGTCGGCTTAAGAAATAAAACAAAAGAATGACAAATGATTGCTTTTTTTCCTGAATGCTGTGTTAGGTCTGGAAATAATAAAATACTCCAGGCCTTTATTTTCAATTTCTCAAATGTAACTGAAATCTAATATATTAAATTAAACTTATTATAATCATTTATTATCATCTTTTAATACTAGCAAGTGAAATGTTTCGAGCTTTCATTAATGTGATATAAATATTCTTGGAGAGATGTTTCGTTTTTAATTTATTGTTTTAGTTCATTTAACCTATTTCGTACCTAGCACAGAAATAATATGATTTTTTTCGTTTCTTTCTATTTCTATATAAATATAAGTAAAAAATAAATTACTTGTAAATTATTGCCCACCAGGAACCATATTTTTCGGAATGATATTTCAATGCACTTTTAGGTGTCAAAAATGGAAGAATGGATCAGCACTATTTTTTTTTTTTTTAAATTATCATTATTACATTCTTTTTATCAAGACTTTGCATAAAAAACATGTTAAAAATTTATTTTTCATGATATTCTTAAAAAATCAATAATTTAGTGTGAATGTTCAAATTTCTCAAGTGCGCGTATTTGATGTTTTCAAGTTCACACAGAACATACCTTCGAAAGTTTTAAACTATCTTTCAAATTTTTAAAAATGATATAGATTCTTATACATTAATTAAAAAAAAAAAATAAAGAAAAAATTAATAATAAATTAAATAAAAAAAATTCTCATCATAATGTACTGAAAAATTATTATTATTATTATTATTATTATTAATGATGCATTAAAGCATTTCTCGTAGAAAACGGGTTAATCAATAAATTTGCAATCAACGCTGCACAAATTCTTCATCAGTCAATATGTAATACTATCAAAGAGTAAAGCATGAATATTTTAAAGTTCGCCATTAATATGGAAAACTTCTTAAGATTTATTTCAGTACTAATGAAAACAAGAGATCGAACTTCCATCTTATTCTATTTGGCGCAACACCCTGAAAGCGAATATTTTTTCGATTCATAATGTTTAATAAATATTGCATAACTTGCTATTTTTGGGCTGGATTGCACAGTTTAGAATAGGAATGCATATTTAGCACTTTCATTCTGATTTCATTTTCATGAAATTGAAGGCTTGAACCTAATTTTTCGAATAGTACCTATACCTTTATAGATATGATTGAAAATATTTATTTAATTTCATTACACATACCATTAGGTTTATAGTTTAGAAGATATAAATACGATTATACATTATGATTTTTAAAATTATAAAACAGGCTTCTCAGATCAACTATCAACTTCAGGAAATAATATATAAGATATTCAGGGAATAATATAATAAAATTTCCAAATTACATGATTTTATAACATAAAATTGAATATTTTATACTTTGTATTTTTCATCTTATCAAACTATTATTGGATTTATAATATAATTATTTATTATAAATTAATCATAATATGTTGTTACACTAAAATTTATTTTTAGTACGTTACAAGTTACAGGAATTCGGAGGTTGTAACTCTTACACAAGGTTGGATAAATATTCCATGTATTAATATTATAAAATTAAACCAAAAATGTATGTTTGAGGAGTTGTTTACATACTTTTACACATTTTAGGTTCTAAGTGCATGATTTTGAACTTTTTGAGTATTCTCGAATTGGTATTGCACGCAAATCCGGTCTCTAGTGATAAGGTTTATCGACTTTCGAGAGCGGTGCCCAACAATAAATCCTTATCTCTTGTTGTTAGGGGCTACAGAGCTATTTTTGTCACAGTAGCTGTAGAGTACGCAGCTATAATATTCATAGATTTAATTATACATTATCCAGTCTTCTTTCTTTTCATTTTTTTTTTTTTTTTTTTTTTTTTTTTTTTTTTTTTAAGTGCTTCCTAAATATTTCTGATTGAATACCTTTTAAGTTATATAACATGAATTAATCTTCAACGGCCTTGCTGCTCGGAATTCGTAATTAGATGTTCATCAGGAAAATGTCCTCTGAATATTTTCCTTATTGAAGAAGTGAAATTCGATGAATAAAATTTAAAAAAAGAAGTGAATTTCAGCAGTTTTCCTTGTGGTTATAAAAATGTATTCAAATTAACTTTTATAATAAAATTTTAAATGGTGAGGAAGTTCTTAGGGAAAAGATAAGGTAATCCCACAATACTCGTACAATGGTATTTTCCTAAAATTATTTTTACAATAATTCGGTTTATTCCCCAGTTCATCAACAGCAGTTATACCGTCTTATTGGTATATCGACATATGACGCCGTAAGCCCGGGTAAGCCCATTGAAAAATAAGGACTACTCGTTGGATCTTAAAACGAGCATTTCTGTTAAAAATTTGGATTCAATATTTTTCTAGAATATAATTGCAATATTTCCCTTGATTTATATACTGTTTATTTAAAGTAAATCGAAATGCAAAAGGCAAAAAAAAAAAAAATAAATAAATAAATAAATAAAATAAAAAGAAGGAAAGGTTTCTCAAATCACCTACCAATTCAATTTTTTAAATGATGTCGCTTGATTACTTTCTGCAAAACACCAACCACAAATTTGTGTTTGACTATTTAGGACTAATGCTAGCAGCAGAAAATCTCATCGACAAGTTCCGATGACACCATGCTCAACCATTTTTATAGCTTCTAAATAAATACCCTTAATCCATTTACCACTATTTTTGCTAAAAGACGATTGATATTTCTGGTTATAAATACGTTTTATAATTCCTATATATGTCTATATGTTCCTATATTTTTTATATATTCTATGTTTTTCCAGATATAATGATGGATAATGTAATTAATCTCACTGAAATCTATATATATGTCAATTTTTGAGAAATTAGGGCTTTGCGATTGAACATCCAATCCCTTCACCAATCTTAACAAATGAAAAAATCTGGTGCGTGCGCGCAACACACAACTTTCACTTACCAACTTACTTAGATTATAAATTGACGTGTTTTGCTAATTATCATTTCCTAAAGTCACACATTTTTCTACATTCATATCTTATTTTTGTTAATCGTTAAAGCCGTTTTTGAGTAAATAAAAAAAAACCGTGAAAATGATACAAAATTTATTAAGTAAAGTCCCCCCTCCCGTAGATCAATTTTGATGAAATTTTTACAGTCATATCTCGGGCATATAAATACATCAAATACTAAGTTTGATCAAAATCGTTAAAACCGTTTTTGAGTAAATAAAAAAAACACGTGAAAATGATACAAAATTTATTAAGTAAAGTCCCCCCTCCGGTTAATCAATTTTGATGAAATTTTTACAGTCATATCTCGGGCATATAAATACATCAAATACCAAGTTTGATCAAAATCGTTAAAACCGTTTTTGAGTAAATAAAAAAAACACGTGAAAATAATACAAAATTTATCAAGTAAAGTCCCCCCTCCGGTAAATCAATTTTGATGAAATTTTTACAGTCATATTTGGGGCATATAAATAGATTAAATACTCAGTTTAATCAAAATCGTTAGAGCCGTTTTTGAGAAAATCGAAAAAAACGTAAAAAGTTATTAAATAAAGTCCCCCCTCCGGTTAATCAATTTTGATGAAATTTTTACAGTCATATCTCGGGCATATAAATACACCAAATACCAAGTTTGATCAAAATCGTTAAAACCGTTTTTGAGTAAATAAAAAAAACACGTGAAAATAATACAAAATTTATCAAGTAAAGTCCCCCCTCCGGTAAATCAATTTTGATGAAATTTTTACAGTCATATTTGGGGCATATAAATAGATTAAATACTCAGTTTAATCAAAATCGTTAGAGCCGTTTTTGAGAAAATCGAAAAAAACGTAAAAAGTTATTAAATAAAGTACCCCCTCCCGTTGAGCAATTTTGATGAAATTTTTGCTGTCACATCGCGGGCATATACCTACACTAAATACCCAATTTCAGGTTCCCACGGTTTATAGTTTTTGAGCTAGTCTGTTCACATACACACACACACACACACACACAGACCATTTTGCGGGACTTGGTTATTTCGACTCAGGGGGTCCCAAAACGTGTATTTCCGTTGAAAACCGGAAGTCGAAAATTTTCACGATCGCAATACTTCCACTTACTATATATTTCATATATAGGTAAGTGAAAGTAAAAATGATATAATGATAATAATATAATAATAAATTAAAACGAATATATTTATCATTTTTTATCAGATAATAGATTTGATTCTTAAGCCTGAATTACACCTGCCGAGTACTGGGCCGAGACAGTGCACTCGGCCGAGTGCTCGGTTAATTTTTTCAGCAAAGTCAGTACTGGGCCTAGTTAGGCCTAGGAGGCTGTTCTATTCTCTCGGCCGAGTGCTCGGTTAATTTTTTCAGCAAAGTCAAAGTCAGTACTGGGCCTAGTTAGGCCTAGGAGGCTGTTCTATTCTCTCGGCCGAGTGCTCGGTTAATTTTTTCAGCAAAGTCAAAGTCAGTACTGGGCCTAGTTAGGCCTAGGAGGCTGTTCTATTCTCTCGGCCGAGTGCTCGGTTAATTTTTTCAGCAAAGTCAAAGTCAGTACTGGGCCTAGTTAGGCCTAGGAGGCTGTTCTATTCTCTCGGCCGAGTGCTCGGTTAATTTTTTCAGCAAAGTCAAAGTCAGTACTGGGCCTAGTTAGGCCTAGGAGGCTGTTCTATTCTCTCGGCCGAGTGCTCGGTTAATTTTTTCAGCAAAGTCAAAGTCAGTACTGGGCCTAGTTAGGCCTAGGAGGCTGTTCTATTCTCTCGGCCGAGTGCTCGGTTAATTTTTTCAGCAAAGTCAAAGTCAGTACTGGGCCTAGTTAGGCCTAGGAGGCTGTTCTATTCTCTCGGCCGAGTGCTCGGTTAATTTTTTCAGCAAAGTCAAAGTCAGTACTGGGCCTAGTTAGGCCTAGGAGGCTGTTCTATTCTCTCGGCCGAGTGCTCGGTTAATTTTTTCAGCAAAGTCAAAGTCAGTACTGGGCCTAGTTAGGCCTAGGAGGCTGTTCTATTCTCTCGGCCGAGTGCTCGGTTAATTTTTTCAGCAAAGTCAAAGTCAGTACTGGGCCTAGTTAGGCCTAGGAGGCTGTTCTATTCTCTCGGCCGAGTGCTCGGTTAATTTTTTCAGCAAAGTCAAAGTCAGTACTGGGCCTAGTTAGGCCTAGGAGGCTGTTCTATTCTCTCGGCCGAGTGCTCGGTTAATTTTTTCAGCAAAGTCAAAGTCAGTACTGGGCCTAGTTAGGCCTAGGAGGCTGTTCTATTCTCTCGGCCGAGTGCTCGGTTAATTTTTTCAGCAAAGTCAAAGTCAGTACTGGGCCTAGTTAGGCCTAGGAGGCTGTTCTATTCTCTCGGCCGAGTGCTCGGTTAATTTTTTCAGCAAAGTCAAAGTCAGTACTGGGCCTAGTTAGGCCTAGGAGGCTGTTCTATTCTCTCGGCCGAGTGCTCGGTTAATTTTTTCAGCAAAGTCAAAGTCAGTACTGGGCCTAGTTAGGCCTAGGAGGCTGTTCTATTCTCTCGGCCGAGTGCTCGGTTAATTTTTTCAGCAAAGTCAAAGTCAGTACTGGGCCTAGTTAGGCCTAGGAGGCTGTTCTATTCTCTCGGCCGAGTGCTCGGTTAATTTTTTCAGCAAAGTCAAAGTCAGTACTGGGCCTAGTTAGGCCTAGGAGGCTGTTCTATTCTCTCGGCCGAGTGCTCGGTTAATTTTTTCAGCAAAGTCAAAGTCAGTACTGGGCCTAGTTAGGCCTAGGAGGCTGTTCTATTCTCTCGGCCGAGTGCTCGGTTAATTTTTTCAGCAAAGTCAAAGTCAGTACTGGGCCTAGTTAGGCCTAGGAGGCTGTTCTATTCTCTCGGCCGAGTGCTCGGTTAATTTTTTCAGCAAAGTCAAAGTCAGTACTGGGCCTAGTTAGGCCTAGGAGGCTGTTCTATTCTCTCGGCCGAGTGCTCGGTTAATTTTTTCAGCAAAGTCAAAGTCAGTACTGGGCCTAGTTAGGCCTAGGAGGCTGTTCTATTCTCTCGGCCGAGTGCTCGGTTAATTTTTTCAGCAAAGTCAAAGTCAGTACTGGGCCTAGTTAGGCCTAGGAGGCTGTTCTATTCTCTCGGCCGAGTGCTCGGTTAATTTTTTCAGCAAAGTCAAAGTCAGTACTGGGCCTAGTTAGGCCTAGGAGGCTGTTCTATTCTCTCGGCCGAGTGCTCGGTTAATTTTTTCAGCAAAGTCAAAGTCAGTACTGGGCCTAGTTAGGCCTAGGAGGCTGTTCTATTCTCTCGGCCGAGTGCTCGGTTAATTTTTTCAGCAAAGTCAAAGTCAGTACTGGGCCTAGTTAGGCCTAGGAGGCTGTTCTATTCTCTCGGCCGAGTGCTCGGTTAATTTTTTCAGCAAAGTCAAAGTCAGTACTGGGCCTAGTTAGGCCTAGGAGGCTGTTCTATTCTCTCGGCCGAGTGCTCGGTTAATTTTTTCAGCAAAGTCAAAGTCAGTACTGGGCCTAGTTAGGCCTAGGAGGCTGTTCTATTCTCTCGGCCGAGTGCTCGGTTAATTTTTTCAGCAAAGTCAAAGTCAGTACTGGGCCTAGTTAGGCCTAGGAGGCTGTTCTATTCTCTCGGCCGAGTGCTCGGTTAATTTTTTCAGCAAAGTCAAAGTCAGTACTGGGCCTAGTTAGGCCTAGGAGGCTGTTCTATTCTCTCGGCCGAGTGCTCGGTTAATTTTTTCAGCAAAGTCAAAGTCAGTACTGGGCCTAGTTAGGCCTAGGAGGCTGTTCTATTCTCTCGGCCGAGTGCTCGGTTAATTTTTTCAGCAAAGTCAAAGTCAGTACTGGGCCTAGTTAGGCCTAGGAGGCTGTTCTATTCTCTCGGCCGAGTGCTCGGTTAATTTTTTCAGCAAAGTCAAAGTCAGTACTGGGCCTAGTTAGGCCTAGGAGGCTGTTCTATTCTCTCGGCCGAGTGCTCGGTTAATTTTTTCAGCAAAGTCAAAGTCAGTACTGGGCCTAGTTAGGCCTAGGAGGCTGTTCTATTCTCTCGGCCGAGTGCTCGGTTAATTTTTTCAGCAAAGTCAAAGTCAGTACTGGGCCTAGTTAGGCCTAGGAGGCTGTTCTATTCTCTCGGCCGAGTGCTCGGTTAATTTTTTCAGCAAAGTCAAAGTCAGTACTGGGCCTAGTTAGGCCTAGGAGGCTGTTCTATTCTCTCGGCCGAGTGCTCGGTTAATTTTTTCAGCAAAGTCAAAGTCAGTACTGGGCCTAGTTAGGCCTAGGAGGCTGTTCTATTCTCTCGGCCGAGTGCTCGGTTAATTTTTTCAGCAAAGTCAAAGTCAGTACTGGGCCTAGTTAGGCCTAGGAGGCTGTTCTATTCTCTCGGCCGAGTGCTCGGTTAATTTTTTCAGCAAAGTCAAAGTCAGTACTGGGCCTAGTTAGGCCTAGGAGGCTGTTCTATTCTCTCGGCCGAGTGCTCGGTTAATTTTTTCAGCAAAGTCAAAGTCAGTACTGGGCCTAGTTAGGCCTAGGAGGCTGTTCTATTCTCTCGGCCGAGTGCTCGGTTAATTTTTTCAGCAAAGTCAAAGTCAGTACTGGGCCTAGTTAGGCCTAGGAGGCTGTTCTATTCTCTCGGCCGAGTGCTCGGTTAATTTTTTCAGCAAAGTCAAAGTCAGTACTGGGCCTAGTTAGGCCTAGGAGGCTGTTCTATTCTCTCGGCCGAGTGCTCGGTTAATTTTTTCAGCAAAGTCAAAGTCAGTACTGGGCCTAGTTAGGCCTAGGAGGCTGTTCTATTCTCTCGGCCGAGTGCTCGGTTAATTTTTTCAGCAAAGTCAAAGTCAGTACTGGGCCTAGTTAGGCCTAGGAGGCTGTTCTATTCTCTCGGCCGAGTGCTCGGTTAATTTTTTCAGCAAAGTCAAAGTCAGTACTGGGCCTAGTTAGGCCTAGGAGGCTGTTCTATTCTCTCGGCCGAGTGCTCGGTTAATTTTTTCAGCAAAGTCAAAGTCAGTACTGGGCCTAGTTAGGCCTAGGAGGCTGTTCTATTCTCTCGGCCGAGTGCTCGGTTAATTTTTTCAGCAAAGTCAAAGTCAGTACTGGGCCTAGTTAGGCCTAGGAGGCTGTTCTATTCTCTCGGCCGAGTGCTCGGTTAATTTTTTCAGCAAAGTCAAAGTCAGTACTGGGCCTAGTTAGGCCTAGGAGGCTGTTCTATTCTCTCGGCCGAGTGCTCGGTTAATTTTTTCAGCAAAGTCAAAGTCAGTACTGGGCCTAGTTAGGCCTAGGAGGCTGTTCTATTCTCTCGGCCGAGTGCTCGGTTAATTTTTTCAGCAAAGTCAAAGTCAGTACTGGGCCTAGTTAGGCCTAGGAGGCTGTTCTATTCTCTCGGCCGAGTGCTCGGTTAATTTTTTCAGCAAAGTCAAAGTCAGTACTGGGCCTAGTTAGGCCTAGGAGGCTGTTCTATTCTCTCGGCCGAGTGCTCGGTTAATTTTTTCAGCAAAGTCAAAGTCAGTACTGGGCCTAGTTAGGCCTAGGAGGCTGTTCTATTCTCTCGGCCGAGTGCTCGGTTAATTTTTTCAGCAAAGTCAAAGTCAGTACTGGGCCTAGTTAGGCCTAGGAGGCTGTTCTATTCTCTCGGCCGAGTGCTCGGTTAATTTTTTCAGCAAAGTCAAAGTCAGTACTGGGCCTAGTTAGGCCTAGGAGGCTGTTCTATTCTCTCGGCCGAGTGCTCGGTTAATTTTTTCAGCAAAGTCAAAGTCAGTACTGGGCCTAGTTAGGCCTAGGAGGCTGTTCTATTCTCTCGGCCGAGTGCTCGGTTAATTTTTTCAGCAAAGTCAAAGTCAGTACTGGGCCTAGTTAGGCCTAGGAGGCTGTTCTATTCTCTCGGCCGAGTGCTCGGTTAATTTTTTCAGCAAAGTCAAAGTCAGTACTGGGCCTAGTTAGGCCTAGGAGGCTGTTCTATTCTCTCGGCCGAGTGCTCGGTTAATTTTTTCAGCAAAGTCAAAGTCAGTACTGGGCCTAGTTAGGCCTAGGAGGCTGTTCTATTCTCTCGGCCGAGTGCTCGGTTAATTTTTTCAGCAAAGTCAAAGTCAGTACTGGGCCTAGTTAGGCCTAGGAGGCTGTTCTATTCTCTCGGCCGAGTGCTCGGTTAATTTTTTCAGCAAAGTCAAAGTCAGTACTGGGCCTAGTTAGGCCTAGGAGGCTGTTCTATTCTCTCGGCCGAGTGCTCGGTTAATTTTTTCAGCAAAGTCAAAGTCAGTACTGGGCCTAGTTAGGCCTAGGAGGCTGTTCTATTCTCTCGGCCGAGTGCTCGGTTAATTTTTTCAGCAAAGTCAAAGTCAGTACTGGGCCTAGTTAGGCCTAGGAGGCTGTTCTATTCTCTCGGCCGAGTGCTCGGTTAATTTTTTCAGCAAAGTCAAAGTCAGTACTGGGCCTAGTTAGGCCTAGGAGGCTGTTCTATTCTCTCGGCCGAGTGCTCGGTTAATTTTTTCAGCAAAGTCAAAGTCAGTACTGGGCCTAGTTAGGCCTAGGAGGCTGTTCTATTCTCTCGGCCGAGTGCTCGGTTAATTTTTTCAGCAAAGTCAAAGTCAGTACTGGGCCTAGTTAGGCCTAGGAGGCTGTTCTATTCTCTCGGCCGAGTGCTCGGTTAATTTTTTCAGCAAAGTCAAAGTCAGTACTGGGCCTAGTTAGGCCTAGGAGGCTGTTCTATTCTCTCGGCCGAGTGCTCGGTTAATTTTTTCAGCAAAGTCAAAGTCAGTACTGGGCCTAGTTAGGCCTAGGAGGCTGTTCTATTCTCTCGGCCGAGTGCTCGGTTAATTTTTTCAGCAAAGTCAAAGTCAGTACTGGGCCTAGTTAGGCCTAGGAGGCTGTTCTATTCTCTCGGCCGAGTGCTCGGTTAATTTTTTCAGCAAAGTCAAAGTCAGTACTGGGCCTAGTTAGGCCTAGGAGGCTGTTCTATTCTCTCGGCCGAGTGCTCGGTTAATTTTTTCAGCAAAGTCAAAGTCAGTACTGGGCCTAGTTAGGCCTAGGAGGCTGTTCTATTCTCTCGGCCGAGTGCTCGGTTAATTTTTTCAGCAAAGTCAAAGTCAGTACTGGGCCCAGTTAGGCCTAGGAGGCTGTTCTATTCTCTCGGCCGAGTGCTCGGTTAATTTTTTCAGCAAAGTCAAAGTCAGTACTGGGCCCAGTTAGGCCTAGGAGGCTGTTCTATTCTCTCGGCCGAGTGCTCGGTTAATTTTTTCAGCAAAGTCAAAGTCAGTACTGGGCCTAGTTAGGCCTAGGAGGCTGTTCTATTCTCTCGGCCGAGTGCTCGGTTAATTTTTTCAGCAAAGTCAAAGTCAGTACTGGGCCTAGTTAGGCCTAGGAGGCTGTTCTATTCTCTCGGCCGAGTGCTCGGTTAATTTTTTCAGCAAAGTCAAAGTCAGTACTGGGCCTAGTTAGGCCTAGGAGGCTGTTCTATTCTCTCGGCCGAGTGAATACCCCCTCCTCCGGCCCACTCTACTCGGCACATCACTCGGTTGGTGTGATCAGTCAACGTGAAGTAAACATACATAAACAACAGTAGTGCGATTTATCCACCGTCTCAATCTTTTGTGATTTATTAAGTTACTAGCTAGGGTGCCCGGCTTCGCTCCGGTAGTTGTGTGGTAGTTTTAATACCAGAAAAACTTTAAAATTAAAGGAAATATAGAACAAAATTAGCATTGTCTTGAAAATTCGGTTTTAACTTGGTATCAATATTCTGCAGACTTGAGATCTGCAGAGTCCGTCCAAATAAGGAACCCTGTATAATTTACTGGGGGTTGAAAATGGTAAATGAACAATTAATTTTGCTGCAACTTAGTCGAGTTATGCATCCTTTTGATGGTTTCTGTGATTCTGAATCCTATAAGCCCATTCCAAGCAGTCAGCAGATGATAAGTTATTAGATTATTGTTGAAAAATCTGGTATCTCAGTTAAAAAAATTATATTTCGAGTAAAACTTAATCACTGACTACTATGATGGTTCTATTTGATCCAGAAGTATAGAAACTTCCGAAGATTCATAGAAACTTTTTTTTAAGACCTCTCTTACATTTCAACCTCCCTTAAGACATCCCCCGTAATTTGAACGGTTTCTGCATATCTCGAATCTTACTACTATTACAAAGTGAAAACCAAAATTTCTTGAAGGCACAATTTTCTCATCATATTTCTTTTTATCTTGAACTATGAGGGATGATAAAATCTTGAATGCTGTTATTGGAGTTAGTCGTTTTGTCAACTGGAATGCTCATCATGCATTGTAACCAAACCAACTTCTTTTTCATAAATACAATAAGAATACTTCAAACTTTTTATTTTCGATTTATATTTAGTCTATTCATCTCTTTTTTATGTCTAATTTTATTCGCTCACTGTACTACTAAGAAATGTTTACTCATATTGCATTAAATTTACTTAAGTATATATTATATATAGATTAAATGTAACGTGCTGATCATATATTAGCCTTCTCATGAGAAAACTAATTTTTTAAGGAATCCAGTTGGTTTTCTAATTGATTGCTGAGATATAAAGTACTTATTTTATTTTTAAACGCAAACTAATTATTTTCTCTTAATTTTTTAGTAATTTAAAAAGAACAGCTGAAAAAATATAGAGCGATTACCTACATACTGAATGAATGGACAATAAACATTGAGTGAAACGCACCCTAGCGCTTCCTGGTAGCCTGGAGCTCGAACTAAATTTTTCATTCATAAACTCGTGTCTCAATCTCAGAGAGGCTAATTAAATGGTGCGAGAGGCATAAAATTCCAGTCCTTTTCTCTTCAATTCTACACTCTTAAGAGAAAAACGGAGACCTTCTTCTCCGTTAGGGGACATTCAGTTACACGCTGACATAAATTTCTTAATCGTATGTGGAGTCGTTTCTGAGCCTTTTCGGCACGCACATTGTACACTTTGCTTTATAATATATATTTATTAAGCTCATAATGGCTAAATGGAGCTCTGAAACAATTAAATTTATACACGAATGCCTCTGGAATTTCAAATCGGCAACCTATAAAAACAAACAAATTCGTGATACTGCCAATATCATGTTAGTAGAGGCGATGAATTTACCTGACTTTGGTGCACCAGAGACAAAAAATAAAATTAAAAACTTGAGGTCAATATACCTACAACCTAGAAAAGAAAAAAATTCACGATTCTTAAAAATGTGGTTGTGGATTTTCTTCAGTTTACGAATCCAGTTTAAAATGGCCCCAGTAATTTGAAACTACCACAGAAATCGCGAACAAAAGGAAAACATACAAAATTATTTTAAATATTTCACCATTCTTTTTTTAAATCTGTGAACTTAAAAATCAATGCCTCCTACGCGGAACCATGTTTCACGAACGTATAACCACAATGCACTGACTCGCCCGCTGTCTCTTCCACGTGTAACCACCCCAATCCTCAATATTTTGCTCGGCCGAGTGACAGAGTGAGCTACTCGGTAGGTGTAATTCAGCCTTTATTCTTATTCTTGCTAAGTAAGAATGAAATCATTCTGCAGGGATTAATTTCTTGCTACAGGTTGCTGAGTCAAGTTTAAGCTAACATTGGAATTTAACATAAGAAACGTTTTTATAAATCTATGTGTTTTTCATAATTTGTTTTAAATCTTGATGAATGGACGTCTTGTCGGAATTGTATGTATATTGCAATTATCTTACACCTGAAAATGCAAGGGCCGTATGTTTGTTAATCTCAAAACTCGAAAATTAGAAACTGTTACAGAACGTAGCTGTTAAACCAAATGGCGAAAATACTACTTTTTATGATAATAAATAGAATGGATAAAATTTTATAGAGAAAAGAATTTTTTTTTGCCTATAATTTTTGTGCAAAATGATACCTGTCTTTCATCGCTAATATATGGATAATAAATTAAGGAAATGGCAGAATTATTAACACAGTAACGGCCTATTTTATTTTTGATCACTTGTTTTTTCTGCAGTTCATCTTATTTTTGTTACCTCAAAACCCGAAAAGCGGATGGATAAATCTGAAACTTTTACAGAACGTTGCTATTAAGTCAAATAGCGGCCATATCCACTGTTTATGTTATTAATAGGACAATTATTAACAGTGTTATTTTTTATCACATGTTTTTCTGCCTTTATGTACGATCATATACTAAGGAATACACAACCTTCCTAAGTAACTAGGAACGTAGGAGTGTAGCTATCCTTACATATAAAATTTTAAAAAAATGTCAGTAAACATTTACAATTCTTTTCTTTCTACGAAATCTTAAGTAGGCTATAATGTGCAATGTTGTTTTTATGTAAATTTTACCGGAAATTATTTATTTCCCTAGAAGTTATTATTAGTGTAATCCACAGCAAAGCCTGATTTAGCTAGTGAATTATAAAAATAAACAAATGCAACCAGTTATGTAATCAAGGATAAACGCAAAATAAGAATCTAAATTTAGATGATATATCATTTATAGAAGTATGTTGATACAGTTGATTTTAAATAGAGCCACTACTAAAGAGCATATAATCGGTACATAAAGATGGGTTTATTGAAATATAAAAATATGAGACAACAAATTTTAGACAGTGAAGCTCTCTTATTTGCAAAGCTCATACAACTTGATATTCAGTTTTCGAAGAAATTGATTTGGCAGGAAGATAAGATAATAATTCATCGTAACATGACTCAGCTGATGCAGGTCACTGAACGAAACTCAAAGGATTAGTTGTCGGACTAGATGTCTTTGATTTTTTCGATCATATTGTAACGTGAGGATGAAACCATATGATTTTTGTCTGTAACATTGAAAATAGTTCTAGACTTTTTATAGGAATAGTTCACTAACTGTTCTAGTACATGATCTAAATGATATGAGAATCTTCTACGCTTTTCGAGAACGTTCTAGAGTGTTCGATTTCAGACTAAATATAAGAAGTGGGGGCTTGCTTAGTTTCACTCGATACTTTGAAGCATATGAATACTTTGTGTTACTCTATTGTTACAAGTAACTACAATAATGAGAGTTTTTATTGTTTGTTTGACGCTGTTGATTATTATTTTCTTCTATTAAAAATTATTTAATCCTACAATAGGGTTACAATATATTATGTTTTCAGCTTTTCATACCGCACCCTCATTTTCTCCAAAAACTCCAGATTCATCTTAATCCATTTAGTTCAAAGTTCCTACATCTATAACTGAAAACCCTCCTCGACTTCTGAAAAGAAGATGGTCTCATTACATACAAATTTAGAACTATTAATGGAGTGCCTAGTTTCAATTTATCGTTAATTTTTTATTTTTTATATACCTAATCCTAAAAATTCCGTCTGAATTTCTCTATAAACTTATGATTCCTAAGGCACTCATTTATTACCTCAAATTTTATTTTTCTCGAGAAATCTACGAGACACTTCCAGCTATAATCCTTTTCTAGTTACGTTACCAACTTCTACACTACTTTCCCAAAGGAATTTCAGACCTGATCCAAAAAATGGCACGGAAGGAAAAGAAGTTTCTGAATCATAAATCAGTACGAGAAGATCAAGCAAACCATTAAAAGAAAGAAGAAATTATAAGAATCATCCAGGAACCGGGAAGTAAGGTGGTTAGCGCAGAGCGCTATCAAGATGTTATGATAAAGGAAATCAATAGCAAATAAATATGTAAACACCAAACATCAAAATGATATTTAAGCGTTCAAATATATTTTCTTTCTATGAATATATATTTCTTAAAAGATAATTTTAGTATAATATTTTCAAACAGATTCATATTATAATTCATAATGATAATTATTTTTAAAGAAATTCGGAACTGGTGTTTATTATGAGCAAAGGAGAGTTTAGCACCTATTACGAACTGTGGGTTCCAATAGTGTACGTGTACAAAGGGGTTGGCTTATCGTAATAGAATCAGCAGTGGAGGGACTAAACTCTGTCGACTTCAATAAATCTAACATCGTATTCTTAACAAAGTTCTGATCTATCTCACAATATTACAATATACCATAAATATGTTCCTTTAAAATAATTGTTTCTTTAAATAAAATATTCAAAATTCAAAATAGAACCTAAATATTGTTAATACGACAAAAAAAAAAAAATTGTATTCGGGAATTATTTTTCCTAGAGCCAATAAACAATATATTATGCCAATAATAATCTTTTAATCAGGAATAATAAAATAACTTTTTTTATTAAAATATTAGAGAATAAAAGATTCATTGTCATCTGACATAAACATCATTTATTTATAATCATTTATTTTCTTTCATAAACATTTTTTCTTGCTTTATTTAAAAAAAAAGTTATTTATAATGTGATACTTCTGAGTAGAGATTATTTTTTTTATGTGCAGTAGGATCCTAAATAAATTGACGCATAAACTTCTTAATTTATTTAAAATTACTTTTGTATAACTTTATAAGCGCAAATCTCTTTGGGACCAATAATGAATTTTACATAAGATATCGAAATATGACTTTATACGACAGAAATACTTAACTTCGAAGCGGATGCATTTCCATTGTTCTTTAATAAGAAACTTCTCAAGGAAGTTTTTTTAAGAGAAGATCCGTGTGAAAATTTTAATTATATAAAAAAAAAATATTATTGTACAAAAATAACGCTTCTCGCATTTATTTGATCTGCACAATTTTGCAATAGTCTTCTTCTAATGTGTGATCCATTCCAGTTGAATTATTGTAATTAGTCTCTTGGCCACCGCTTCAACCGTTGTCGTGGGGTGGAATGTGTGCATTTAAGTTTTGGTGCTAAGTGTTCATGTTAAAATTAATCTTTGGTGAGCTTTTTGAGGCCGTATCGATGACTGTTTAGATGTTGAGGTCCTTGTGCAGAAAGCAGGGTTTGAAATTAACTCTTATTTTCTCGGAAAGAGAATAAAACTCAAATCAGGACTTTTATATTTCTAATAAATAAATAACAATCACATCATGACTTTTATATTTCGGGCCAAAAAATAAAAGTCCTGATATGATCTTTATCCCAATGATAGCTAATATAAAAGTCAAAGCTTGATTTTAAATATTTAAGGATGAATTTATTAACTTTTTTTTCGGATTTCTCCATATTGGTGTACATTATTGGGTTAACCGTTTTTATGGAAATCTTATAGGGTATAATTAATGACCTTATATCGATCTTAAAATCGATTATTAGATTATCAAGGCTGCTGATAATGAAAATAATATCGATATAATAAAAGCTCAGGCTCGCTCAGGTATCGATTATAACTTATCCGATATTTACAATATTGAGGTCGACTTGTAGGTTATTTAGGGCGCTGATTGTAAATATGATATCGATTTTTCGATTACGCGCACATGTATCGATTTATTATAACTTACGCGATATAAACGATATTGGGGTCTACTACTAGGTTAATTGAGGCGCTGAATTCGGAAATGTTATCGATTTTTCGATTACGCGCTCAGGTATCGATTATAACTTATCCGATATTTACAATATTGAGGTCGACTTGTAGGTTATTTAGGGCGCTGATTGTGAATATGATATGGCTTTTTCGATTACGCGCACATGTATCGATTTATTATAACTTACGCGATAAAAACGACATTGGGGTCTACTCCTAGGTTAATTGAGGCGCTGAATTCGGAAATGTTATCGATTTTTCGATTACGCGCTCAGGTATCGATTTATTGTAACTCACGCGATATAAACGATATTGGGGTCTGCTGTAAGGTTAATTGAGTCGCTGAATTCGAAAATGATATCGATATTTCGATTACGCGTTCATGTATCGATTTATTATAACCTACGCGATATAAACGATATTGGGGTCTGCTCTAAGGTTAATTGAGTCGCTGAATTCAGAAAAGATATCGATTTTTCGATTACGCGCTCAGGTATCGATTTATTATAACCTTCGCGATATAAACGATGTTGGGGTCTGCTCTTAGGTTAATGAAGGTGCTGAATTTGTAAATGATATCGATATTTCGATTACGCGCTCAGGTATCGATTTATTAAAACTTACGCGATATAAACGATATTGGGGTCTGCTGTAAGGTTAATTGAGTCGCTGAATTCGAAAATGATATCGATATTTCGATTTCGCGTTCAGGTATCGATTTATTATAACCTACGCGATATGACAGAAAGAAATGACAGAAGAAATAAATATTTCTTAAATTTAGGAATAGCAATTAGGGCTTCCAAACTATGAATTATACCTAGAAACTGGCACAGTCTTAAATTTTTTCACCCATGATTGCATTTTAAATACATCTTAAGATTTTCAATACTCTTAAAAAAGATTGCCGCTGCTATTATCGGAGCTTTTAATTAAAAAAAATTATTTTGAACAAAAGCATGTAATGATAAATTATCGGTATCTATAGCAAATTAGCTGTAGCATATAGCATATAGCATATAAGGTATCTATAGCAAACTAACTGATGAATTTTGCTAAAAGTTGGGAAAGCTCTATAATAAAAATTAAGTAATAAATCCCGAAATATTATTAAAAATTTATGTTGAGGTATTTGCGTATCTGTTTACTGAACAATATTTATTTGTTTTACTTCTATTCTTCTCACTACTCTTCATTATAGAATATATATAACATATTTTAAGTTTGACCTGCTCCAGAATAGACAATTGTCCATTACGGAGCATTTAGTAAATAATTAAATTATAAATAATTTAACTGTAGAAAAAAGAACCATTCATACACTCAAACAACAATCTACGTTCTCTATATTAAAAAAACAAAAACAATTCTCTGCATTTAGATCCAACTAAAATTCTCGTAAAATAATATTTTGTTGAAGAGAGGTGAGCCCAATTGGAACCAAAACTGGTCCACAGAAATGCTTCGTCATCGCCTCAATAAGAGTTGTTATTCATTTTTCGTAAAACATCATTCAGTTCCTAATAATGTTACAAAAAACAAATCGAAAACAATATTTTTATCATAAAGTGTAATTGATTCTTAAAACAAATTATGGTTATCAAACTTGAACAAAACTTTATAAATGGAATTGATTTCTCTTTGCAACGAAGCAATGATTGGATTATTTCTTTATTATCCATGGAATGTATTTAATAGAAGGAACCAATCAACATCACAAATGCTTGTGTAAAACTCAATGGGGAATTAACAGCGTTGGAAAATCTGGAACTATATGTTTTGTCATTAACACAATTTCTTTTTTCATATTTTGTCTAATCAACTTTACTAGAGTTGGGTTTATAAACTATTTTTTATTTAATCAAGAGCTCAAGAAAACTAACCTTATTAATGTTTTGAGGGAAGTAACACAGGATAGATCACTTTAGTCCAGCTCTGTTTAATTCGATTATAGAGTGACAATTCACAGAGCCTAAAGTGGCGAAATAAAAGGCTAAAAATTACTGGATAACCTTGACCCTGATTTACTAATGAATGATGATAAAGCTGGAAAAAGAACAATAAACTGCAGTGGGAAGAGACCCAGAGAGTTGGAATTTTCCATAAATCCAAAAAAAGTTCGGGGATTATCTTAGAAAAGGGAAGACTATTTAAATCACAATTATGCATAGATGCTGGGGAGATAATAAAATTTGTTGACGAAAGTGACACTGGAAATATTTTGAATTTCGATATTCGACGATCTGGATTTTTTGATAATGCTGTGAGTAAGATAAATCGAAATCTTCTCAAACCTGATCAGAAGATTAACATGGTAAATGGGTATTATTACCTTCCTTAAAATATCTATTACAGACAAGGCATTAGAGGAAATTACTTCCTTCACTGTTGGGATCTGTAATAGATGTGATTCTCCGAAGAGATGCAAAGTCAATGATAGTTTTACCGGGCAACACTTGCTCAGCAAAGATGCAGAGGTCTGGGCCTTCTACGGTGTCAATCTCAAGACTCTTCTTCAGCATTAGTCTATCCTCCTCTTCGCGGAGTGCCAAGCGGAGATGTTGGACCCCTCTGCTGGTCAAGAGTCAGAAATAAAAATTACCAGTTCATGAAATAAAGAAGCAGATCATTTATTAGGAAGTTGTCCTTACACATTGCTCCTGGTCACCCGCAGGCATAATAATATTAGAAAATAAATAACAAATCTACTGGAAATAGAACAGTAAGAATGTTTCCTGGAAGTTTAGACAGGGAAGGTTAAGCAAGGAATGTGGATATATCGACATTTATTGCGATAGGTTATGGGGCTACTAATAATATAACCCATATCTAGGTATGAAACAAATGATCAGGATCAAGATATCAGAATTCGAAATGAAAAAAAAAAAAGGAAGCATTTATCATAAGTGAATATCCTACTTACAAGATAAACGCATGGATATTTATGGCGATCGAAATCTTGAAATGAAGGGCGTTAGGTTTTGACAGTTGGCTTTTGATGGAGTAGAGGAACAATCCCTATATCGACGAGTTCACTTGAAGAGAAGATCGTTGAAAAGTGTGAAGTGAAAAGTTAAAAACCAATTCAGAAAATATAATCTAAGATTTTTCAGAAGTAAATATTTTCAGAAGTAAATAGAACTAAATTCTATTTAATTTTCGATCAATAAATTATTGAAGATTGTTCTTATTGAGATTTAAATGTAATTATAAAACGTAAAAAGTACAAGACCTATCTTTAAATCTTTCTCTCTACAATATCTTTTTACAAGGTTTTCTCAAGAAAGTAGAGAGAAAAATATCAAATAATCCAGGAATGTGAATCTTGTAGTACTAAGCTTATTGACAGGAATTTAACAAAATAACGCACAAAACAGTTTGATATCAGTCATTAAAACAGGTAAAAAGATAATTTTATTTTGTCAGGTCATAATGTTGTTATCAATGGTAAACAAATAATTGCATGAGGATTATGCTATCACATTATCAAGGCATTTTTTTTGTTACATAAAAAAAAAATTCTTCTAGATTGTTTTAAAAAAATATAGTAAAATAGATGTCATTATGTTCAATACATAGACTGCTTTTTGTATTAGACCGCGATTTTTGGTAGTTATTGAATATTAAAAGACATTACTACTATCGCAAAAAGTCTTCACTCTTTATTTCGTAAAATTTTCGAACTAGATATCATGAAAAAGAGACATAAGCATAGTTAGCATTTTATTCACTCCACTATAAATAAATAAAAAAAAACCTGATTGTTATAGGATATATAAGACCCCTGCATTAATGATTATTAATCACCAATAAATCCTCGCTTATTTATTTACATGTTTTTTTTTTGTACATTGTTATTAAAATTGATACAAATTTTTACTTTTGAGAAATCGTTTTTTTTCATCTTGAAAGAAATGAAGATTGAAAGAATCTTTCTCTTATTAATACATATTTTTCCCAATTTAAGCCAAAAAGTGTAAAATATGCTTGAAACTAATATAGATACAGTGAACCAGATAATTAAATGTTTTTATTTAAATTTAACTTTTAATGTAATTTCATTTTCATTTTTCCCCAAATAAACTGTACACGAAACGACTCTGTAATTTTATTTGCTGCATTTTTTTAATGAGCAGAACAGTTAAAGCCAGGGAAGTGTGGAAAATTGACTCTTTCTGCCAAATTTGAATTTTTTTTGAAAATTTGGTATTTCATAAAAAATACTGCGCAGAACATACTGGTATTCGCATCGTAATACTGAAAATGTTAGTAACCTTAGCTTGAAAAATTATCATTAGTTTTGAAATTACATACAAAAGAGTAAATAACGATATTCAAATTGTAAACTTTAATATCTTTCGAATACGTCTGTTTAATATTGATGGACATCGGAATTCAATATTAAATGATCAACAAATTATCAAATTAAATAAAAAGTTGATTAAAAATCAATATTGTGGGTAACCACCTTGTATTTAAATTATTTTAAATCATTTATTTTTTGAAGATAAACGATTTGGCTCCGCCGGGAATTGAACCCGGGTCTTTCGCGTGACATGCGCGGTATGCTAACCATTGCACCATGGATCTCACTTCCAAACGATGCCAAATCCTTCCTCTTCACTGACACCTCTCCCACTATCTCGCAAGTTTTGCGAGTATTTATGGGAGGTGGACAATTTTTGTTCAATTTTGGGCATCTCTTGACGTTCATCAAATTTATATTAATTTAATCATTATTGTGGGTAACCACCTTGTATTTAAATTATTTTAAATAATTTATTTTTTGAAGAGAAAATATTTGGCTTCGCCGGGAATTGCACCCGGTTCTTCCGCGTGACATGCGCGATATGCTAACCATTGCACCACGGAGCTCACTTCCAAACGGTGCCAAATCCTTTTATAATAATTATTAGGTTTTATTAAAAAAAAAAAAATTAAAATATACGATCATTATCTCCCATAAATTGACAAACATGGGAACATAATGAGAAAACTTAACTTAATAGCAGACGATAACTCCGCAATTGCCAGTCAGCAAATAAAGCTATTAAGCACGATCAAAGAGCAGCTCTTATCTTTCTCAATGAGGCCTTTGTCTTTCCCGGCGAAATATTTTAGCTAAATAAAAAACTAAAAAAAAATGTTTATTTTTCTGGACAAACCTTATCTTTTTCTTTCTATTTTACTCACAGGAAATTAATGAGTTTGCAAAACATCTTAGTGACAGATCTCGTTTGTGATATTTTCCTTCGAAGGCTCAAGCATCCGCGAATCCGAATGAAATAAATAAAGGAATCCAAGATCCGGTCGATTCCCTTCTCCTCAAAGAAAGATAGAAAAAAAAAAGTTTATAAGGAATTAGGTTCATTAAAGTACCATTCAGGAAATATTTCGACTTCCAAGGTCTTGGGTAATTGAAACTGATAGCAATAATTCGTATGTGAATCCTCTACATCAGTCAAAGTGGTCTATACGTCCCCGAGGAGTCGCTTCTGACCTGCAAAGGGTCTAAATAAGCTAAAAAATTGGAAGGGGGCTTAATATGTAATGTGGTGTCGACGCCTGACCGTGAAATGTAGAATGTTAGATGGGGAAGCTGTAGTAGCACTCAGGGTGATTTGCTCAGGGGAAAAAGCTGACAAAAAGTCAATACTTTTGGATAATAAGTAGATTAATGTGGTAATAAAATAACAACGGATGCCATATTACAAGAACTGATCGAAATATGCATAAACGAAGAACTTGAGGTAAAGTTTAGAAAGGAAAATCAGAAATTTTGGCTTCAGAGAGAAATCCTTATTTATCCTGTATTATAGGCTATTGCAAAAAATAAATAAAAAAAAAATTATAGCGTTTCTATCCGCATAATTCGTGAAAAGAGGTTTCAGCGCTGTTGCCAATCATATATGCCATATATTTGTTTTATTTTATAATATTTTTACATACAGCATTTTTATTTTGGGTCATTTTAATTAATAAATGTATAAAACTTATGTTATACTTTTTCTACAGTCGAGAGAACATATCAAAGTGAAGAGCACTGTTCGCTATCAAAAACTTATTTGATCAATTTTGATGAAGTGTTTGCTATCACATCTTTGGCATATACATACATTAAATACCCAATTTGATCAAAATCGTTAAAACCGTTTTTGAGTAAATAAAAAAAACACGTGAAAATGATACAAAATTTATTAAGTAAAGTCCCCCCTCAGGTTGATCAATTTTGATGAAATTTTTACAGTCATATCTCGGGGATATTAATACATCAAATACTCAGTTTAATCAAAATCGTTAGAGCCGTTTTTGAGAAAAAAACATAAAAAGTTATTAAATAAAGTACCCCCTCCCTTTGAGCAATTTTGATGAAATTTTTGCTGTCACATCGCGGGCATATACATATACTAAATACCCAATTTCAGGTTCGCAGGGTTTATAGTTTTTGAGCTAGTCTGTTCACACACACACACACACACACACACACACTCACACACACACCATTTCGCGGGACTTGGCTATTTGGACTCAAGGGACCCCGAAACGTGTATTTCCGTTGAAAACCGGAAGTCGAAAATTTTCACGATCGCAATACTTCCACTTACTATATATTTCATATATAGGTAAGTGAAAGTAAAAATGGCAAGGGGTCTACGAAACAAAAAAGTTAGGGACCTCTGCTCTAGCTAGTGCAACCATTTTTCTTGATTTCGAGAGGTATATTATAAGAAAATTCGATATAGATCTTATCTTTAAATTTTAAATGTAAAATTCCAAACAAGATATTAATCCGAACACTAATAAATTTTGATGCAGTGTGCAAAGGTTTCCAGTTCTTTAAAGGCTCTTGCAGTAACGTAACGAAGGAGGAGTAGGAGAGCCACTTTTTCGATTTGAATAATTGAGTGCCCTCACTTATAACAAACAATTATTTTAAGTATATGCCACTCAGCAGTTATCATACTGAATTCACAATGTCAACTCTAGAATGTGTAATTTTTTTTTTTTTAGATTCGATATTTTACTACTGCAGATGGCATGACACGACACTGATTAATGTTAATAAAATTTGAAAGAAGCTTAAATAAAGATAGATGAAATATAAAATGAGATGCCCATCTGGGAATCGATGGGAATAGATTTTAGGTTCGCCATTATAGAAGTTTTTTTGCTCCCCTGAAAAGTAACGATTTTTAAATTCCATAGTTTGACCGTGGTGGTGACTATTTGTTAAAAAAAAAAATGATTTGTTTCTGTCTGAACAAAAATAAATAATGAAATTTTTATTTCCCTTTTTTATAATCTATATTAATTTAGTTTTGTATGGAGAAATAAACTTATACTGTAAATATAATTTATTTACAAAACAGGATAACATATCTTAATGAATAGTTTCTGTTTAATTTTAAGTTACCATGATAATGCAGTAAATCGGTGCTATAGAGGGGTAAGACTTTTTTTTCAGGTTTGTTTTCAGGGTTGAACAGGTTTAGTTTAAAAATATTACGTAGGGAGGGTGAGATTAAAATGACAGTTAGTCTTCTTTATTGAGAAGGAAAATTTATTCTATGCTCAAAATGGGCTCAAGAGATAGAAAACCATGTTATATATTTACGGCCGAACTACAATATTTCTTTTCTTCAGATATTAGCAGTTTTTATTTTGGAATTAATCTCATACTCGACAGTATCCGATTGTGGTTTAAAAGATATCAAGTTTATAACATACTACCAATATATTTGGAACAGTACCTATCTTTGGTTTAGCTCAAATCATCAATAGTAGTTTCGAGTACAGCTCTCGCAGTAACATCAGTCTTGTATCAAATCGGGGTAAAAAAATAACAAAAAAACAACCGGCATCAGTAAAATGGCGGCCTCATCCTTCGTAAGTCAAAGAAAATTTGACGTATGAGCAATATCTTAGCCAGATTCTTAAAGGAACATTGAAGGCCATATGCAGCTCATGAAAATTATGCCCGAAATATGAACATTTCAAAAATTAATTTATTTTTACGAATGTTGTTTCCCACTCTAAATTAATATAAAATGACTGAATCGAATACGTAACGAATAGAAATATTTTTATTTGATTTCTTCTACAAAAAAGCTCTGATGTGTGATAAATACCAGACAATTAGTAAACAATTTAGGTATCGAAATTCTCTGGAGTTGTTTATATTTACCATCGCGATAAGGGCAGAGCACTTGAAAAACCAACTCTTTTTAAACGTTGTTTATTTATTTTTAAGGATTAATATACAAGAATATATATCTCGTAAGCTTTCGTTATAAATAAGGACACACTGAATAGCACTAACGGACTGCTACAGCTCGGTCTGCAGTTCTTACCTACCCTACTCAGAAAAAAGAAAAAAAAGGCAGCACAAAAGACCTCCCCTCTCTATACAGAATCCTTCGCCTAATAAATAAACAGGATTTATTCAAAGTAAATAATTGAACATTAATATATTATTAAACATGAACATTAATTATTCGAAAATGTTCCGTTACTATATTAATTCTGCAAAACTTTGCATAAAAAAAAAAAAAAAAATCAAGAACACGTTTTTGGATTTAAAAAAAATAATTCTTACAATTCAAATAGTATCTTAGAACGAATTGATACTTTCTATCATACTGATATCGATATAAATTTCTACTACCTACTGAATTCTTACGTACGTCCAGTAGTTTCAATTAAAAATTATTTAATCGGTTGTGATGGTTTCGATATTAAAATAATTCATTTGTAAATCAATTGAGAATAATCGGAATAAAACCAATTTACAGCGTCACAATTTTCATTAAAATGTCTTTATTTGAACGAATCCTTCCAAATAAATAATATTAATTCGCAATAAATAATAATTCGTAAATAGGTATTATTCTGTGAAAATCGCATGAATCGTGGTCTAAATAAATAATTCAATATTAAAGAAATGCAGGGCACGTTCAAAAACATATTACTTTTGCTTACATTACATTAGGATAATACTTTGTTAAAATAATACCTGACAAGTTTTATTTTTCATTATCGTTTTTAGACCAATAACATGTAAACATAAACTGTTTGTACCGGCTCATCGGTGAGTCATAAATCAAATTACATACATAAAACACTTTGATTTTCCTTTAAAATTTCTTGCGATTTTACTCCGCCAAAAATGATTATTATATCGAATGTAATAATAAAATTTTAAATTAATGTACTTACTGTAATGTTTTCTTAAATGATTTGTTAAAGAAAATAATTATAAAAAGCCGCATCGAGTCACCTGGGTTTGCTAACGAACATAGTTTGTCGGAGTTCAAGATATAAGCTCGATCCTTGTAGATTATTTACATTTGTGACATTCTTTTTTTTTTTTTTTTTTTTGTGATATTAAACACAGAATATGGACACCAAAACATGCAAATCTGATAAGGTATCGTACTCACCCTAATTCCAGAGAGGTTGAGCAGCATGCACTATTTCCCGACAGAGGCTAAGAGAGGACTGAGGCTTTGTTAGGGGATTGCGGAGTTATACCACCATCCCCACCACAACGGTTATTGTCCACAACGCCCCTAGTTTTCGTATCTATCATCGAACTAAATAATATAAATCAAATATTTACATAAAATAAATTAAATTCAAATCGATCTACATTGGAGAAAAATATTTCAGAAAAAATAAAATATTTTTTGTAATCTCCTCCACTATATTTTATTTTTGGTAGACCATATCTATTTAGAGTAGGATTTGATTTAAAGATATTTAATTTTAGATTATTTCATTATACATAGAGAAATAAATATTTATTAATTACTTGCCTGTTGAATTTAACTATTAATTGCCTCCTCGCAGTTGTTGACCTTAGTTGAACTTTCTATTAAAAAAAAAAAAAAAACGCATAAAGAGAACACGATATTTTTTTCAACGAAGAAGAACGGAAAATTTAGTCAACTTTATCAAATCCTAAGCAGCTCCTACCTCACCTGAACTGACAAGAGACTATCAATTTACAAAACCGTACTGAAAACCCAACTAAAACCTGTAGACAGCGTAGTATAGTAAAATTTGAGAAAACACAACGCATCCACTCCCAGACTAAGATCCTTCGAGCCATAGTCAATGCTCCATAACAATAATAATAATAGTAATAGTAATAATAACGTCATTAACTCCTGGTGGAACATTAAGCATCTACAAGTGCATTCCATTCCTCTCTTTTTGCAGCAATCACCATTACCCCTGGCCAAGTCTTGCTAATCTGGTTCAGGTCCATAAGAAATGATGTGCGCATATCTCGAGGTCTTCCTCTTTTTCTTGTTCCTTAGGGATTCCACTAAACAGCTTTTTTTTCGATGGCACGATCTTTTTTTCTTAATGTGTATCCTATCCTTTCCACTTCTTCATCCTTATTTCCAGTTGTATGGGAAGCTCTTCAGTTGTTCTCCAGCAATGTTCCATAATACATTTCAAACAAAACCCTATATCATGACCTTAACATCCCATTAGTCTCCGACGTTATCGAACCCAAATTCTCAAAATTCAATCTAGCCATCGTCCCAATGCCCCAGCACCAAATACGTCTACAATGTGTACGAAGCTTGTGCGAGAAAGAGAGTGCTACCTTAGTATCCAGTACTCTTATTCTGTCTACACTGGCTTTTAATAACAATGCCGCGGCAGGGCGAGAAAGTAGGGGGATCTCCTTGAGTCTTGCACTGCCTCCCCCAAGGGGACATTTTTTTTTCATTTTATTCTTTTCTATTATCATAATTTTCTAGTTGTTCAGACCATTCCATTGTTTTTCTAAATTAATTAAAATTATTACCTAAAGGTGTTTCAATTTTAATAATTACAAACAGAATGGTTGCATGGTATGTGTTTGCCTAGTTCTTCTGATTTTGACGAAATTTTAAGCAATTGTCATACATTGGTCAAATAGAATTTTAAGGAGGTTAATTCTTCATAACTCTCTTAGAAATTGGTAATAGGGGGAAGGGGATAATTATTAACTTTTTTTCGGTTTTCCGTTTTCAACCCGTTTTTAAACAATTTTCGTTCTCTGGTATTATAGTAGTAGGATAAGGTTGATTCCACATAAATGTTATCATGGGTTGGTAATTGATGGGGGGAGGAGTAATTATTAACTTTTTATCTCTTTATTAATTTCTTGATTTCTTTATCAACTAAATTTTTCCATAGGTCCAATAGAAGTAAAAGCATACTAATTTCACATGAATGTTTTTAAAGATAATGTATTGTGGGGCGAGAATGTTAATTCTTAACTTAATATCTTTTTTGATTCCGGCCATATTTGTAACAATGTGTTCATGATTGAAACATTAATTATTATTATTAGAATAATAAGAAAAATACAATTTTACTACCAACAATTTTGATGCTTGACATCTGCCAAGCGTCCGGTGACGGCCGACTTTTTTTTTAAAGTCATAAATCTAATATTTTCAGTGCTCATTTACTTTGCTTTGCTCATTTACAAAACTCAAAGCGTAATCTCATCAGCTTAAAAAAAAAAAAATTGTACCTTAAAGTATTGCACGATTTTTTGTCGTCTTGTTCATACGGATTCTACTTAATAGTCTCCTGTTGGCCCTAATTTATCAGATATATGAAATGATTATTGCAGAAATGCAAGCAAATTTCTGATTCTGTCAAACGATTGGGGGAATTATTTCATAAAGATCAATCTGGAACAATCGAGACGAAATCGCATTCAATACTGGATGTAGCAGTGTGGCAGTGGAACATTACGTAATAAGAATTATTAAACAACTTTTTTTTTAATTTCATTCATTTCATAAGGTTCATTTTAATAAAGGATTTTCTTCATTTTAGTTCAAAATGTTAAAGGTTAAACAATTAATTGTGTTTATCGATTGTGTTTTAAACAATTTAAAAATTAAAAATAAAAACTTGATAAAACTTATTATTTTACGAAGTCTCCACGTTTAATCAACTCTTTATACGTTCCTTTTTCTTCTTTTGACGTATTATATTTCACTTTCAATGTTCTATTATTATTTGGAAAGAGACAATAAGGATTTGTGATAATAAAAAACATGCAGTTCACGTAAAAAAAAAACGACAACAATCAGGTCATGATTCTTAAAAACACTGTTCCTTTATCTAAAAAAACTTTCAATTAGAAGGATTTAATTGAAATGGTAGTTTATTAAAAACATCTAAATTGTATCAAACCATCGAGAGGTTAGCTGTTTGTAGATTAACTTAATAACTTATATAATCCCTTCATTACTATATAAAATTAATAACATGTTCAAGATCGTTTTATTATTATACATGAGATTTTTATAGAATATCGCATATTATTTCTAAATCAAAGTCAAGATGAAGTGTTGGTGGCAATACGGAGAAAGGGGTGCTGGAGTATAAGGGGACAGATTTGAGAGAAGATAAACAGAACTTTGCTTCATTGAGTCTAGGTCGGAATATTTTCCCCAGCAGTTTGAAGGAATATTTCCAATATTCACTCCAAAAATTTCATTCATGTTGAGCAGAATTTTGAAGAAAGAGATTAATTAACTTCAATTTCCAGGAGTGAATTGTTAATAATTTATTTCCATAAAATTACAAGAAAATAAAATATTTCATCAACAATTCCTAAAATAAGAAAATTATATGATTTAAAAATAAAATAAAAATATTATGTTTAGATTTCTCCAATAGTATAATAGTCACGCTTGCATATCAATAAGTGTTTGAATATATTGCCAAAATTAAGGCTCTAAAAAAATAAAAACCATTAAAAATTTTAACTTGAAAAAAAAAAGACTTTGCCATAGTCACTATCACAGCATTTCTTCCAAAAAAAAATTTTTATTAATCTAATCTTAATTTGTAGGTGACCACCATTTTAAATTATTTTTATTTTTTGAAGAGAAAAGATTTGGCTCCGCCGGGGGTCGAACCCGGGTCTCCCGCGTTACATGCGCGGATGCTAACCACTGCACCACAGAGCTCGGCTCTAGGCAGAGCAAATAGAGCCGAGCTCTGTGGTGCAGTGGTTAGCATCCGCGCATGTAACGCGGGAGACCCGGGTTCGACTCCCGGCGGAGCCAAATCTTTTCTCTTCAAAAAATAAAAACCAATTTATTTTTATTATCTATTTTCATGGTTACTTTTCATAGCCTCTCAAAGCCACCTTTAGTCCTTCATCATTCCGTCATACTAAACTCCTGCTACATTTGGAAAAATTTAAAACGTTTTTGAAATTTTGTTTGATAAGTTAGAGCACCATTGTAATATAAAAGAATTTTTGAAAAAATAATATTATTTAGAATATATCCTGAGGAGTAGTAAACTTAAATTTAAGAGAACAATGCCATTTCTTTTGATTGATTTAAAAATATAGTGTCAAACCACCTGGAGTGGAGCCTTGGCAGTACAAACGCCAATTATGTAATTTAAATGTCCCAGCGGTGGCGGCGACCCACTTTGTTATGCGCTATCCGAAAATCTTCAATATCAATTATTGGTTAATAATTAGAAAATTATTTGTTTATAGTTTTAATCAATATACAATTGTATTAAATATTTATACATTTCCAAAAAAATATATAAATAAATGATTGCGTAATAAAATAGTAATTATAATAAAAATAAAATAATTAGAATAAAGTAAATTAAAAATTACACATAAAACGATTATCGGTTTGTTTTTTTAATCAAAACATGCTATGACAAAATTTGCAAAAAAATAAAAATAATAAACATATGCGCTTACTTTTGGCATTTAAAATAATGAATGAATATTACTTACTGAGAGGACAAAATATGTGGAAAAAACCTGATTAAATTGAGGGATAAATTTAAGAAGTCAATTGCTGAATGAGCGTTACTATGTTGATTGAAAATGAACCTATGATTGAAATCTAGAATTAGTTTTTTAACATCACGTTTCGAATTAATCTTTTTCAGCTATCAAAAATTCAACTGTCAATATAAACAGGGGGGCAGGTATGTTTTCTAAGCGTAAATGTGATGTGTTTTGATTTGTCATGATTGAGTCTAATTTTCAATAGTTGAAACCAGTCGTGTAATCTGTGTAAGTGATTTAAGGTCAAGGAAGCCTGTGTTGCATCCTGGTGTTTAGTGGTAATTGCTGAATCGTCGGCGTTGCAGTCAATGTGTCGTTGTTATTAGGTACGTCGTGAGTGTATATGATATAGAGTAAGGGTCCCAGTATTGAGCCTTGGGGTACTCCCTCCAAGATTGGATAAATTGGAGATATTTCCGAACCCTGTCGGATGGAAAAAAAACAGGAATATAAACTAAGTGTTTATGGTTTAAGCAAAAGGGATAAAACTGAGAGCTAAATTTAAGAAATCAATTGCTGAAAGATCCTTATTATGTTGATTGAAAATGACCTACGATTGAAATCTTCAATTGGTTTTTTAATATCACGTCTCGATTTCATCTTTTTCAGCTATCAAAAATTCAACTGTATGCATCTTTCTTCAAATTCGCAACAAAGCAATTCACTAATGTATCTAAGTAAACATGTTCATTTGAATAATCTATGAGAACGAAATATACAATTGAAAGACTGAGAGATATCAATCTTTATTCATTAAACAAATATTTTTACAGCATCCTCTACAAAGTTGTTGGCTATAAAATTAGCATTGGCATCCATAACATTGCTTAGTAACTAAAAAGAATTTTTCCCTTGTTAAATATGTTCTCCTCTCACCAGTTTTTGCCCTATTAACTCAACCTACAAATAACTTAAAATCCTACTTACATACAATGACTTTCAACACTGAATTTTGGCTTATACGTGTATATATATTACACTTGATGAATCAATAGCATTTTAATATTTAACTAATGTTCTATAATCGTTTGCAATCCTTTTGTAATAGTAAAATATAAATGTTAATTGAAAATAAATATACCTAACAAGCTTTAGCAGAATAACTTTGCCCTTGAATTGAGTATTACCCACAACTAGGTCGAAGGATATTTTCTGGAAGAAAATACTGCAACACTCGCCTAAAATGACGTTCTTATATAATTTATGAGAATAATCTACATTAACACATACAACTCGCGTAGAAAATTATTTATAAGAAAAATATCGCCTCCACTAATAGCGTGAACTGATGGAGAGCGAGGCAGTTAAATGGTAAGGCACTGAACTGCTGTGCCCAAGGTCCCGAGTTAGGATCTGGCTTTGGCCGAGACATCTTTAATGTCTGTCCCATGTCCCAGGTCGCCGTTGGGGCCGAGGTACCCTCCTGGGGCAAACCCACACTAAAGAGAGTATTCTTGATTGAAACATTGAGGGAGAAAAATCCTTGCGGTTAAACGTGTTCACGGTCACATCACCTCCTGGCACGACCACTGACCAATAAACAGTAATTCCTTACACAGAACTGAACACAAGACCCTTCGTGTGTTGTAGTGGTACAATTTGTTAGTTTAAATCAGATTATCGAGTACGAAACTCCGTCATGAGTAGATTTGTTATGTTTGTATAATCACAAATATCTTTTGAATTTGTATTTATGTTTTATTTATTGTTTTTTCAGCTCCACATTAAGACCACTTTTGGAATGAGTTTACTGGGCACTCCGGTATCGATTGTTTGATGAGTGAACTCCAAAACTGGGTTAAAAAAATGGGTTTTTAAAAATTGTCTTTTACTTTTACGTTACTTTTTATCTGATAGATAAAGGTGGGTGCTCTAAGTTCACGAAGTATCAAGCTGTGGACTTGCACGGAGTGATTCAATCACATTAAAATATATATTAATTCCTAACTGTCAAAATTCCACAAAATGAAATTTTTACAGTTCAACCTTCTAAAAAAAAAGACTAAATCCGGGCCAAATTTAAAATTTTTTTTTCATGCCCAGCAGAGATATTAAGCTTTAAATTTTTAAAATTTTGTAAATTTCAAGATTTTAAAAATGTTTATGAAAAAAACCGTGCAAGTCCACTGCTTGAAACTTTGTGAATTTAGAGCACTCACCTATCTATCAAATAAAAAAAAAAATAGCATCCTTCTCGTCATTACTGTATAGAACTTTGAAGGGTTATATTTAGTTTTAGGTTCATACTTGTATTAACCTTGATTGAAGTTCAGATCTTTCTAAAGTGATTAGTCTTTATTTAAATGTTCTGGGATGAGTAAAAGAGGAGCTATTTGTTTTTGGACCCCTTGATATGGATTGACCCTTAATTGAGCTTTAAATGATATAAGGCAGCTGGGGTGTGTTTTTGTTCATGGCAAACAAGAACTTATTGATTTCACTTTGATCAATAATGATTGTATGGAATTAGAGCGAAAACACATAGCTAAACATGTGTAATACTTCACGTGATTTACACGATTTCTATTACTGATGAAAGTTAATTATTTCAAGTAAACAAAATGGAAAAAGGTTTTCTATTGTTTTGAAGATTTGGTGCAATATTTCGTCGAGATTAATATACTGGAACATCCCTGATATTAAATGACTTTCGTTTTTAGATTGATAAAATTCTAATAAATGATGTAGTTTCAGCCTTTTTTGGGGGGAAACTTTTAGGAATATGTGATTCCAGGTCCATTGAAGTCTGAAGACATGTACGAGTATACTCGGAATCAGAACTTTTTATAATCAAAATTCTCTCCCCACCCTATGTTTCATGTATAAGGTACATGAGTCAAAGAACTGAGCAAACGTTAAATTGTCATTGCAGATCTGTATTGGACTCAGAAGGCGAAAGTCTTACCCGCAAAAGTTTTATGCGTTCTGCAAAACATGGACTATTAAACAAAATACAAAAACTTCATTTGTGGCTTGTTACGCCAAACCCTGTTATTTAAAGATTTATAAGAAAGCAAACAACCGAAAGATGCGAGTTGCTAATAAAACTAGTTGACTTTTTTAGCCAGATATGTTATTGATACGATTTAATGTGTTGTATGAGCAAGTATCTGAGGTCTAGCATGAGGATCGCTTCATTAAAAACAAAAATTAAAAAACTGAATTTCGAATTTCTAATAAATAAAAAAAAACGAACATTAAACCCGAAGTTGGCTTTTTTTTTTAGTTTGGAACCAAATCGTATAAGTCATAGGGTAAACCGTTCAGTTATTGGCACCCTTAAGACTACATTTCTGTGGTTAAATTAAAAAAAATACTTTTAGTAAAGGGATCAAATAGATTCCTCCATAGCTCCTCATTATCTATCCTCATAAAGACTCAAGAGGTTTTTTTGGGTCAAAAGTTCAATAGTTTTACAATATGGCAATATTTATTGTTAAAAGTGCCAAATCTAGTTATTGGCACCCAGTGGATTTAATTGTGAAATCTTCCCTATAGTTAGTTTGTTAAAGTTTTACTTCATAGATGACTTAGAGGGCCCTTCAAACATTAGACTCATGTATATCTTGTAATAAAATTATGACTTGTTTACCTATTTCTTTTAGTTAAAGTTGGGGAGCCAATAATTGTATGGTTTACCCTAGAGATTATCTCATACGCATTTTTTTTAAACCTGGATTAAACAGTTTTTTGCAAGTAATAGAGTTGTACATTACTAGCGCTCGGACTAGTTCGAAGTGTTCTCCCAATATGCATCAGTATTGTCTAACTGATATTTCAAGAAGAGAATAGTTGTTTCCTTACACAAATATGTTGCTCACAGGACCGAATTCAAGAATAATTGTTCTCAATTAAACCAGACCAACTTATCTGAATTTTTCCGATCCTGTGGGATTCAACCAGATAAAACCAAACATTTTCTGTCCCTGGTCAGACTGGCCTATTTCGGTGTAATTAAATAGTCGAAACCATCCACCATGCCTCCCGATCTGTATTGGAGACATGATAGAAAGTAGTGACCGACCGAAGTTTCGGATTCGGTTTCGGTTTCAGCCGTAATTTCGGTTTCGGCCAAAAATTGGTCGAATCTTCGGCCAGGCCGAAACTAGCTCCTGTGTCTGATATCTCAAGGAAGAAAGTTGGACTACACGATTTCAGCTTGTATGCTGCATCTCTTTCATGGCATTTAACATCCTTGGATTTAATAGTGGGAAGTATCTGTTATTTTAGTTAATTACTATAATAGTTCACCCATTGGCCACTGGGTGAACTATTGACTTATTTCACTCTCAAACTAAACAGAATTAACCAACACAATAATAAATATTGACTTAACTCAAATATTTTATTTTTTTGACTTACACCACTCTGATTCTCACCAGCTCAAATGAATAATTGAGTTAAATTTCTGTTATTTTATAAGCTTTCATTGATATTATTGCTAAACTAGACATATTACACACTTATATGTATTATATATAGGCACGTAAATCAATTTCGGTTTCGGCCCGAAACTAGGTCTATGGCCGAATTTCGGTTTCGGTTTCGGTTTCGGCTAAAATTTTGTTTTCGGTCGGACACTAATAGAAAGCATTTAGGTACTTCTAACCATATCATCAAGCTCGTAGCCAGAGGGTTTATGTGATTCAATAAATGGAATGGTTTAGCTATTCAAATGAAAAATACGAGATAAAAAATACACGAGCGCCAATTGAGCTGTTGCTAATTCCCTCCGCCTACTGCATTTGTTTTTTATTTCCTGTCAGGTATTATACAAGAGGCAGCCGACCGTAGGATCCGCAAAATGGGTTATTTACGCATCCTGTCTTTTTAGCATCACGTCACAACTGAGACTAATAAATAGTGATATTCGCTCACTTTTGTATGTTTATAAAATTAAAAAACAAATTCAATGATGAACCAAAATGAAATTATGGTGTAACAAGATGCTCTTATGTAATTGCTTGGGCGCCAAAAAAACAAATAAAATTAATTTTTGTTAACAATGAATAATAAATAATATTTTTAACTAAAGACCTTTGGTTAGTGTAAATATCAGCTGATTTTGCATTAACTCAAGAGATTCATATAAATTTTATTTCAGAATTATTTTTCATTCTTAATAGCTGAGTGTTTTATATTCAAAATGTTTTGATTAAAATTAATTATGTATTTTTTTTTATATTTCCTTCTGCCTTGCAATCCTGATTTAGTCGTATAAAAATCTACACACCCTCGAAAGCGATTATCTAATGGCATGTTTATATTAACAACAAAATCATTAGATTAGTGCGAAATCAATTAATTTTTTTTAAATGGAATACTTAAAAATTGTCCTGAAACATAAGATAAAAATCCTACTTTATCTTATTTAGGAATAAAAAATTAGTTTCGGTTTGCTAATAAATTATCAACATAATTTGGTATTTCTGTAATTTCCGCTGGGAGCCTTGATATTATTATTCATTTTTATGAACGAGGCATTTATCAAGCAATAATTTCCTTAATAAATTCATAATTTCTGAAAAAGGTTTGTTGCGTAAAGTATTATGCAATCGGCTTTATTGTGGACATGCTTAAGGATGAAGAGAGCCTGAATTCGCACTTGGCAAGCGTCGATAAGTTAATTTCCTTGATCCGATGAAGGGCTCTACACCTCTAAGGATCAATTTTCAATCAGTGATCGAGGGGCGAAGGCAAGTAACGTTCGAATAGGTAAAAAGGAATGTTTCGTATTTAATGGTAAAATGAAATGTGATCTATATTTAAAAAAAAAAAAAGTGAGTTATTTATAGCATCGAATTATATTGAATACCCCCATGAAAGGGTACGAGTAAATATGAAAACACACTTCAAGCAATTAATTTATGATCCAGTCGTCCGTGAACATAACAATCGTCATCATTCATTTATTTTAAGCATCATCCTCTATTGAAATTTCGCATTAATTGAAGATTGCTCTGTATTGCATTGTTGATTCCAGTTGCGCGGTGTTAGGAATTTTACTATTGCAGATTTGTGCGAAAGAATACCTCGGCTACTAATATAAACTATGATATATTGTCATAAAACTGTATGTAACTAAATCGCCCATTAGCAATAATATATTGATTCGTACAAAATGCTTTATAATGGTTAATTAATTATTTGATTTTCGAGTAAGTTTACCCGAATGGTTCAATAGCATTTATGAAGCAAAGATTTTTTATTTTTTGAAAGCCATTGTTAAGACACCGCTATTCCGATTTGAAGAATTAATTTTACATTAGATATCCATACAATAATATCGTTTTTTACAACAATAGCCATTGTACATGTCATCAGTTATAGCTATTGTCAATTTATTAGTTATTAATTAATCTTTATTATTTACCTATTTTAATGTTTGAAGTTTTTAAATCTATGACTCATTTTTAGGTGTTGAATTTTAACTAAATTTTGGATTTTATACTTTTGAATGAGTTTTTGTATTTTTTATTTTCACGTATATTAAAAATTAATAATGTAGATAGATACGTTTATTGGTACTATATACAATACATAACAATTTGTTTGACGTATGTAAACAATGGTCAGAGATCAGGCCGTCTGTCGAGTTGACTACGGCTATACTCCATTATAATAAAATATCAAAAGAAAAGAACACTTAAAAAAATAAAAATACAAATAAATTTTAGGAGTAGAGCGTATAACGTAAACACATAGATTTATAAGCAAATGAAAAATTACTATTATAAAAAACAAATCTCACTGCATTAAATTTTTTTTTTTTTTTGGCACCAAGATTTGTTAAGAAATCCTATTTCGCAACATTAAAAATTGAATTCATTGATTAAGTAGTTTATGTATCTTCCTGCACTCTTTATAAAATTGTGTTTTCCAGTTTTGCCGTTTAATATTCTTTGAATTCTAATATATTGAGGTTATGTTTCTTAAAATGTTTTGTCCTGAATTGCTTTAAAACAGGGCATACTCCTAAGAAACGATAAGTGTCCTCTTTCATTTTCATGTTGCATAGAGAACAGTCGTTTCCTTTATTTATCCACGGTTGATAGTTCAGATTTAGCAAGTCTACCTTAGCCTTAAAAATTATTTGAATATCGTAAAGGTTGTTTAATCTAAAGAATGTATAGCTATTGTAATCAAGGCTGGCATATGTTAGATGATGTTCTGCATTTTGGGATCTATCTATTATATTTTGCCTATGTCGTAGTTTAATGTGGCTGATTAGTTTATTTCTCCATTCGCTCAGCACTGAAGGAATGTCATTCTTATCTAGTGGCAAATAAGGAATATAAAGTAGGACTCAAAAGACATCCTTGCTTCAAACCTTATTACGTTTCGAAGAGCTATGATGCTCCTTCTTTAGTCCAGACTGCAGAGTCAGTTAATTGGTATAAACTTTTTTATTATATTAAAAAAATTTGTAGAAAGGTTAAGACAGTTTAATTGTAAAACACGGCTCTTCTATCAACCTTAAGGCTTTAAAATCAATAAAAAATGAATAGAGCTTCTGATTCTTATGTATGCTGTGATTGATTACGCCGAATAGGGTGAAGATGTTATCTACTGTAGAGTATCCAGGGCGGAAACCTGTTTGGTTTTCAGGCATTATATTTTATTCGAATTTACCCACTGTAGCACTCTGTTTAGCATTACGCCAGTAAAAACTTAGGAAATGCAATTCATAAGCGAGATACCTCTATAATTACTTAGAATATTTGTATCCCCTTTTTTATGCATTGGAAAGATGATAGCTTCTCTAAAGCTTTTAGGAACTTTTTCTTTGTGCCATATATTATTGAATATGTTTTTTAAATGTTCAAAAAGAATTTTTGGTGCGTATTAAGAATTCAAAAGGAACTCTGTCAATACCTTTAACTTTAAACACTCTAAATTTCTTTAAGTGTAAAGTCTTGGTCTAAGTAAATATCTTCTATATATTCCTTAGCATAGGATATATGGTGGGCTGGCAGAGGGGGATTCATTAGTGTTTGAAAATATGCTAAAACATATCGCAGCTTCATTTCTGCTCCAGTTATAAATTTATGGTTTTTCAAAGATTTGATAGCGCACCACAGTTCTTTCGTTTTCTTATATTTTGAATCTTCTCTATTACAGATATTTGAAAATCTCTCTTTTTTTTACACATAACGTTTTGTATTCCGAATTAGCTATTAAATATAATTTTTTCACTATGTCTGACTTGGTTTTTCTGAAGAAACTTAACAAATTAATAATTTATTTGTAATATATCTATATTTAATGTAATGTATGTAAGTTTGTAAAGTCGATAGACTCTATTTGAGTGTTTCCCTCAAAGCAGATTATGATTAAATAAATAATTCGATATTTCTGAAAGATGATCGAATATTTCTTCATTAGGGGAACTGTGGGTATTTACACTACCACTGCTAATTTTTCGGCCATCCTGCCTATAAACAGTGGTTAGATTCTAAATTTGAAGCATATTGGATTCCTCTTAAAGAATGTTTCCCTACGAACAACTATTAGTTGCTTTCTTTAGAGGGGGCTGCTCTACTGTAGCTCATACCAAAGTAGAGACCTAAAGTTTTCTTTAAATGCTTTACAATGTGCGAGTAACTAACGTCACTGGAGCAAAACCTTCAAACTAAATACACTTTCTGTCCTCATGCTTCGTGTTATTTAAGCATGGATTTTTTTAATATACATGTTGGGGCAGGGTTCCTCGCGGCGCAGGAGAGAAACTTTTCTTTGGTCGGCTTAGGACTAGTTTATCTCTTATTGGGATAAGATAGAGAAGGCTAGAACCTGACAACCCGGGATGAGTCCGACAGGTAGTCCCTTCACCTGAATCGGGGGTAGTTGGCCGATACATTCTCCCCTTAAACATTCGTTTTCACGTAAACTGCTGACAGATTAGCCAGACTGAACTTTAGCCAATGACATAACTCACGTTTAAAGGAAATCAAAATTGCCAACTGGAATGTTGTATCCCTCTACAAACTAGGAGCTATATCTCACTACCTACAACAGCTACATTTACTACTAGACTTTTTCAAGATAGACATTGCTACTGACCAGGAGATGAGGTGGAGGGTCAAGCACAAGGCATGTTTAACAAAAAAAAAAACACGGGTATATTAAAAACAGTAATGACCGCGACCATTCGCTTGATACCGGATTTGTGGTCCAAAAGAGAATCGCAAAGCTCATCATTGGATTCAGACTGAACAACGCCAGGGTGTGTTGCCTAAGTTGAAAAGTAAATTTTTCAATTACAGCTTTATCAGCTTCCACTTCCCCAGCGAGGTTTCAGATGAAATAGAGAAAGGCGTGTACTTTGCTGCACTCGGGAGCTGTTATGATGAATACCGCAGTGCAGATGTTGTAAGATAGTTTTGGGTGACTTCAATGCACAAGTCGGGAAGAAGCTAGGCGAGACACGTATCGACCATGATGGATGAGCGGGTTAACAGATGTGGAAATGTGGATTCAGAACACTACCTCATGATTTCCAATGATTGTTCATGAATTCCAATAATTATACATAATTTCATGATTTTTTAAGACGGGAATAGCTGTGAGAGAAAAAGGCGACCATGTTAAGGAAAGAAATTCGTCACCTTGAAGTCACTGTTTGGCAATCTCTGGATCGTTAAGCTTCTGAGTGACGAATTTTTATCTGGAATAATCTATTAGCTACCTACCTAGACAGTTCATTTATAACTAATACTTTTTCATAACTCCTTATAGTATAGGGGAAATGTGCATGAAAAACGTGTTAACTTGTTTTTTTTTTAATAACTGTATATCAATAGGCCGCCTAAAAACTAAGCGTAACTACATTTTTCAAGGATAATTATATGTGGCCTAAAAAAGCGAAATTAGAGGACTTTTTAACTAAAAAAACTAACATTTCTTACCCTTTCCCCCTAACAAAACCCAGAGCGGAATGTGTTACCAGTTAATTGTTTAAATGTTTTACCAGTTATTTCAAGCAGGGTGATTAACAATTTATCTCAACATTCAGGTTTTTTTTTTTTTTTTATGTTTGGATTTATTTCTAATTTATAGTACTAAAAATATAAATACAAAAAAAAACCCCTAATTTATCCTAAAAAAAAAAACCTAAATTATCCTGCGCAGCAAGTTAAAGATCCTACAGTGACATGGGAAAAGAGAATTTAAAATTTTTAAAATGTGCCCACATTTGCATATTTCGGTCCTGCCATAAAAAATTAAAATTTAATTAGCCAAGAAATTAAAAGGGAATGGTGGCTGGTAATAGAGCCTACCATGCGAACCTTAAACCTCCAATGTTCAAATCAACAGCTACAAAATAAATGTCAGATAAAACTCTGATTATACCAGTAGTCAACCACGGGGCGCAAACCTGCTGTTTGTCATAAGAGGATTAACGTTAACTAAAGGTATTTGAAATAAAAATAATAATAAGGTTTTATGGTGCTACAAGCGTTAATGTTGTGTGGAAATGTGAGAATAAGTGTAATCGAGGCTATAATAGAGAACAATGATATTGTTAACTGAATAAAACAAGATGGACAGAGGCACGCCGTCAGAATGGAAGATGAACGGGTGAGTACTGGAAGATATTTTTTTTAAAGAAAATAGTGGAACTGTATTTCAGCGGAGTTATGTAGGTTATTTCAGTGAAGGATCTGTACTTACTTTTTATTTGCCCCAGCCCAGCGGCCTCTAAGGGCCGAATTGCATTAATTAATTAGTTCATTTATAAATATATTAGTTAATTCTATGGTCTGTGGTTGTAACAGCAGAGAATGAAGATAGATTTCTTCGAAGATGAGGTGTTACCTTCTGCTCAACTTGAGGTTTTCATACGAGAGTACTGCAGATTTCGTAATAGATCTCATTTGATATCTCATAATCAGTTCTCCAATATCTGCACATCATATCTCATGTATACATATGGACTGTTACTATCAAAAATTTCTTCTCAGTAAGCGATTTACTTATCTTCATGTTGTCTTCCAAAAATGTCAGTATTTTTCAAACATTTAATAACATTAACAACTCATGTGAATGGTTTTACATTACAGTGGCTTCACTATTGCACCACGTCGCGAACAGCGAAAACGCACGAATAAACTCTATCGTTGATTACTAGGTCTGTGCTGAAGGTACTGCTATATATATATATATATATATATATATATATATATATATAGAAGTTAAATTTTTCACTTCTTTTTTGGCAGTATATGTACAAATAATATATATTACAAGGATAGGATAGGATTTTTTTCAAAAGCTATATCACAATCATTAGTTGGCATAGCGTAAAAAATATGTAGAAAAAATAAAATAATCCTACAGATTAAATTAATATTTAATCTGTACATTAATACACGATCGTCGACATTGCCCTAAAATAAAAAGAAAATTAGAAACAAACACTTATGAAGAAAGAGGTCGAGTATGGTGCACTCGACGTGATGTAATAACGTCTTCTCTACTCGAGAGTGTTATGGAAAATTATGACAATTACGATTAGGCATTGATAATATGTCGGCTTTCTCAAGTAGGCTGTGGTTATTACAACATCGGGTGTTTATTTTTCCACCAAAATCGCTTGTTATCATGTTTTTATACTTCTATTTTACATGGTCAGAATAGTTCTCCAGCTTAGATTTTAAAGTTTTTTAAAATTCATTATTTATTTAAGTATTCATTATTTCATTATTCTAGTCATTCATTATTATTATTTTAGTTTCTACCTGTCATTAAACGCTTTAAAAATGACCTCAAAAATTTTGCCTTTGAATAATGTTCTGCTTCAATATCGAATTTATTGGGGTATAAAAGTTTAAAAAGGATTAGTATATCATGTTACAGCATGAGTATTTTAATTTGTATATTTGGCAATGTGTTTTATTTTAAGGAAATCTATTTTTAAGTAAAATTTCTTATAGTGGAGATAAAATAGATTGAGTTCTAACCTCAAAATGTTGGTTCAAGCAAGGGGAGGCTCGACAAGCTTAGTCAGTGTAATGCAGGTGTTCCACTGTGATAAACAGTAGAAGAAATCTAGTGACAGGACTTGATCGCTTCCTAAACTAATGGTCTTACTTTTTCCGCTAGCGTTCGCACGCGTTTAACCTCTATATTATTCCACTTCATTTATTTATTGGTATAGGGTAAATACGGCCAGTTAGATGTAAATTTGACTAATATAAAATACTGTTCTTTTCATTTTAGTCTGTTTATTTCATAAATGAATCCTAAATGTGGATGTAAAAAAATAAACTTTCTGTTAATATTAAGAAGAGATGATACAAATAATTACTACGCTCGATTAGAAAGATATACTAGAGAACTAGCATTCCCCGTCGCGGCTTTGCCCGCGAGCCTTAAAATTCTGTGACCATTATCTTCGTATTGATTTAATATACTATGTTAACTGATGTTAAGGTAGTAGAATCGGAGCTTCCGGTAGGTGGAATGTTGGAGGGGGAAGCTGCCTGCTCGTTAGAAGAGAGGGAGACGCGCAATAGAGAGCTCGCTTAAACCGCCGAAACAAAAAATTGCTTACTCCTCATGAACACTTCATTTTTCGGCTTTAAAAGCCCTGTAGGAGCTTTCGAATTAAACTCGTCGTATCTAGATCTTAAAAATGAGTCCAAATTAGATATTTTTTCTCGAAGTGGAAAAATAGGTGTCCGTTAGAGTTAAACGACAATTTCGCCATTTAAAACCCTTAGGGGTTACATTTTTGAAATTCCTTTCTTAGTGGTTACCTACATCGCGTTTAAAATCTAAATTCCGAACTTCAAGTTTCTATCATTAGTAGTTTTTGCTCTGCGTTGATTCTATCAGTCAGGACAAAGCCTCTTATATATATGGAGAAGAGATCGAAATAAACACGCACCATCCCCAATCATGGGAATCACAGTGTGCATAATTTAATTACCATTAATATTTAAATAATCAGTAGCCATATTTTATTTGAATGTCAGTTTTAATAATATTGTAACGTTAAATCGATATTCAAATAAAAAACATATGGTTTAAAATCTCTAAAATAGATTTCCGTTAGAGTTAAACGACAATTTCGCCATTTAAGCCCCTTAGGGGTTACATTTTTGAAATTCCTTTCTTAGAGGTTACCTACATCGCGTTTAAAATCTAAATTCCGAACTTCAAGTTTCTATCATTAGTAGTTTTTGCTCTGCGTTGATTCTGTCAGTCAGGACAAAGCCTCTTATATATATAGAGGTTTGTATTTACAACAAAGCACACAAATATAACACATGTCTGTTTTTAACATTAATTTTTACAATGGGCCAACATGCCAAAGTTTACAAAGGGTTAGTATATCATGTGATTATAGCATGGTATGTGAGCAGTGTATTTCATTTTTAATGAAATCTATTTTTAAATATAATTTCTTACAGAGGAGATAAAATAGAAATTCATTTTGATAAACACTGTAAACCTATTAATTTTAAAAAAGCAATTTTTTATAAGAAGCCGGAGGGCAAAGTATAGATATGCATTTCAGCAAGACTCAAAGTAATAGGCAAAGCCCTGTGTAATCGTTTTAATACATGCAAACAAAGATAACATGAAGAGGCAGACTAAGATAATCACTTATTACACAATTCCACTATAATATTTTTTTTTTATTATTTTTTTTTTTTGAGGATTCTTTCAACTTCACTCAATGCAAGTTGAGACTGTTTCCTCTTTAAGATAAGATATAATACATCCGAGAAGTAGCTAATTGTAACCCTTGCAACAATAATCAACAACTTCAATATAACTTATAGTTATGATCTATATTCAACTGGAAAACGACATGTATTTTTTTCTTATGTAAATCTCTTTTATTATAGAAAAATATATTTAAAACCGTTTAAATTATAACGTTTAAATAATTAAAATGAAATATTTTAATGATTTTGAAATGGCTAAAATTGTTCAACAAAGCCTACTTGAAAAAATAGGACATAACTATTAATTCAATTGTTCTTCTGTAATGATAACATGAAATTTAGTATTATAGGTTCGAATCCCGGGCATATCCAATCTTTTCTCTTCTTATAAAAAATGTGTTATTACAAAGTTTTTATTCTTAATTAACTTCGGTAAATACAATTCAATCACGTTAAACAAGGTAAACAAGTACTCCAAAGTGAAATAAAAAAAAAGAAGAAACACTTCATGACAAGTCTATAATCGTAAAATTGTTGAAGGGTGTTTTTTTTTTAATTTTTATTTTTTTTTATAGGACCATCAACATCAGAAAAAGGAAATTAAATTTGAAAAATAATTATCCTCTTCATTATTTAATTGGGTAATGATGAAATATTTTAATGATTTTTAAATGGCTAAAAGTGTTCAACAAAGCCTACTTAAAAAAATAGGACAAATCTATAAATATTAAGTTCTCCAAGTCCGAAAATATGTTGTATGTGTAGTGAGAAAGTTAACGCGACAGACTTAGCGCCTCTACTTGTGTTGATCCGAGCCTGTGGCGAAGGAAAATTATTGCTGAAACAGAACAAAACGTAAATTCAAATTAAGTTTATAGCCCTACATAGCGAAGTTTAGCGAGAGAAAATAATGTAAAATAATGAGTGGAATCATGAAGCCGACGCTTAGTAGAGGATTTCGTTCTTGTAGGCAACTGCATCGACCCAACTAGCCCGATCTATATCCACCGGATCAATAAGAAGGACTTGCACCATCGCAACACACCTTGTCTGTCAGCTCGAAATCCTAAAAGTAGGATCTTTTTTTTTTTTGGTTCGGTAAATATAACAACAAAAAAAAACAGTAGGATTAAGATAGCGATCAAAATTCTGTTCAAGATATCAATAGAACACTCAAAGGTTTGTTGCCCAATCCATTAATAAGCACCGCTTCCCTACATAGATCAGTGATCACCTTTCAAAACCCAAAGCTAAAAGCTCAGTTAAATTTTCTCGCTAAAGGCTCAGAACATGGGCTTCCGCACGGGGGGGGGGGGGAGAGGTAGCTCTCCACCCCCAGAAATTTTGAGAACCAAAAACTACAAATTGAATAAATTTATTCATTTACTATATTTATTAAGCACTAGCTGCATGTCCCGGTTTCACCCGGGGAATTTCAAGTTTTAAATCTATAAAATCTATAAACTGAGACTTTTATCGACTCAAACGGTCGATTTTGTAAAAACCAATGTAAAGCGAGATCAAAACGATTATTATAACAATAAAGAGAATTTAGGACAAACGGTATGGATTTCTATAAAGAACAAACAGAATTTCACCTTTATATGCATAGATTATAGCTATATATAGATTCCACACGGGGAATTTCATTTTTATAAAGAAACGGTCGATTTCGTAAAAAAAAACATTGTAAAGTGAGATCATTATGATTTTTATAAGAATGCAGAATATCAGCTGAAGATCGGCTGAAGTTATGCAATTTTAATATGAACAGGTGTTCGCACCTGGTCTGAAAGAACCACTGAGCGAAATTTGGAGAGTAAAGAATATCAGCTGAAGATCGGCTGAAGTTACGCAATTTTAATATGGACAGGTGTTCGCACCTGGTATCAAAGAACCACTGAGCGAAATTTGGAGAATTTAGGACAAACGGTATGGATTTCTATAAAGAACAAATAAACAAACAGAGTTTCAACTTTATTTATATAGATTACTAGCTGTATGTCCCGGTTTCACCCGGGGAATTTCATTTTTCTAATGAAACGGTCGATTTCGTAAAAAAACCATTGTAAAGCGAGATCATTAAGTCATCACCCTAATTTTTATTAGGATAAAGGATATCAGCTGAAGATCGGCTGAAGTTATGTAATTTTAATATGGACAGGTGTTAACGCACCTGGTATGAAAGAACCACTGAGTGAAATTTGGAGAATTTAGGATAAACGGTATGGAATTCTATAAATAACAAACAAACAAACAGAAATATTGCCCTGCAGTTTCAGCTTCTCGCAAATCGGCTTGCCTAAGCCTCTGTGGCGCAAGGCGGGCCTCGTATTTCTGGGCATACTCAGTTTCCCGCTATTCTAAGCCTCTGTTGTTCAATACTATTTTGATGTTCGTCGAGAGTTTCATTTGCTCGTATTTGACATTGTTTTTTAGCTGTTGAGCTCACTGCTCATATTGAAGCTCGCTCCTTAGGAGGCATTTTAAAAAAATAAATTCACCATACATGTAAATAAACGTATTTTAATGTAAAAAAAAAACAAAAAAACATATGGTTTAAAAATCCCAGAACTCGACGACTCCTAAGGGACGGTCTTACCGGGCCTTGTTGGCCTCTTCAAAATCTATAAAATGAATTTTTAGGCCGTTTTTTCGACTCAAACGGTCGATTTCGTAAAAAAAACCATTGTAAAGCGAGATCATGACGAATTTTATAACAATAATGAATATACCCGGAGATCGGCTGAAGTTATGCAATTTTAATATGGACAGGTGGTCGCACCTGGTATCAAAGAACCACTGAGCGAAATTTGGAGAATTTAGGACAAACGGTATGGATTTCTATAAAGAACAAATAAACAAACAAACATACAGAATTTCAACTTTATTTATATAGATATAAACATTTTTTTTAGCTTTTAAATATCAATAAGGTCAGGATACCTCGAACCCTTCCCCCAGGTGTAAGAGTTTTACCTGCAGCACCCTAGAATATTAGGCCCCTCTATGATGCCCCCCCCCCCGAATATTTTACCAGACTGCCACCACCCACTACACGATATCCTGCTGTCATCCTTGGCTCTTGATCTCGATTCAATCAATGCTTATTATTTTTTTAAATCCATTCCTTACCAACCCCACGAAATACAAATGGCCATTTCAATCTTTGAAACGCTATCTTTCCAACCAACAACTTTGTTGATGATACTGTGAATCTCTTGAAAAGGTTTATTCCGATAATGTAAATACAACTTTTTTCCAACCCTGAAAAAATTTAGTAATTTCCTTTTTCCTTTTCTTTTAAACAATGCAATAATTTGCTGGATCAGAAGTCTAAAACTAAGCCTAAGAAACCACCCACCCAAAAAAAACTAGCGATAAATGAAAGTGCTAAAAATAATCTATTCTAAAACTGAAAGGTAGCTTCATCAAGAACGTGAGGAAAAGCTTATCATATAAGCTAAGGTTAAAATTATTTGGCTTCGTGTCCTAAAATATCGAAATAATAGTACCAAAAATATTTAAAAACAATAGAAAATTAGATGAAAAATGGTTTTTTGGAATTTGTCGCATCAATGACTCAAAGCTCGAAAGATAGAGAACAATCCTATTCAGGAAGTTCACAGTCAATCTTTCGTACACAATCTTATAAATAATGATGAAGGTGGAATGCTCATTTCTAAGATTATTCTATATTAACTCATTCTTTTTTTTTTTCCAAGAAAACAATCGTGCAGTGTTCTCATCGTCTCAGATTCATGTTTCATTCCATTATTTCTAATTATTTATCTCTAATTGTCAATTTTTTGTTTTAATTTCATTTTTTTTAATCGGATTAAATAATGAGATAAAAGTAATTTAGTTCGATTTTTTTTATTCGATATCCCGAGATTTGAACTGAAGAATTATGTCCATTCTACCAAAAAAGAATCAATGCTTGAGCTATTCTAAATACTTAAATTTAAGAAGTAAGCCCCGAATGCAGTTGAGTAAATATTTCATTCCTGCTCAGTTGTGATTGTAAATAAAGCGTATATTGTTCGTAAAATAGAACGTATGGCAATAAAGGTGCTAATCTAAAGGAGCGAGGGAAAGACGATAAATTTTTAATGAATAAGTCCATAAATCTTTAATCTGAAAGAAAGCGTCTTCTTGAGTGGTAATTTTGGCGTCTTTGTAGATTAGAGAAGTCAATGAATTATTTTGTATTTTTTCTCTACATCTGGGCCCTACATGAATCTTCCACGTAAAACGTTAGTTCCAAGTACCTTGTTTGAAGTAAAGATCGAATATCATCAGTTTGAACGGAAGGACAACAGATGTAATGTCGTAATGTAATTTCAATCGGTTGCGATTTCTTAATGTGTTTAAATACATGTGAATCTTTTTTAGGGACCGCGTCATAAATTATAACTACAGTACCGTCAGCTCATGAAAATATTGTTCACCTGATAGCTTAATGTTCAACGGCTGTTAGTAAACCTATATCAAACACAAAGAGCATTGAAGGACACTTGCTAGAGCGGATTTGATGGATGAGATCCCTCATTCCCTGTCATACAGACAATAAGCAATCGGAGGGGAAAGATTGAATGTTTGAAATTTGAGCGTAGCAATTGTAGTTTGTTCTGAAGTCCGTTAGAAATAAAATTGCTGATAATAAAAAATACTAAAAGATTATAGAAAATATAATAATCATTTTAATCTCTATTTAGACAGTTATTAAAAATTCAAAGATGCAATTCTATAAGTTCATAGTTCATATTGGTTGATGAATTTTAATGCACTTCAAACCTTAAACTCTATTCTTTTCTTAAATCTCTTCTAAAAACCATTTTACAGATTTTTTTTATTTATTGGGATAAGTGCGAAAGTAAATAACTGCAACAATTATTTTGCTCATTGAATGAAAGAAAATTTGTTACCAGAGGCTACGAACTATGATAATACACAGCTCCTTCTTTACTTTACAATGAACCTGAATCAACAAGTGACTATCACTGAGGTTAAATCTTGCAATAGAGTGCTATAATAGATTCAAATTAGAAGCTATGAACTTCATGCCACAGAAGGCAGTTGATGTAATAAAAGCACATAAGATGACTGCAAATAATATGCAGTGCAATTGATCCCCTTCACCTTCCCTTATCTAAATAGAAAATGTTTTTTGTTTTTTTGGGATAAGTAAATCGTGGCAAAGTGAATCATCATTAGAGATAGGAGTTATCAACTCCCGTAAGGAGTAGTTGAGGAAAACTATTTCTTGTGTGTATTACATCAAATCCAGGAGAGTTCCCAAATCTGCTTGGTGAAGAAATCAATCTGTTAAATTGTTATTACATAAACAGCGATTCAATAATCATGTCCTTAATTGATAATAAAATGTAATGATCATATATACCTTTTGAAATTATATAAATTATTAACCGAGCTGAAACATTCAAGTGAACAGTGAAACATTCATTTGTTAAACAGTTGGACGTTTTTAGATTTCCTCAGTTTGTGCCATTTAAAGTGAATTAAAGAAAACTCGCTCATTCTAATGAACATCTCCTGTACCAAAACATTAAATACACTCAATAGTTCATATCCAAATAGCGGGGTGGCGGGATAGTGCTGCTATAACTTCTGTCTCAAGTACTTAAGTTTTTGTGAAGAAGTTTGTGAATTCACTACTGGAACAAAACTTCGAAGGTCTTGAGCGGCTTAGTTATTAATCTAAACTGCTCAAGTTCACAATCAGGTGCACATCAAACCTCTATAAAGTGCGATATTAGAATTTAATAATTAATCAAGTGGAAAACCTCACGATTGAGCGTGACATCGGTCAAATAACCTCCTCGGATGTTCGTCGACCAGGAAACAGTTACTCTCTACTATAAAGAATCCAAAATCCTTCATACACTATATTTGGAAGGTGGTTTGTGGTTTTTCTCCTGCTTATAAACTTTAAAGGTCCTGAGCGGCGTAGTTGCTAGGCTAAACTGTTCAAGCAGTGCCCAGCTGCCCATCGTTCCCTCTCCAATACAATCAGCATTGCTAATCCGCCGATTCCTATTATAATTTAAGCGGCTACTGAATATTTATCTCGACCGATGCAAATCTGCAAAACAGTTTAGTGTCAGTATTTTATTTCTGGACTACGCTTTACTTTGTTGTTGCGAAGTAATTATAGTTTTGATACCTTAGGAATACAATGTTCTCTCCACTTTGGGTATTTATTTCCCCAGTTTTTAAGTAAATCATTAGATTCCGTTTTTAAAACGATCAAGCCACGGTGGCCCGCACTAGACTGCCGCATCGGACACTTTAGCTTATCACAAAACTATTGGGTATTAAGTAAGTTTGTATTGTTCATTTTATTATTGTTAGATTGTCAATTCTGCATAATGCACTGGAATAGCTCCCGTCCAATGTAGCGAAAAACATCAAGCTCAGCCACCAATGGGCGAGGAGTGTTAATTACAGTGCCATACAGGACATACTGGGGAATAATTATCCTACATTAAAAGTTCCAGGGAATGTTGGCATATCATGGCCGATTTCTATAGTATTTATATCAGCCGTATTCTTCTTTTTTCAATATGGCTATAGAGAAGTTATTTCATTAGGCCCTTATGAACATTGATCATTGATGTTATGAACATTGATTGTTACCTTAGTAATAACTAAAAAAGAAAGTTATTATTAAAAATAAAATCTCTATCCAAAATTTCAAGACTAGTAACAGACTCTGCTTGGTACGAAAGTAACAAAACCTGCTTACTGGCTTACAGATATCACCTATCGACCAATACGTAACGGACTCTTTTTGACACTCTGCAGTCTTATTAATGACATGTCCACAGAGAACAAGCCTTACAGGAGGGGACTGAAAAGGAGTTGGACACGATACCTCTCTTGTATCAAGACCAGGAAAATATACTTGGCACTCTCTTTACTCATGCCTGAAAATGCTAGATCTGACATTCTCCACCTCATTAGCTAACTTTCACATCATATCAAAAGATGAAGCTTAAATAATGTTGGATTGAAAATTTTGTACCTTTTGTTAAAACCTATATGAGGTTTACCTATATGTCAATATATGTCCATAAGTACTAAAGCAGGTATGTGAAATATTTATTTAGTTTTAACAAATTTGTAGGTCTGTTGATGAGGAAATAATAGATTACAGTCGTTATTTCAACGTTCCTTTTTCATTTTTATGTATGGGTTGTTTAAAAATGAAATTGTCGAAGCAGAATATAAATACGCAATATCGCTTTATTGCGCCTTGTGGCATCATAATTCCGTGGCTCTTGGGGGGCATCACCAACCTTCTGGTGTATAATTGCCTTTGCCTTATTTTGATGCGTATGATGAGTTCTTTTGTTTAGTTAAACGTCAAACCGCCGTAAAAGTTTACTATAAACCAACGCAAATTTTTGGCTTAGAAAAAAAATATAATTGGTTATTAAAAAATAACTCTAAATTAATTTTTATCCTAATCAAGATGGTATCAAAGGCTAGAAACACTATGTCAAGTAAAAAAAAAATTGCTTTTGAAGACATTACAGAATGAGCTGAATATTGGATTAAAACGTTATGATTCTAAATAATTGACGTAAATAAGAGTATATGCTCTAATAGGCAGATATAATACCGGTTTTCTATTCCTTAATTTTTACTCTTTTTTTTTTTTTTTTTTTATGTTGGGTATGAATACTATTTCTATGACTAATTTCTTCTAATTAATTTAATTCTATGACATTAGAAGAAGTAATAAGTAAATAATAATAGTAACCAGTAATAATATGATAATAATAATAGTAAGTAATAATATGATAATAATAATAGTAAGTAATAATATGGAAACAGAAATAGTATTACCATATAATAATAAGCAGTAACACAATAATACTACTGGCTTAATACCAAACTCAAATCAGTTTCGAATTAGACTTGAAGAACGGCAACGAAGTCTACTAAACCTGAAATTCTCCAATGTGGTGAGGATAGTGGAACGTTTCTTTAGGGTAGAATACAAATATAAAAGGTTCATCTATTTATGTATGCATTTTGTTGTATTACTTTATTTATTAATAATATATGTATCACAGGACTAAACATGTTTATATATGTATCAGCTTACAAAACATCAATTTTAGTAGCCTCCATAAAAAATTAACATTACGAGATCTATACCTTATCTTCCAGCCTATATCTCGTCAGATAATTACAAGAGTGAAAGTAAATCTCACATATTGTTGTATTGTCACAATATTAGAATAGAAAAAAATATATACAACTTAGTATGATTTACTTATTAATGACCTACTGGTTTAAGCTCCTAGACATTACTTATTATATAATCATCAGCTTTGAGGACAACGATGGAACTAGAACATATCTAGAAATGGACAGGATCCGAATCAAAAAAAGAAATTTTAGTAACATATCCGATCATATAATGGATTTTAGTGAATAAAAGCTGAAATACACTAAATAGCTTATTGTCCTATAAAATTTAGACTGATAAACCAAATCATAATCATGTTTAGAAAAGGTATATTTATCAGCTATCAACAATTGTCTTCTTTTTTTTTAATGAATGTATAATGTGTATATCAGAGATTAGAGAAAGGTTACCCATATCTGAAACATCAGTAAATAACTTTTCCAGAAACAGTCTTAAATTCAAGACTGAAACAACGAAAAAATTGTTATATATGTCCCTTATATGAAGTATAAGGGAGATATATAAGTTTTTTTTTGTTTTTTTAATGTTATTAAAGAATCTAACGAGAAAAGATCACACGAAAAGGCTTTCCAACATTTCCTCGTTTGAAAAGTAAACCTTATTTCTATCTATAACTTTTAATTATACTTCACAAGCATTACAAAAACTTTACTTGATTCACTGTTCACTGATTCAGGAACCACAAATATATAGATGGCATCAAACCGAGAAACCAGTAATTGAAATTTTCAGTGATAAGTGTTTCTTTTGTTTTCATGAATGGAACATGAATAGCATCACAAACTTTTCTCATGATAAATCTCTATTCATTAGATTCGGTGCTAACCCCTTGCCGCCTTGTAACCCATGCTAGAACCGTGGTTAATTTACAAGCTCATAAATAAAGTGTTTACATACACTAATACTATTTTGGTGAGTTACTGGTGCACTAATATTAACTAAATAACTTTAAATGTGTCATGTACAAAATCATATCAGAGATTAGAGAAAGGTTACCCATATCTGAAACATCAGTAAATAACTTTTCCAGAAACAGTCTTAAATTCAAGACTGAAACAACGAAAAAATTGTTTGTTTACTTGTCCGTTCACTATAAACGACTAAAAAAATAATAATTTCTTCTTTCTTTTTTACTTGTAGTGAAGATTGGTTCACATTTTGATAAGTTCTCTAAATTCACTACAAAAAAAAATAATAATAATATAATAAAATAAATTAATTAATTGAAAATAAAAAGGTTTACTGAGTAATTTTTCTCATCAAAAGGTATATATTTTAATTTATGAGAGAATTAAAGGTTGACCAGAATTCAGCCTCAACAAAATATTATATAATATTTTGCAACATGCAACAATAGCAGGTGTACTGGTGTGAAATAAATTTGGTGAGACTGAATGCCGGTCACCCTTTCTCACATAAATTACAATAGTAGTTCTAATGAACGGGAGTAGTAATAATAAATTGTTGATATATCTTTTTTCAAAAGTTATTTGCACTCAAAAATAAATTTGAATTTAATTGAAATGAAGTTGGAGTAAGTGAGTATAAATGATAATGATAATTTACCGCTAAAATTATATATCTTGTGTAACCGGAGAGTCTAATTATATATATATATATATATGTGTGCTGAGCTGATGTTGAAGTCATTATATTTTTTAAATAAAAATGATTAATAAATAATAATATATAAACAATAATAAATAAAATGAAGTATTTCGTAGGAGAGATGTGCCGAACTAACCTGTACAGCTCGAGCAGTTGGCTGCCGGGCGAAGACTGACCCACCTCACTAGGAACCTCCGCAATCAATATACACGAACCTTCTCGAACCCAGCCGGGCCCGGCCAAAATCACAGGTCATGGGACATTCAAAAAGTTCAAAATGGGATTTCCATCAGGGTAGAAATAACCATTAATGTAAAGTAGGGGGCATCATTTGTTCTTAACTTTTTTATTAGCTAACGTCTTATTCATACATAGAATTTATTGTCAATTAAATTCAATAATAAATCAAAAGACAAAATAATAAAAAGATTAGAAGGAACACATTTGTTCATAATATAACTTCTGTGATAATTCCCTACAGTCATTATACTTTCTACTCGAATAGTAGTAAGTTGCCGAATACCAATCTGTCATTTTTAACTGTTATTAGTCATATTTTACGGAAACATATGGTAGATATATGAGGCATTGCATCGAAAGTCAACGTAGGCGGATGGAATAGCGTTTCGAATCCTCTTTACAACCCCTGGGCACTTGATATTAGAAAGTTAAAAAATTTCTTTATATAATGCTTAAAAAATATAGCAAAAGAGTAACTCCCCCCCCCTGCGGAAGCCCACGTGTAGTTAGGATTTTCTAGTTTACGTCCAATTTTTAAGTCTTGAGCACCCCAACAGTATCTCCCAAAAATGGTTTTAAAGTGTTTTAATTTTACATGTAAATCACAATGATGATAGATGATAGTAAAGTCCCTTTTGGGAGGTCTAAACTTTTTCTCCGACTTAGCTTCATGTTTCTTATAATAATAATAATAATGACAATAATGAAGGCTTGACGAACCCGACACCACTACTCGCTCCAAGCACACCTCCATCCACCGACTGCCATCCAGGCTCAACTTCGACAGATCTGCCTTAATGCAATCTTCCCACCTCCGTCTCGGCCTTCCACTCGGACTTTTCCCATTCGGCACCGCACTGATTAATCTTTTCGGAATTCGTTCACTACTAAGTTTCGCAATTTTGCACTCCCAATTTATTCGTCTCGCTGCTATCACGTCTATTATATTTACCGGGTACAGGTCATTTTGGAGTTCATTTTTGTTACAAACAATTTTCTACACTAGAGTTACTGTAGAAGAGCCGAGACGAAAGCGAATGATACCTCAATGCATCAGGTGTCAACAATACGGCCACACCAAGTCGTATTGCAACCACGCACCTCGGTGTGTGAGATGTGGCCAAGGCCACGAAAGTTCATCGTGCACTAAAACCAAAGATACAGAGGCGACCTGTGCAAACTGTCCAGCGAATTATCGTGGGTGCCTAGTTCTGAAGAAGTTAAGGGCTCAGAAAACTAAAAGAAATAATCATTCACAACAATCTTCTCCTCCAGTTCCACATCTAGAAGAATTTCCTGTTCTTCAACCTCCGAGACGCATCGTCAATCACAGAAAAATACAACACCGTTGCCGGCTCAGCAACAGCAGAGGGCACCCTCAACGCAGCAGATGGGATCGCACAGTCAGATTCCAACTCAAAATAAACCGACAAATTCAGGTATGAGGCGGGATGGCAGTCAGCAGCCACCTTCAGCTGATAATTACGGCCCCCATCACTTGCATCAGTTAATCAACGGTCTTAACTCTCTCATCCAACCCCTTTTTAGCATCCTCCAACAGCTCGGTCAGGTGACCCAAGCCATGTATCCCCCAAATGGCCCCTAATCAGCTGACTGCGGGCTCTTTGTCCATCCTTCTATGGAATGCAAACAGACTAACGCAACACAAAACTGAACTAGACCTATACCTTCATAAAAAACGAATTGACGTAGCATTGATTACGGAAACGCACCTTACTCCACGATCTAAATTTGGTATTCCTGGCTACTTGACCTAAAGGACAGACCACCCAGACAACACAGCACACGGAGGTACAGCCATTCTTATCAGAACAACACTATCACACAACCATACACACTTACCAAGTACTCCTGACATACAGTCCACAGACATTACACTTTACATGAAAGAACACACGATAACACTGGCCTCGGTGTACTTCCCGCCAAGATACGTGCTGACATCTTCGATGTTTTGCGATTTTTTCCGTACCTTAGGGCGCTGTTTTATAGCAGGAGGGGATTTCAACGCGAATCACCAATATTGGGGCTCACGTTTGTGCACTCCAAGAGGAAGGAATTTGAGGGCTGCCATCCACGAGCTTTCATTAGACACAATAAATCCTGACACACCGACTTACTGGCCTGTATCGAGGCGAAAATCACCGGACCTTTTAGACTTTTTTATTACTAAAGGACTGCTATACTATACTATAGGACTATACCTCACACCATAAATACTACCTCTGATCTTTGCTCTGATCATTCCGAGGTGCATCTAATTATACTTGAGGAGGCAATAAGCAAACAAAGAAAGCCAACACTGATAGATGGACCAATTGATTGGGATGCCTTTAGGGAATTTTTAGAGTCTTCACTTTCGATCCCAGTCTCAATTAAAACTGAAAATGAATTGGAAGAGGCTGACGAACTATTTACAGAAAGTGTTCAAAAAGCGGCATGGTATTCAACAATACCCAAGGTCAACTCTGCAAGAACAAATAACTTGCCACAATATCCTCAATATATAAGAGATTTGATCAGAGCAAAGAGAAGAGCGCGTAAAATATGGCAGACTGACAGACGCCCCTCAACAGACTGAAAAATCAACTCAAAAGGGAAATACAAAAATTTAACAGAACTAACTATGACGCGTATATAACTGGCCTCTCGACAGACGATGGAAGCTTGTGGAAGCATACCAAGAAGTTGCTAAAACATCGAGAGTTGTCAGCACCCCTTCGAAGAGAAGATGGTTCCTGGGCCGTGTCGGATGAGGAAAAATCTGAACTCTTCGCTAACCATCTTTCTTCTGTTTTCATCCCATTTACTGACTTAACAAACACAGAACATGAGACCCTAGTACTCAACTCATTAAACATTCCACTTCAAATGACACTTCCACCACCTTCATTCACTCCTGCCCAAGTTGCACAGCGTTCGACAAAGTTTGGCACCAGGGTTTTCTCTTTAAACTCAAGAACATACTACCGTACACCTACTATCTCATTCTTCGATCCTTCCTTTATGACAGATTTTTCTCCGTTCGGCAGGGATCAGAAATTTCTTCAATACGCCCAGTCCTAGCGGGGGTACCACAAGGTTCAATACTGGCCCCCCTACTCTACATTGTATACACCCATGACATACCAGAAAGTAATGAGACATTGACCGCTACTTACGCAGACGATACAGCAATACTAACGAAACATCAAGACCCGTCACATGCTTCACTAACCTTACAAAACCACTTACATAAATTAAACGATTGGTGCAAATTGTGGAAAATTAGACTTAATCACGACAAATCACAACATATAACTTTTACTCTCCGGAAAAATACTTGCCCACCAATTTATATCGAAAATGTCCAAATTCCCCAAACAGACACAGTACAGTACCTCGGACTAACCCTCGATAGAAGGATGACATGGGGACCGCACGTTAAAATGAAAAGGGAAACTCTAAACAAAAGACTAAGGCTACTTTTCCCACTCAAAATTAAGACTGAGACAAAAACTAAATACGTACACATACTTACTTAAACCTATATGGATATACTGTTCACAGATTTACGGAATTGCTAAAAAAATACATTTACAAAAACTTCAGACCTTTCAGTCAAAATTGTTACGACTCATTTCAAAAGCACCTTGGTACGTGACTAATCAAACCTTACATACTGACTTCCACATGCCAACAGTCGACCAGCACATCAAGACTCTTTACAAACGTTTCCACACTAACCTACCCGGACATATAAACCTACTTATAAGAGATATGGCCACAGATGAAATGCCCATGAATGTGAGGAGGAGATTAAAAAGGCGCTGGATGAGAGATCTCCTTCTTTAACCGACCTGAATAACTGAATCAAGCCAGGGAAGAGGTACTTTTGGGTGCCATCCTTCCCCATGCCTGACATGACATCATCTGCAATTGTATACGGCCATCGAATCTGCTGATTGTCCATCTATTGCTGACAGGCGCGGATATATGAATGAAGTGGAAAAAAAAAAAATTTTGTTACGTACTTTTAAAATTAAATTTTATGAATTTTATTTATTTAATATGGATTAATATTAATAGACTACTTTTTAGGCCATTTTTTCGACTCAAACGGTCGATTTCGTAAAAAACCATAGTAAAGCGAGATCATTACGATTTTTATAACAATAAAAAATATCAGCTGAAGATCGGATGAAGTTATGCAATTTTAATATGGACAGGTATCAAAGAACCACTGAGCGAAATTTGGAGAATTTAGGACAAACGGTAAGGATTTCTATAAAGAACAAACAAACTAACAGAATTTCTTCTTTATTTATAGACTAGCTGTATATCCCGGTTTCACCCGGGGAATTTCATTCTTCTAATAAACGTGAACAAATTTTAAGTGAGATCATAACGATTTTTATAACAATAAAGAATATACCCAGAGATTGGCTGAAGTTACGAAATTTTAATATGGACAGGTGTTCGCACCTAGTAAGAAAGATCCACTGAGCGAAATTTGGGGAATTTAGGAAAAACGGTATAGATTTTTATTAAGAAAAAACAAACTAACAGAATTTCATCTTTAAGCTGCATAACCCGGTTTGATCGGGGAATTTCATTTTTCTAATGAAACAGTTTATTTCGTAAAAAACCATTGTTAAGTGAGTTCATTACGATTTTTATAACAATAAAGAATATCAGCTGAAGATCGGCTGAAGTTCGGCAATTTTAATATGGACAGGTGTTCGCACCTGGTATGAAAGATCGGCTTGCCTAAGCCTCTGTGGCGCAAGGCGGGCCTCGTATTCCTGGGCAGACTCAGTTTCCCGCGATTCTGCCTGTCTAAGCCTCTGTTATTCAATCGTATTTTGATGTTTGTCGAGAGTTTCAGTTGCTCGTATTTGACGTTGTTTTTTAGCTTTTGCTGTATGTCCCTATAGCTAGCTAGCTGTATGTCCCGGTTTCACCCGAGAAATTTAATTTTTCTAATGAAACGGTCGATTTCGTAAAAAAATTATTGTAAAGCGAGATCATTACGATTTTTATTAGGATAAAGAATATCAGCTGAAGATCGGCTGAAGTTATGCAATTTTAATATGGACAGGTGTTCGCACTTGGTATGAAAGAACCACTGAGCGAAATTTGGAGAATTTAGGATAAACGGTATGGATTTCTATAAAGAACAAACAAACAAACAGAAATATCGCCCTGCAGTTTCAGCTTCTCGCAAATCGGCTTGCCTAAGCCTCTGTTGCGCAAAGCGGGCCTCGTATTCCTGGGCAGACTCAGTTTCCCGCGATTCTGCCTGTATAAGCCTCTGTTGTTCAATCCTATTTTGATGTTCGTCGAGAGTTTCAGCTGCTCGTATTTGACGTAGTTTTTTAGCTTTTGAGCTCACTACTCCTATTGAAGATCGCTTCTTAGGAGGCATTTTTAAAAAATAAATTCACCATACATGTAAATAAACATATTGTAATGTTAAAAAAAAACATATGGTTTGAAAATCCCAGAACTCGGCGCCTGCCAAGGGACGGTCTTACCGGGCCTTGTTGGCCTCTTCAAAATCTATAAAATGATTTTTTAGGCCGTTTTTCGACTCAAACGGTCAATTTCGTAAAAAAAAACCATTGTAAAGCGAGATCATGACGAATTTTATAACAATAAAGAATATACCCAGAGATTGCCTGAAACTATGCAATTTTAATATGGACGGTTGTTCGCACCTGGTATCAAAGAACCACTGAGCGAAATTTGGAGAATTTAGGACAAACGGTATAGATTTCTATAAAGAACAAACAAACAAACAGAATTTCAACTTTATTTATATAGATATTATTTATTATAATATGCAGCATATTTAAAAAATGTTTTAATTAATTAAATCTAGAATATCTTGAAGATGAGTAAAAAACGTTAAAGGACATTGTATAATTCTTAATATAATCATTTTTTCCTCTCCTCCTGTTTAATTAAAATATTTTTTTTTCAAATATGCTGTATATTATCTTCTTCTATATAAATAAAGATGAAATTCTGTTTGTTTGTTCTTTATAGAAATCCATACCGTTTCTCCTAAATTCTCCAAATTTCGCTCAGTGGTTCTTTCAGACCAGGTGCGAACACCTGTCCACATTAAAATTGCAAAACTTCAGCCAATCTCTGGGTACATTCTTTATTGTTATAAAAATCGTTTTGATTTCGCTATACATTGTTTTTTACAAAATCGACTGTTTGAGTCGATAATATTCTCACTTTATAGATTTTTTAGATTTCAAAATTGACATTCTCCGGGTGAAACCGGTATATACAGCTAGTAATAAATATTCCATGAATGTTAATTCATCAATAAATACTATTAATACCTAAAAAAAGAAGATTCAGGTCACTCTTTACAAATAAATATTAAATATAATTAAGATATAAATTTAGAAATTCCCACGTGAAATATTCAACTTTTTAAAAGTAATATTTATCCATTATTATAATTTTTAAATTTAGTTATAGGTTAGCCTGAAGGTGGCATATACATGATATTTTATGCTTGACAGTTCAAACTATCATAGAAAAATATTCTTCTTTGGGTTCTTTTCTAGTTTTTAACTAAAACCAATAACCCTGATTCACAATTCTTCGACTAACATCAAGTGCTTTTAAGAAATACTGTGTTGATCGCTTTATCATCAGTCAATATCAACATTGACGGTAAGCACCCACCCACCCTACTGGCATCCAATAAACCTCTCATTTCCGCCTCATACTGCTTTCCCAACGCCCCTATCTAGATATACTATCTATGTGGAGATAGAATATATATAGTATATAGTATAGTATACAGTATATAGCTAGATAGTATATAGCTTAAATCGCCATTTATCACTTTTTCCATAAACAAAATATAGTGGATAGATCAATCATATACTAACAACGGGATGATGCATTGGGGGCGTAAGATAATAGGACGCAGAAATTGTTTTTGGAAATGGAGCCTGAAAACCTAGACCTTGGATTTCAGAGGATGGTAAGGAGAAGGGATGTACCGCGGAAATAATAAAACTTTCTTAAATTTTTTTTATTTACGACTGTTTACAACATTAAGTCATATGTCGTCCCCAATAATAAGCGCTCTCCATTTCTTTCGGTCTTCCCAGTCTCCCTCTCTTATCCCTCTGTTCATCATTCCTTCTTCCACTCCGTCATACCAGAGTTTTCTCGGGCGACCTCTTTTCCTTCTTCTTTCTGGTTTCCATTTCAGCAATTTTTTTGGCCATGCTCCCTCATTCATCCTCATAACATGTCCAAACCATTTTAACCTCATGGTTTCTATACTATGGAGGATATTTTCTTCTTTCCCAACCCGCCGTCTTATTTGTTCGTTGGGAATTTTTTGGATTCGGGACACTCCGCATGCTCGCCTCCAAAAATCCATTTCTAGGGCTAAGAGCCTACCTGCTTGTTTAGCTTTTAATGTCCACGCTTCTGCCGAGTAGAGGCTGACGCTTTCCAAAAAGGCTTTATACATTATTTTTTTTTGTTTTCATGCTCACATTCCTACTCCATAATACCGAGTTCAAGATCCCGATGATTTTTTTTTCCTTGAACGACCTTTTCCTGGATGTCCAGATCGCTGGACCCTAGCGAGTCCAACCAGCTTCCTAAATACTTAAACTTGCATTGTGGCTCTAAAGTCCATCCTTCCAGGATTAAATTACTCCCTGTTCCGTTAAAGGCCATGTAGACGGACTTTTCCTTGCTGATTTCTAGCCCCCAACTAGAATATTCCTGAAGGATCTTCCTCATCATGTACTCCACATCCTCCACTTCTGAAGCGATAATGACTTGGTCATCAGCGAACTGGAGATTGAAGAGGTAGTCACTACCAATCTTGATCCCCATACCCTGGCATTTTTTTTTCCAAATCATTAAAGCCCTTTCCACATATATATTAAAAAGGAGAGGAGACAGTGCGCATCCTTGCTTCAGACCTTTCGTTATAGGGAAGCATTTACTAATTGAACCCCTAATTTTAACGCAAGCCTTTGCCCCTTCGTATAAGCTTCTTATGGCACATATAAGGTAGGGACTTATATTGAAATAATGCAAGGCCTCCCACAAGAGCTTTAATGGAACTGTGTCATAAGCTTTTTTCAGGTCCACAAAAATCAGGTGAACTTCCACATTATGCCCCATGGCCTTCTCCAGAAGCTGTCTAATTACGAATATGTGGTCACTGCATGACCGACCTGATCTGAATCCAGCTTGTTCTTCGGGAATGATTCTTGTACACTCTTTTTCTAGTCTCTGTTTTAGAATCCTGCCATATAATCTACTCAAGCTACTTGTTACTGTTATCCCTCTATAGTTTGAGCATATCTTTTTACTTCCTACTTTATGGAGAGGAATAATATGTCCGATTTTCCATTCTTCTGGTATTTCGTTTCTTCTTAAGCATATAGACATAAAATTTGAGAGAGCTAGCATTAATTCCTTAGGTCCATTTTTTAACAGTTCTATTGGAATATCTCCAGGGCCAGCAGCTTTATTGTTTTTCATTCCTTTAAGGGCCAAATTTATTTCTTCTACAGATATCGGTGGAATGTCCTCCTCTTTTATCACTTCTTCAAATTTAGCCACCGGTTTTCTTAAATGTACTTTCTTAAATGTAAAAAAAAAAAAATTATTTGCATTGCAATTTAATTTCTGAAATAAGAAAAAAATTCAAAATACTTCTAAAAAACAAGTTTCACGTTTGAGAAAACCCAACTTGTCCATTAATTATGAATGATATTTCACCGGTTTTCTTAAATGTACTTTCTTAAATGTAAAAAAAAAAAATTATTTGCATTGCAATTTAATTTCTGAAATAAGAAAAAAATTCAAAATACTTCTAAAAAACAAGTTTCACGTTTGAGAAAACCCAACTTGTCCATTAATTATGAATGATACATTAATTACCAAATTTCTCTCTTAAATCAAATCTATGCATTAGTAAATTATTAGTTTTTCTTCTATCTCCTTTACGTTCTACAACATAATGTAGAGGATATTGTTATTTTTGAAATTCTGAGTCTTCTGACAATATATCGTGCCGATATATTAATGATTCTGATTTCTGAAAATTCTTCGTCAACATAGAGAACATGTTTCCTTTCATTTTATTTTATTATAAAACTCTTACGAATTCTATCTATATAGAGCCAATTTTTATTTTCTCTAAGAAATGGCAATAATGTGAAACAGTTTATTATTTAAATTCCATTTTAGGAGCCTGCCATTTGTACATATAGCGTGATCTGACTGGCTAGCTCTAATTCTTTTAATTTCAATATTATAATGATTGACTAAACTATAGATGCTAAATATGCTGGATATGCTGGAAATGTTAAATCGGCCATCTTGAAGTATTTATACGCAGAAGGGGCATGCATGGCGTACCAAATATGCATTTAAAATTCTTCTTCACCTATGAAAATTCGTTGGGGACTAATTTTTCAAGAGTTTTGAACTTAAGGGGGAATACATTGGTTTTTAAAAAAAACGTTCCAATCAAAGAAAAAGGGAAAACGTAGAACAGAACTTAATCTTAAGTAAACTGCAACGCACCATTTTTAGGTAAAGGGAAGCAATAAAAGGTTTTTTTTTTGGGGGGGTGGGGCGCTAAGCCTTCGTCTATGGGCGGGTTGGACACCTCTGAATATCTATGTACGGCAAAAAATGGGAGGCTTAAACTTGCTGGCAAAAGAGGCAGCTTTAGACCGACCCTCTTACATATTACTTTCACTTACCTATATATCAAATATATAGTAAGTGGAAGTATTGCGATCGTGAAAAATTTCGACTTCCGGGTTGGGGCCTTTTTTGTTTGTTTGTTTCCTATAATGTACCTTTGTTTTTGTTTGTATGCAGAAATTAACTGTCTCTCGTTACGCCTAAAAATAAGAAATGGCTAAATATGAGATATGATAAAAATAAAGAAAACATAAAGAGGAGAAAAAAAGAAAAATATTCAGTCAACTCATAAAACTCGTTTAGCCCACGCATGCGGAGTACGCCTTTAATGGCAGACCATTCTTCATAATTAAAGCCGTTCTGTTCATTTGAGAAGTGGCAATTAATAAAACGCATTAATTTCTAATCTAAGTAAGTTGGTAAGTGAAAGTTGTGTGTTGCGCGCACGCATCAGATTTTTTTTATCTAAGGACAAATGCAAACGATGTACCAGATAAATCTATTTGAATCCAATGAATTGTGATTACCGAGTATAACCTTGTAGTTAGTTGAAGTGTTGTTACACTCCAGTCTTTTATGTAATCGGTAATACAGCTTATCAAATGACATAACGTGCTCAAGAGGACT